>JAJNNQ010000021.1:19797500-20220000 GCA_027886175.1 Phylloscopus collybita
TCATTCACCATGACTTAGTTTCCTTAGGTGGTCTGTTCTTCCCCTGAGAGCCTCAGGGATTGTCCCACACAAAACTGCCTGGCCTTCTTGTGATGACAGCACTCAAACATGGTCATGCCTTGCTTCATTGCCCAGAATAGAAACTTCTATTTACAGAAAGGGTTAAGAATGTTCCATGTTTAGCATGATTAAAAACACACTGGCAGTGCTAAAATTCATACATCCTCCTGATCCAGTGAGGACAGCTCTGCAGTGACCTCGTGGAAAACTCTGAGGAGTTTCTGTATGATTTCACACAGGCTTATCCCCATTGTAGATGCCTGAAATCCATCCAGCTTGTGCCTTTTATGAGTCCTCAACAGATGAGTGAACCTGGTGCTTATGCAAAAGAAGGGCTTATTTGTTTTACCCCCACGTTTCAGAGATTCGCATCATGCTTCACATAATTTCGATGATTTCTCATTCCCCATCCCAAGCTGCTATCCAAGCATTCTGTGTAGCTCAACACTGCTCATCTGGGAGAAGGAAAGAAACCTGAGCAAGGCTTTTACAGGCCAGGACAGAGTGATGAAAAACTGTAATGTGACAGTGTTGTATCAGCTCAATTTGAAATGATTCAAAGTTCCTTCTCTCCTTGGGAGCCCACGGAGGGCTTGGACAGACCACCACCCCTACGTGGCAGCTCCCAAATATCAGCTGGAGGCCTCTGCATGTTGCCAGCCAAATTCATGGGCATGTACCTGAATCCAAAGCCTGTCCATTCAAAGTGGCAAGAGCAAAAAGCCCCTCTACTTGTGCTGTGCATGGGGTTTATCTAAAAGCTCCTTGAAAACCGTAAGTGGCCTTTGCATCAGGGCCACTGTAAAAAAAACAAAGTTTGTGACTGGATCAAAAAATTGTTTTGAATCTTTTCTGCTCTTTTAAAGCCAAATTCTGCAACATCCTCAACCATTTGCATTGTACAAACCCACATATTGAGAAAAGTGAGCAAATTAGAAGACACAGTGTTTGTACAGTAGCAGAGAAAAACCCGAGTGCATTTTAGGAGCTGAATGTTCTTATCCTGCATCCAACAAACAGGAAATATATTCCCTCTGTGTGTTTCATTGCTAAGAGAGATTTTCCCAATCACAGTTTCCAAACTGGGAACACCACAGGTTTTACTCAAAAGCATTGAGTAAAACTGAGCAGTGCAGCCTCTTTGGTGGGAAATGTGAACATCCCTGCTCATCCCTTTCAGCTCTGACACCATATAGACAACATAAATATTGCAAATTTGCTCTCCCCTCTCCCTCCTGCTCTCCCCCACCTACCAACCCCCTTGGCATGTGCAAAGTTTGCTCTGCACACACACAGAGCCAGCTGGCTTGGACCCCAATAGCAGTCTGTGGGGTAACAAGGCAAAACCTCCAAAATCAAAGACTCTTGGGCATTGTGCAGCCAGCTGAAAGGAGCAGTTATTTTCATCCTGCCTGAAAAAGCCCAGGGTGTAGAAGAAGCAGGGTGAATTACCCCTAATTGTGGGCAGAAGTAATGAGCTTTCATTTTTCCTTTGGTAGGGAAGGCAGACACTGCAGCAGCCTTTCTTCTACTTGTGACAAGAAGTGAAATACACATGTGATGGGGAAACAAATTAATTGTGAGGGTCCTAATTAAAATCACTGGGAGAGGTATTGCATTACAGTGCAAAGAAACAGATGAATATGACCTTTCTGTGAACTTCTCAACCCTGCTAGAAGCATAAATTTGAAGTCTCCTAGCGGAAAAGTGTTCTGGCACTGAACTGGTGTCTACAATCAGGATTTTGTCTGCAGGTATCAATGCACAAAATCTCTGCCTCGTGGAGCTCTGAGTCCCCTGAGGCTCCTTATGTTTTGCCTTCGTTTGTTATAGTCCATGTCAGAGGGTTTTTCAGTGGCCTGGCCCAGCTCTGGCTGCTCCCCTCTCCTCTCAGCCTCCAGCATTTCCTTGCAACACAAGGAACAGCTCTGCAAGGAGGTGGTGAGAAAGGCCACGGTAACCGGAGCAGAACGGAAAGCTGTGTCCTGCAGAAACGTTTGCTGGAGATATATAACTTTTGTCTGCTACCAATTGTCACAAACACTTAAAGGCAAGCAATTTATGGCTGCGTGGCTCACTTTTACCCTGCTAGATTTCCATCTCTGACTCCTACCTGGCACATTGCACCGATTCCTCCTGATTTTTAACTTAGGGCAGGGCAAGATGAGCATTATGAAACAGATACACCCCCTTTTTTTAAAGGACTGGGGTTTTTTTGTTTTTTATTTTATTGGCCTCCTCATCATTAAGCAAATGCTTTTGCTGAGTGACAGCTGTTTCTGCTCAGGAACGGGACACAAAGTTTGGCTTTGTTTTAATCCTGGGATGTTTATCACAGCACTTTGAAGCGTACACCCTTCATTTTCCCCTTCTCTATCTCTCCAAAGCTTTGGGGTTGAGAAGAAGCAGGAAGAGGAAGGGTTTTCAAAGGGATGTTTCGCTGTTAAAAGTTCAGCTTTGCTCTCATATGTGATTTTCCTGGTTGGCAGCTTTATGGCTAAAACCCCTGTTTTGAAACTGGTGCACGCTGGTGATATCATGAACACGCCACATGGTGTCTGATGGCTTTCAGTGACAGCAGATTTATAGCATTTTCCCTCATAAAAATCCTCTCCTCTGCCAAAAGAGGTCCAGCTGGAGTTACGAAATCACTAAATGGACTCTGCTACAGTGAGGAAGTTTGGCCTTTCCAGGTCCCTCCATCTGTGGTGTGCAGTGCACATCATACCCTGGTACTCCTGGAATCACACATCATCCACGGGCTGCCCTCAGGAAGGCTCCTTATTCCTGTGGAGACATGGGATCTGAGAGCATATAGAGTCTGTGTGTGCTGCTTTGCAATTAATAGGAAGTTCATCTTATTCCATTGTTATCAGGTTTTATTAAAGTCAGCCCTTAAGATACTGGTAAAAGGACTTAACCACCCCCCCGCAACTGCAAGATATTTCACCCCTGAAATCTGAGTGCCTCCAAACAGACCTAATCCCTTCCTGAGTGCTTGGGAAGTGGTTAGTGGAGCTTGGATGTCACCCCAAAGAGATCTTAGTCAATAATTCTTTCACTAGGAAATGTGTTCTGAATCTGCTGTGACTCTCTGACCACTAATGGCTTTCGTGTTGCTCACTGTGAAATTCATAGGCAATTAGGGGGATGGAGACAGATCTGATAGCTAATTGCTGCAAAAATCATCCTCTGAATGGCTGAAAACCAGAATTCCTCAGCTGAAGTCCACATGAAATGTCTTCATGCAAACTGAAAAATCCCCCAGTGTGGTGAGGATTTGGGGATACTGGAGAAATGTGGGGAGGATTTGGAGGAACTGGGCTGGAAGTGGCACATGCAACATGGATTTCCCATCACTCCAGAGACCCTGCACTACCCATCCAAAGGCACCACTGGCTCTCCTGGCCACTGGGCATTTGCAGAGTTTGTTGGAGATTTATTCTCAGCCTCATTGCCTTTGGGGAACAACTGTGCCATGAACAGAGTGTAAGGGACTAGAGAACAACTTCATGTCCAGCTCCCTAGGAATCCCTATTCTTTGTATCAGTTTAAAACTAGAAAGTCCAGATCCTTGCTTGCTTTAGTTTTTTGGATTGGGAGGACAGTATTGTTTGAAAGGCATCACTGAAAAGATATATATATTGATCTATATACCTATATATATATACACATGTTATATACATTTAATATATATATATAATACATACATACACACACATAATATATATTTAAAATATATATATATATATATGATTTATAGCTGACATCCTGGCTGGAGTCAAGGGAGTGAAAAGAAAAATGGAAAAGAAAATGAAAAAAGAAGAGTGAAGAACTAAATGTCTCCGTGAATATGGATAAGAAACCCAGGGAAATCGTTATGTGTCTTATAGTCTGGAATAAAAATCAGGGTGTCAGGGTGAGGGAGTCAGCATTTTTCTTCATGATTCTAGCAACACACTGGACTAATTAAATGAGAGGACTGTCCTAGTTGGCTTTGCTTCTTCTCAAACACATCACACCTGGCTCTGCACTTTTTGTGTCAGCCGCATAAAGTGAGAGTTTAGGGACCAGATCTGAGAAAAAGGGGATTAAAGAGCAGGTTGGCATTTGTGCTTTGATGGCCTGGCAGGGAGCTGGGACAGGCTGGGTTCCTGCACCCAGGCCCCTGCAGAGGGAGGACACAGAGGGGCTGCGTCGGTTCCGCGCCGCTCCGCGTTTGTGTTTATTTACGCACCACGTCCAATTCTTTATTTATTCTGCCTGTGAGCCTGGATTTAGTGCTTGGCTCTGGGCAGTCCTGTGTTTATCCACAGGGCTGCAGAGGTTCAGACTGACAATAGGGTGTAGCCCCGAGTGACAAGGCCACCTCCAAGTCTGCCGCTGCAGCGCCTGTCGGCTCACAGGGACACCGAGGAGCTGCCGGCGCTTTGGCTGACAGGATATTTACTCCCAACAAGCAACACTAAGGTCACTGAGCCCATGCCCAGGGACCAGGACCATTCTCTGCTCGGTTGTGGCTCCCAAAGCATGAGTTGCAGAGGCTGAGATGCTGCAGGGAGTGGCTCTGAGCTGCTGTGTGTCAGCAGAAAGGGAGTTGGCCATGTGGAATGGAGTTAATGGGACATCTGCGCGTTGCTCTCTTCCCTGGCCTCTGCTTAAAGCTCCTTCTATTCTCAGCGACAAAACAGCCCCTGAGGGGCAGATGCCACCAAGTGCAGTAAGGGAATACCCCTGTGGATGCTCTGGCTCCTGCTCTGCGCCGGACAAAAAAGGCAGGAAACCAAAATACCCTGTACCAGTGCCACGTCCATGCCCTTGGCCCCATTCTCACACCGCATGGAGCACAGAAGCCACGGGGAGCCAGTGTGTCACCATTGTTCATTGTTAGATCT
The DNA here is from genome assembly GCA_027886175.1 of Phylloscopus collybita. Lineage (NCBI taxonomy): Eukaryota > Metazoa > Chordata > Aves > Passeriformes > Phylloscopidae > Phylloscopus > Phylloscopus collybita. The sequence continues at coordinate 19,802,456 of JAJNNQ010000021.1, forward strand.
GAAGCAGTGAGTGGGGAGCCAACATCCCACTCCAGCTTGCAGAAACCATCCAGTTCCCTCTTTGTTTGTGGGCAAACAGGGGGGATAACAAAGGGCGCTGCTGAAATCCAGCAGTGTGGCAAGATCTGCGTGTAATAGTTGGAGAGTTGGTTGAAAAGGAGGAAAATAGGGTTTTATGAAGAAAAATTGCAGATCTTGGTGTTGCTTCTGTTTCCCAGGGTGGTGCCATGGCTGAAGGTATGTCCTGGAGGGGTTCTCATGGCTGCCCTGCGTATTGCAGAAGTCAGAGGAATACTGTGAAGATGTCAAAGGAAAGGGAAAAAGAGAACCCCACAGACAAACAGCCTGTCAGTGCATTCAGTGGTGAAAGGAGGGTGGGGCAGGGATGAAAGAGGAACAGCCATCGATTAAGGAAATGAGGAAAAAGCTTGTAACACTTCAATTTTCCAAAACCCAAAGCTTATGTAAACCCTAGTTTGTTTTTGGTTTAAAATCCTTCCCTGTGAAAGAAAAGACCTAATGATTGGAAATTAGGTTTTTGGACTGAATCTCTTAGTTTTGGGAAACATGATTTTTCAGTAAGAAAACCTTTCATAAAATGTTCCAAAAGGCTGGAGGTGTATGTGTGCAGTGCTGTAACTAGTGAAGGTGATTCTCAGATCAGACAGAGGTTTCTGCAGGATTTCACCTGCTCTGAGGACAGTCTGATGCCTCCTTTCCTCACAAACCCAATCCTGTGAAAGGCTGGCATGTTTTGCCTGTGACGGCCACCAAGCCCAAGCCCTTTGACACTAAGGAGGTGGGCAGCAGGAGGTGACAGCTGGCATATGGTACTTCTGCTCATATGCTACCTCATCTTTCCGTGTGAGCAGCCAGGGACTCCAGATGTGGCAGGGAGCAGCACTTTCTGGGAGGACACAACAAACACATGGCTGTGCCCACCCCTGCCCCACAGGGAGCTGGGGCCACAGCCAAGTGTGAGACCGTGGATGTCACATTTCCTCCTGCAAGACTGATGGGCAGGGCACAAACATCACCTGTGGGGGTGAAGTCCTCCACCAAGGCGTGCAGAAAAATCTCTTTGCTTTCATTGCAGTGCACAGGCCTGTCCCTTCTCACCCCTCAGATCCAGATGCTCCTTTTCACGCTGCTGTGAGAGGTTAATATCGCTGACAGGAATCGATAATCTGAGCTGGGGAGCTCGTTTCTTGGCAAATCAGTGCAGAGGAAGTAAACAGTGCCTGTTTGTTTTGACTTTCTTCCCTTGTTAAATCTGGTTTATTTTACTAGATGGTCTTTTGATTTCATTAATTAAAATACGGCTGGAGAGGGAATGAGGACGAAGACAAAGGACTTATGACTGATATGTACAAAAAGGGAGGAATATCCTTTGGATTCCTCTTGCCACTAAGGAAGTTGTAAGAGGTGATGCAGATCTTCATCTCTTGGCTCTGTAGCTGAAGGGAGGAGAGGATGGTAATTTTAGCTCTCTGTGGTGCTTTGCTAGAATTCAGGGTTGAGATCCAAGGTCTTTCAAAAAGCTGGGTTAATTAATGATAAATAAAACATGGTGAAGATAAGATACAGCAAAATAAAGCAGACTAAAGCAAAAATCTATATTCCAAATCAATTGTTACGAAAGCATCCACTATGTTTTAGTGTATCCCCCATTTTTTAGCAAAACATTTGGGAATAAGGTTTTTTGTCTGTTTGTATTTCAGCAAATATTAACAAGCGGCTCTACTATCGGTGTGTGGACTCTTTTCAAATTGGTTCCACAGATTTTCCTTAATGCTTTCACCAAGATTTCTCCTCTGTGCTGTAGCACTGTCAAGACAATTCACCCAACTCATTCCCCACTTGCTATGCTGAAATGAGATCAAGTAGCTGTGACACTTGCAGCTGGAATAGTAAATGTATTAAAAACTGCAGCTTGAGAAAGACAAGCTCTGCTTCAAAATCAAGTCTTGGACCTCAAAACGATGGATGGTGGCCATTGGAAAGAATGTAAAAGGCAAGATACAATATTTCATAATTTTGAAAAATGAAACACTTGGGAAGTGTCAAAGTATTTATTCAGAACTTTGCATAGGAATTATTTTAACTTTCGTTGATTTGTTTAGTCTCGAAATTCACATTTATTTTTAAACAGGTGCTAAATAACTGTCTTTTCTTTATAGGTTTCCTTTTGGGCTGAAAAACACACCTCATTCAATGTAAATCCACACCTTTTTGAGGCAGTCAAATGCTTTCAGTTGACTCAGGTTTACTGCTGGGCAAAAGCAAAACCTTCATTTTGGTTTGACTTGTACCAAACTTCGGATTATTTCTTCTGTTGCTGCTGACAGGAAAACCAGCTGGCTCACCCTGGGCTGGCACCCATGACTGAAGGAGTAATTAAGCCCTTTGCAGTAATTGGATTATGAAGGAGTTGGGCTGGTGGCTGCCAGGCTTCCCACCAGAGCCTCTGCAAGGGCAGCCCAGTGAGGGCACAGCACCCAAAAACCAGGGGATGGTGGCCAGGAGATTAAACCCATTTCTGCTGGCTTCAACATGGGAAACATTTGATTTTCTGCATGTAATCTTTGATTTGGACAATCCATAGGAAAGTTTTTTTGTTTGGTTTTTTTTTTTTTCTCCAGAAATTGTTTCCTGCCCTCCCCAAAATACTGATTCTGCTTTTTACTGGCTTTCCTCAACAGAACTGGCCTCCAGGATGTCCATGGGCTTGCCTGAACTTGAGGATAAACGTTGTCAAGGGCTTATGAGTACTATGCAGCTCAGGACAGCCGGCCCTCCATGCGTTTCCATGACAAGAAAGGGTTTTTATGACCTCCAGTCACTCGGGAGCCAGCTGAATCTGCAAATCTCTTTTCTTTTTTTTGTGTGGTTTTTTTTTTTTTTGTTTTTTTTTTTTTTTTTTTTTTTGTTTTTTTTTTTTTTTGGTTTTTTTTGTTTTTTTTTTGTTTTGTTTTTTTTTTTTTTTGTTTTTTTGTTGTTTGTTTGTTTGTTTGTTTTTTTGTGTGGTGGTTTTTTTTTTTTTTTTTTTTTTTTTTTTTTTTTTTTTTTGTTGTTGTTTGGTGGTGGTTTTTTGGTTTTGGTTTTGGTTTTGGTTTTGGTTTTTTTGTTTTCCTTTCCCCTCTACATATTGAGATTGCTAGGCCAGCAGGCAGGCTTTTGGAGTGTTTTTTCCAGCTCCAGGTTTCCTTAAGTGGCAGGTAAAAGGTGGTGGTGGTTGGGCGATGCGCAGCGCGGTGTTTGGTTTGCTACCTCACTGTCATAATTCCTGCCTTGCTGGGACATTCTGTGAAACTGAAGGCCGTAAACATGTGTTGTAAATTGCTCCAAAAGGGAGAGGAAACTTAGCTTTCCTTATAAAAAGACTAAGGGCTGTAATTTATTACTGTAAACAAGAATGAGAGGACGAAAAAAGAAAAAAAAAAATCAATTAAAGGAGAAAACGTCAAGCTCTTTTTACTCAGAATTTGAAAGGACCTGAAGTCGATTGTTTCCTCCCGTGGAAGGTCTGGTTTCTATCAGCCAGGCAGAAGGGCTTTTGTTTCTAGCAGTCAAATCAACAGGCCAGTAAGAGTAGCTTTGAACTGCAATTTGTCTTTACGTATTTTGAAAATGTTCTTTCGATGTGTTTACACGTTGGCTGGGGCACTTCTGCTGCAGTCAGCTCTTTCTGGGACAATTAATCAAACCATCAAGTCTCTGATTAATCAAAGCCCCTCCTGACAGCTCCCTTCTTTCAATCACCTGCTGAGTCTCTACTAAAACCCAAACAAGCAAATGATTAAACTCTTCTTTTTTTTTTCTTTTCTTTTCTTTTCTTTTTTTTTTTTTTAGTGGGGAAGAATGAAAGAAAGAAATTAAAAAGAAGGCGGCGTGTCTTGCAGATTTGGCACTTTTCGAGGTACATACCTCGAGGAGAGAGAGGCCTTGGACTGCATTTGTGATGCAAACTGGAACCTTTGGCTACCAAATGCAGGATGTGGTGTATCCTGTTCAAAGAGGCACATATTTTGCATGTTTTTGTTGGCTCCTCTCAATCAAAGCATGCTGTGATTCAGCTACACTAAAAATTAACAATCTATGTTATAGCCATGTATTACATTACGTCCTCCCCCCCTTTTTATTTTTTTTATTTTTTTTTTGGAAAAATCTTTTCCAGAAAGACATCTCCTAAAGAGAAGGGAAGGTAGGTAACAAAAACCTTGCAAATGTTTTCATAATAATTATTCGACGGCAATCAAATCATGCCACTTTAAAAGATCAGCTGAGCTATCTGTAAATATTTTCTCATCTCTACAGAGCAGTACAAACTCCTAATGAAATGCATCTGCTCCCATTTCTGGAGTAAATTTGAGGTGGGTTTTTGTGTCAATGGCTCTTCAGTGTCACTGCAAAGAGCAAAGAAGAGGAGAAAGAGTTAAAATAGGAGATGGTGGCCCACAACAACTTGGTGTTTGTGTGAAACTGGCTTTGGGGATTTTCTTAAGGAGAGAAAGCAGATTGCACTGGAGGAGTTGATTGAGTAGTGCTGTCAAAAATCAAAGACTGAAGTTTTAGTGATTGGAGATGTCATCTGAGTCTGCTGGCAGCTTGATTAAGGCTCTGTCTTCTTTTGGTCTTCTAGAATTTTAACCTCTATTAGCAGCCATTCTTCACATCTATCCTTCAGAGGTGTTTTATAAACCAATGAGGTGTTGCAGAGGTGACACCTAAATACAATTCACTTTCTTTACAGAGAAAACCAGACTGAGCTACCAAGGAACAATATGAGTCAGTTATGTCCAAGATCCAAGGAGGGAGAGATTCCCGGCTTCTGCCAAGACTGGTCACATCCCCAGACTGCTCCTCTGACCAGGGAATCATGCTGTTCCCTTCAAGCCAATCCCACCTGCTTCTGAAAATTGGATTAGAGGGTTGCCCTGCTGTGAGCACACATAAAACACCTCTGGGTTAACTGGCAGACTAGGAACACAACCATTTTTTGCACTCTCTGTTTCAGCATCACTGGTAAATCTCCAGATTTCCTACTATTCTATATTCCTGATGTACAAATTCTTCTGACAGCCCACAGTTTTGTTCCCCTGCCACACCTATTTCTAACTCCCTAATTACTCTTGTTACATGCTGATGAGCCAAACAGTTTGTTGTTTGTTTTTTTTTCCCTTTCCCCAGGGTGGCAATTAAAATCCAAGATTGCCTTTATTAGCTGAAGTGGCCTCAGGAAAAGATCTTGTCCAACACATCTAAAGACATCTCCTTAACATTTCATTTTCAGCAGTCATTTCCAAAGAAACTCCATTTTGTTTCAGGAAGAACTTTTTATTTCAGATAACACTGTTTGCAGGCTTCATAAAAAAAAAAAAATCAACATTGTGTTCATTCTTCTTCAGTTGCAAAACCCCAAGCAAACATATTTTTCTCCCTGCTTGTATTTCTTTTGTGCTGTTTTCAATAACCTGTGCCTGGCATGTTGGGTATTTATCACCCTAGAGAGGACTGGGCATGAAAAACCCAACACAGTAGCTAAAAAAAAAAAAAAAGATAGAGAGAGAGAGAGACAGAAGCCAAAATATAAATCTTAAGACGAATTATATTATAAGAGGTGAAATGGCATGAAGGAGTTAGTTGTACTGGTGAAAGAAGCAGTTGCATGTTGAGTTGTGGATACAGAAGTACAATAATGTCTTTAAAATAACATACCTCCTCTGAACTTCATCATGGAGAAGAATTCTGATGGTTGACAGATTCATAAAATAGTTAAAAATGTCTTCTAGATGAATGTTTCTGGCTGTACAGCTAAACCTTAATTTTAGCAGGGGATGAGATCTCAGTCAACTACACTGAACTCAGAAAAAATATGGAGAGATAAAGACATATAAACTAATGCCACTAACAACCTGCCACATTTAAAATATTGAGCAGCCCTTTCTCATTCTGTGAAGTTTAAATATTTAAACAAATGGGGAAAATTCATCTTATTCTTGGCACAGGTCTTATCCATTTTATTACTCTGAATCTCCAAATATGCTGAGATGCCAAGTAATTTCCAGTTTTTATCAAATTTTAACTTTGGAGCATGACTCTGGGATATTATGTTCAGAAGTGTGTGGAGCTTTTGAAGCCGAATTTCCTTGGATTTAACATATCCCTTTCAGAACTTTTCCTTTAGATGGAAATCCATTCTGAGCCAGTAATATTATATGTTATTTCTAAAACTCCCAAGTTTATAAAGCACATAATGAAATTTAAGTCTTCAGCCCAGGTGGAATCGCGAATTAGCATTGAGTTCTCCGCAAAGAGCAGGGCTGGTTGCCTTTTTTTGTGCCTTTGCATCATTTTGGATAAGCCATGGCCTGTGGCATAAAACAGCTGCACAGCCCTGAGGATCACTGGGCCAGTCACCCCTTTCCTGGGAAAACAATCTTTCTTTGGCATTCCTTGGCAGGGGGATGATGCTTTTGCTGGAAGTGTGGGAGAAAACTGACTGTGACCTGGAGATGTTTCCTCAGAATCTTCATGGGTCATGTCTATCTGTACATGAATTATTATCTGGACCATGGCAATGACACAACATTCACCACAGCAAGTGATAGAGGGTTTTGGTTTTTTAAAACCCTGAAGATCACCATTCTTTAGTTATGAATTTTGCCATCTCTCAATCCTTGGGTTAGTTCCATACTCAGTCAAATTCATCTGATTCCAAATCACCAAATAGCTGAAATAAACTCAACCTGCTGAAGCAGTCACTCCTGTTGCTTTCCCTGATGCAGGACAGCATGAGTTTTCCTACAGTTTCTTTGGCAACGTATTTATTCTGCAGGATATTTTAATCACCAGCTCGATGCTTGACAAAGATCTTGAAAATAAGAACATAAACTGAACTCACTCCATCCTTGGTGATAAGGTCAATGAGGAAAAAAAAAAAAAGTCACAGTGGGGAGAATTTATGTTACTACTGTCTTGTTTTGCCTGTATTGTATCAGAGAAGCAGTGCTGGGGAACATCCAGGAATTAGAGCAGATGCATGATCACAGCTTGTGTCAACCTGTGCCTGTCCACATGGACTTTCCTGGTTATTAGAGCAGGTGAGGGAGCCACTGGAGAGTACAGGCTTTGCCTACTGGGCAGCCCCCAGTAGCTCCATCACCTCTTAAGTGTGTTTTCTCAGTGCTTTCAGGTGGGTCTTGCTTGCCAGAAGGAAAATTCTGTTTATGTAGCATGTTATGGAGGTGACACGCTCTTTGCCCCTGTTAGGAAAAGTTTGCTTTTCCCCCTGAATCTAAACCCAAAGTCACACCTGGTGAGAGAATACAAATGCCCTTTTTATTTGGGAAAACACATAAGCAGGAGTCAGTCACTTTCCCGGACTGGTTGCAGGTAGAACTGAGGTCCAAATTGGCACAGCAGGGGAGCAAGCAGGAATTTCAGCTGAACTGTGACTAAATGGACACTGTGCCATGGGACATCTCAGCAGCTGAGCCCCAGAGCATGTTTTGATCAGGGAGATGAATTTGAGCAGAGCAAGGTGTGACTGCTCAGGAGCAAAAGGCTTTTCAATAGTCAGCACTTTCTGACAGACAGACACTTGGCTTAGTGCTTATTGGTACAAGCAAAGTGTGTTTCATACCTATTAGCTGCTTTTCCTTCCAGGAACTGACTTGTCCTGGAAACTCTGCCAAGTGGTTTTACATGCAAGCCCATCACTGATGAGCAGCTCATGCTGCCTGCTAAGCCACAGCTGAGTCCAGCCTGCTTTATATTCCCTTTTCATACTCAAGAGAGCAAGCACCAGGATTCTGTGAGCCCAGAGAAAAAAAAAAAAAGAAAGAAAAAAGAAAAAAAAAAAAAATTAAACAATGGAAGTGTTCAGTGCTGTTTCCTTTGGAGATGCTGGTTGCTGATTAGATCTCCTGCACAGCAGGTATCCACCTAGCAGAGAGCTGAGCAAGAGCTGCCTTGGAGCTCCAGGGCGGCTGTGCAACGTGAAGGGATTTTTAATTCCATCTGTCACACACACAGCTTCTTGCAAGGCTTCCAAAAATCACATAACCCCGTGCCCAGCCCCGGCTCTGAGAGTGAAAGCCTTTTGTTTATTGTCTTTTGGGCCTCGTGTGCCTGCAGCTGTGCTGGTGGCAGCACCAGCCCCTCTGACAGACCCCCATGGCCAGGGAGTGGGGATGGGGATCTTCCCATGTCCAGAACGTTATTTTTCGGAGTGCTGGTGGCAGAAGGTCGTGGGCATCTTATCCCTTTGCCTGGAGTGTCCTCTTGGAGCCTGCAGGTGGCCAGGCCCTGTTAAATGTTAAATGTCCCCCTGGATGGGCTTTCCCCACACTGCCACCACCAAAGGGATGGCTTGTCCTACATGCCTGGACTATCAACTGTGGTGTCACTTCTCATGGCCAAGGTCTTTCTTAAATCCCACAAACTCTTTCTGGGCACCAGGGAAGATTCTATCCCACCTGTGAGAGGTTTCTTCCAATTTCCCAGGCTGGCACCATCTATTTTTTTTTTTTTTTTGGTATGTGCCCCTTGCACATCTGCTGCTCCTCATGCCAGGACTTCTGCATTGCAGCAATGTGGGTGCTTTCAGGTGGCAGGAGGGGTGAGAGGGAGGTGGAAAGCTGTGCATGACACTTGTGGACCTCCAGTCAGCCCCTTTGTTGGGGTAAGAGCACAAACTAAACCTACAGTGCACAAAATAATAACAACGCAAATCCAATTGGAGTCACACCTTTCCAACAGTCATAGACAAAAATACAAAGCTGAGAGTTTCTCTGAAGTCCAAGCATGCTACCAGAGATGTGGAAAGGGCAGAGGGGAAAAGATTCCCTTCCCACCAGATTTCTGGATCTGCAGCTCCCATCCCCTCGGTGAGCAGCTGGCGTGCGGCGGTGGCACACACACCCTGGAATGTCTCTGGCACAGGGGCCTTTTTCAGCTGATGTTTTCCTAGAAGGCCATGCCAGGAGACATATTTGTGTTTATTGCCAGGGCTGGGAGTTGCCTCCAGGTGCAAATTATTGACCGTTCCTCCTCCACAAGGGAGCCAGTGTGTGAGCCACCCTCTGCCCCGCCTGGGAGTCACTATCACGTTCCCAGCCCTTCCCTGCAGCTGGGAATGAGCTGTTTGGGTTGGACTTGGTGGCACAGATGGTGCCACCTGCGGCAGCCTCTGCCAGCAGGACAGATCCCAGGCAGCTGGGAGGTCATTCGTGGCAGGGGGAAGCCAAAATCCGTTTGCACTTACACCAGACTGCCCAGGCTGTGACAAATACCTTTGGCTGCTCCTCCACTGAGGAGGCCTGTTCAGCCCTGAACATGGCCCAGTCTAAGTGTGGAAGAAAAAAAAAAATCTTTCAGCATCCTCCTGAAAACCAGAGCAGCCTGATTTCCAAGGTGTCACAGTGCCAGCAGCTCGGCTTGACTTTCCCATAACAACATCTCCTATCCCATGAGAAGGTCACCAGAGAGACTGAGCCCTCCCCAGATGAACATTTATTTCCTGCAGGGATTTTCTCTGGCAGCACCCAGCGTGCCAGGCTCGGTGATGGCAGGTTGGTTTTGCACACAAGTGATGAAATCCAGAGTATAATCTGGGAATTTTTTTTTCCACTCCCGATGGCTATCGGGTAAAGAAAAACAACTTCTGGCTTTCTTCTGCCCTCTCTGTTCCCAAACAAGAAGCACTTATTATACATTTTTTAATTAAGATTTAGGCTGATAAAGCAAAATTGCTGCCTCACCCTGTACTGCTTTTGTTGAAAAGACAGCTGGGCACGATTACTAAAGGAAATTTTTTGCCTTGATGATCTATTCTTCATTTTTTAACTGAGTTCTTTGCTGATGTCCAATAAAATAATAGAATGTAAATTGCAGCAGCCTAAAGGCTCAGGGCAAGATTCCCTGACAAGGTGGCCTTGGAGCAGGCAGGGATTTGGGAAGATTCCTGCAGTGTGACTAAAATTGTCACATTCTGACTTTGTCAAATTTATGTGAAAAAGGAAAATCACGGAGTCTTTGCACCTGAAGCCATAAAGTGGCTCGTGCTGCCTTGAAGCAGAGCCAGCACTTATTTGAAATTTGGTCCACCTCAGGGGATCATCGTTTGAACTGAATAATAAAAGCCAAATTGAGGCAAATTCACCACGTGTCGGGGTAGATGTGAAAGGCTTCTGTTGAGCTTTTTCATATGTCTGGTGTGGTTGTTTCTGCCCTGTGTTGGTATGACCCTGACCCCAGCCATATATTTGTGTTTAAAGAAATGGCAAGCCCATGGATGTTCCAAGAAAATTCCCTAATTTGCTGGAATTTTTTTTTTTCTGGGTTCCTTTGGGAAGAGGAGTTGAGTTCAGTAGGAAGTCTAAATGTCAAAGCTTGTGTAAAACATATTTAAGGGCTTTTTGTTTTCAAACAATAACATTCCCAAGAAATATTAAAAAGAAATACATATCTTTCTTTCTTGTTTATTTTTTGGTAATTTTTAGATCAACACCCGTCATTTTCATTCGTGCTCTGTGACCCAGTTCATCACTAACGTGCTGAAAATTAAACATCCACTGAAGTACTTCACTAAATCAGGGACTGGAGCTCCCTAATGACAAGTACATGCACACTCCACCAGCCAGCCATAAGATTTTTTTTTTGCATCTATTTATGTCCTTTTTTCCTCCAGTGCAGAAAACGATGCCAAGATGCATTTTGCACCGGCCTACCGCACACTGAGATTTCCCCTGCTCCCAGACCCCTGACAGGGAGCACTTTTGCTTTCATTTATTACTTTAATATAACTTTTTTTTTTTCTTTTCCCCTTCTGTGTTTCACAACACTTAGCAACTTCCCACTGGCTGTGATGGCCAGGGCCCGTTTGGCATGGTGGTGGAGGAATCCCAGGCAGGCTCCACCAGCCCCCTCCTGACCTCTGGGCAGGCTTCAGGCAGCCCCTCTCACCCCTTCCCTTGGTTTTTTTGGGAGCAGAGCTGGGTGAAGCCCAGTTTTCCCATCTCACAGTGGCACTTTTGTGATGTTAGGGCTGTTTCTTACCTTGCTGTCAACCGACGGGTCTCATTCGAGATGAGTGAGTGGGAGAGAGAAAGGAGGAGCACAAATACCTTACAGTCCCCTGCTGAGGGAAATTCTGGGGCTGCCAGCTCTCTAGGCTCCATTCCCAGCTCTAGAGGCTGTGCCTCTCACATCCCAGCTGGCCTCCCCACCCCAGGCTGCAGGACGCACTGGGCTGGGGTGAGCACATACTCCCTTTCTGTGCACCACCAAAAATTCCTCTTTGCAGAAAAGAAGTGGGAGCAAACCCATGGTGCTCCTCCAGACAGCTTCCATCTCAATTCACTGGTATTTTTCCACCTCCAAAGGCATTTCATAGGAGCTTTCCAGCCCATTCCCTCCTGTGGCCTTTAAAAATCTGTGTCAGTCACCCAGAGCTGTTTCAGTAGCTGGTCCCATCGGAGTGGGTTCAACTCTGTTGGTTCCAATGGCACCTAATTTGTATGGATGAGTGTTTTCATGTCTACAGATACATGTAATGGTTTGGAAGACATTTATGTGCCTGATATAATTAAACCCAGTGGTTTTATATTCCTTCATATTGGCATGGTGGAGATGTTATGAGAATACCAGCCCCTTCCTTATGGAAAAGTCTTACAGAGTTTAATAAGAAAACAATAACCATTCTTAGGCATTGGAGGTTTTTGAATAGGATTGAAAACCGAATTACATCATTGCAGTTCTATAGAATGTCTTAAAAAGTCTTTGCAAGAGGGGATCATTCTCTATCAAATTTTAGAGATTACACAGCCATTTCCATAGATTATTTCATTTCTCTCCAATTCTACTGGTTGGACTCCTATTAATTTCTCTGGGGTTTTCCCATATGGCACATATTATTTTGGCCATAAAACTACTCCCTGAGGCAAAACAGCCCATGAAAGACACACAGCCTCAGTTCAGCCCAATGAAATCCCATTAGCTTCCAGAAAGACTGAGTCAGGTTTGCAAAACCATTTTGTGTCCTTGTTCCATACATGTGCTCCAGTGCTGTGCACATGGATGACTGTGGAGGGAACAGTCTTCAGTCTTCAGTCCCAAATCTGAGATGTTTGAGTCCCTGTGTGTGGTTTAGAAGGCGTGCCAGATCCCATCACACTTAGTGGCATATTGCAGAGATTAGTGGTGTGATCAATTAAAACCATTTAAATTTTAATCAGCTTTTTCTTCCAAGCTTTTCCTTCCAAGCTTCCCCTCCTTCACTCTGTCCCCCTGTCCCCTCCCTCCAGCAGTGTTTACAACGTGTTATGAGCCACCATGTGCTCCCCCCCTCCTGCCTCCTGGGCCACTGCTGGATCAGCCTTGTGGCCATTTGGGCTCCTTGGGGGCTTCCCCTGTGTCCCTGTGGCTGTGGCCACCCCTGCTCAGCTGCCCTTGGGAGCATCCTTCCATCCACACTGGTGTCCCGTGGAGCCCATGAGGTTAAAGGAGCCCCCCTGACCATCAGCCTTGGCCAGGAGCAGCCTGACCTCTTCACTCAGGAGAAGCTGCTCTCCAAAGAGCTGCAATCAGCACTAATCAGAACTGAACCTCACGGGCTCACATGTCTTCCCTGTGCTTTGGGATACCAGGAGTGCACTTTCCTGCTTGCTGCTGACGTGCTGTGGTGGGTGGCTGGGTGGGATGCCTTTCAGCTTTCACCTTACCATTGACCTTATGATTTATTTTGATTAACCCAAGCCTACTGGATTCCAACCCTTCTTGTAGAGCCCGGTGCAACCTGCAGCATAACCCCAGGCCTAATTTGGGTAAGCACAACCTACGGCTTCCCTTACGTTCATTTTGCAGTGATTTATTTTTTCTTCTCATACCCTTATGAAAGTGGACACCACCCGTGGATGGTGGGGTCAGACTTCACCTTCTCTTGCATGTGCTTAAGTAAGCAAATGTCTTTGGGGGAACTTCAAAGCAGGGGATTGAGAGCAGGGCAGATTTTTGAGCCCTGGAATGAACAGCTTGGCATGTTGAGATTGAACCCCAGCACGGTGCTGGATGTGTGGGTGTCTTGGACGTGGCAGGGTGTAATATTAGCCCAGAAGAAAGCATGATTCTGGCATAGGTTGGTACAGCTGCACTTTTGCCAGTGGACTGATTTTGATTTCCAGAGGAGGAGACCTAGTCCTTAACCTGTCATCTGAGATTGTAAAGTTATCCAGCGTGGGGTGTAGAATGTCTCAACCTGATTACATTGCACAGAGAGTGGCCAGACCCTTCATTTCAAGGAAGCTGCAACCATTTTCTTCCAGAAGAGCCTCTGATCCCTTGAAGCCCGGCTAGAAGGCACTTCACAGTGGGAATTTACTCCTGTAACAGCACAAAAAATTTACAGCGAGGCTTTTGCCGTTATTATTCTGCCGCATTTCTTCGAGATACAGAATTATTTTATATTGCATATTTTCCCATGCCCTTTCCCTGCTTACCCTGTCTGCCTCGACTCGTTGCTAATGACGTTTGTTGACAAGCTCAGCGCATTTTGATAAGTCTTCTGCCAAAGTGCCTCTAATAAAAATAAGAAGAATGACAAGTGGAACAGCGCGAAGAGGATTCCAACAGCAACAACCGAAGGTTAAAGCAGCATAAAACAGGGGGAAAGCATAACAAAAACAGAACACAGTGAGCCCAGATTGCCTTTGTTAGGAATATTTAATGCTTAATTTTGTTTTATAACCCTGGCTCTCAAGCTGTCTGTGCAACTTAGATTCCCTTGTTTTGCGGTTGTAGGAATTTGCCTTCAATTCCTGTTGGGCCAGGGGGAGCTCTGTGTATGTGTTTTGCACCTTCAGTCTTTGGCCTCATTGGTTTTTGGTCTTCTAAGAGTCAGAGCAAGGATGTGTCTCCTGTGCCTGTGGCTGGAGAGGGCTGGTGGCTCACAGCCCCTCAGCAGATCTTCTGCCAAAGGGCAGAGGTCCCACAGCCCTGAGATGGGGCAGATATAATGGGGAGTGTGTAGCCAAGAATTTGGGACATTTCCTGGTTTGGCACATCCAGTTCTGCACCAGCTGGGGGTCCATATCAGGCCCTCTGCACAGCTGGGGAGAAGAGGTGAGAAGCTGCTTAGAGGGGGAAGTTCCCAGGCATGGCACCAGCTGCTCCTGGCAAGGCGTTGAAGCAGGGAGTGGGAGCAACCCTCAGCCCTTACTCCTCAACCCACAGACTCCTTCCCTGCCTCCTCCACCATCACTGCTTAGTTTTGGAAGGCACCTGTGGTTTCTCAGCTCTGTGCCTCTCCCTTCTCCACGTGGAAGAAGAAAGTCATTCCTGAGTGAGTGGCTTTGCCTCAGTTTGTGTTTCACCAGATGGTGATGTCACAGCTGTTAAGTGATGACCTCGTAAGGCACCAGGGCAAGCAGGGTGGTTGGCTGGGGTTTGTGTCTTAGGGATGTAAGGAGACATAAATGTGCAACTGAACCAGCAATGGATGATTTGATGGGAGATTTCAGTGCAGGCAGGAAATGCGTCTCCTCATGTTAGACCTTGGTGCCATCAGTGGGGATTGAGTGCGGAGAAAATCAGTGACAGAACCATTTAATACACATGAAATAGCCCTGTTTGAAATTCTGGAGCTCTCTGCTGAATTTAATAAGTCTTTTCAGCTGTTTTACAGAACGCTTTGACAACCTTTTCAAAGATGCAGGAAGGCCAATGTATCCAAACAGCTTTAAAGCCCTTGGCCCAAGATCCGAGCACAGCTGTGTCTGACCCCACCGTGAGAACCAGAGAGGGGCTGAATTCTCCATTTGTTCACCCTGGGAAGGTCCTGGTTTGGCTCTTCTCCACTGTGAAAAGCCCCTCTTTGAAGCAATGAGGGCTGAAGTTACAGGTGTCCCCAGGCTGGGATCAGGGACAGCAGCAGCTGCAGGGAGGGGTGGCCCCACTGCTGTGTCCCTGGTGTCACCTATGGACCCTCACTAGGGCTCTTATCCAGGACAGTTTTAGCAGCTCATGGGAACCACCATTTGGAAACATGTTATAATGCAATGCCTTTTAGTCAGGAGCAAAGGATTAGATCTGGATTCCTCTCCTCGTGCCACAAAAGATATTTTTAGTGCCCTTGAAGCTAGCTGGGTTTTCTGCAGAGGGGAGGACTGTAAGGTTTTTCCAGCACTGCCCACATCAGTTCTGTGAATTACTCCTTCTGCTTGTTCAATTTTGCACCAATGGAACTTTTGGAACTTCTTCAAGCAAGTTCAGTTTTTTAAGGGAATTTAGGCACCATTTTTCCTTGGAATTAAGCTCTTAGGTTCTTTACCTGCCTGACACCAAGCTAGCAGCTCCCATGAGATGTGTGTATGAAAGTCCCTCAAGTCACAGGGAGTCTTAGCCCTACAATAAAGTACATGTGTGTGGGTCCAGGGCACATGGGTGTCATCTTGGAGGATGTTGTAAAAGACTTCTGGGGTGAAATGTTGTGGGGTGAACCCTTTCCTGTGCTCCCAGTCTTTCCATGGGGCTACAGGGACACTTGGGATGGTACTAAACTGAGCTCCCAAGGGATGAGAGCATCAAGGACTCAGACAGTGAGTCCTTCTTGACCAGATTCTGTGCTCAAGGACATTGATTACAACTAGTCTAGATTAAACTCCAATTTCTCCTGGATACCTGACCCCTCAACAGGACAATCCTGTCCTACAGGGAACCAGTATTAGAAGGATAGAGCCCAAACCACTTTTGAGCAATACTCCTGGAGCCAGGATGGTGTAGAAGGGTTTTATAGTCTAAATGTGCCTGGGTGCCCAAAATAGGAGTGCAGGCATCCATCAACTCAGCAGGTCACAAATCTCCTTGCTTTCAGAGATGGATGTTGTCATTGCTTGGCTTCATGGCACCAGCACCTGGCTTGCTGGAATGGGTTTGTGTCTGCCTTTCCTTTTCTGGCTCTTTAGAGGGATCCAGTGGCTGATCTCACTCAGGTCTCATCCCCATCCTGCAAATCCTCATTTTCTCACCACCACCTGCAGCTGTCCATGGAGGTTTACTTTCTCCTGCCTTGGGCTGCTGGCATTGTGCTCCAGCTGGCACAGACCTTGGATCCCACATTTGCAGGTGGAAGTGGGTCTCAGCCTTGGGGCTGATCCTGGCTCCAGGAAAGATCTGGGCAGAGAGGCTCTGCCATGATGTGCTGGCTCAGACCCCACTCAGTGCCCCAAGCATGATATGGTGTTTTCTCTTTTCTTCCCTTCATAAAAGGTTAATTTATGATTTTCTTGGTTGTTTTGCAAATTTATATCAAACACCTTCATTTTTACCCTGTGAAAACAGAATTGTTAAAAAGAAAAAGCAGCTGAATTTCAACAAGTTTAAATCAGAAAGCTTTCTTTTCTTTTTTATTTGAGACATCTCTTTAAAAAATCCTCTGAAAAAAAATCTGCTTTTCAATCCAAACTTTTTGTTTGGTTTTGGTGCTGGTTTTTTTTTCCTGGAATATCCTTCAATTTTCCTAATACAACCAAGAGTATCTTTCCTGCCTCCCCTCTAAAAACAGTCTGTAAAGAAAATATATAATCTAATTCTGGGCTGAGAAAAGCCATTGATTCATCTCAGCACAAAAAGCTGCATGCTTCTCAGTTCTCCAAAGAAAATCTTTTTTTTCCTGTGTCTTTTTCTCTTTGTCCCACGGTTTCCCCGCTTTGTTCCATAAGGTCGAGTTGGGACAATTCCTCCCCTCCCCAGTTTTCAGTATTACACAAGTGGACCAGAAAAAGCAGCCATTCAGCAGCTCCAACCACAGTCTAAATGAGAATGAGAAGATATTTCAGCTGTTTCTCTTGGTTTCCATTTTTTCCCAGTTTCTGGCTCAGTAGCTCCCAGAACCTATTACACTAATTGTTCTTTTC
Organism: Phylloscopus collybita; assembly: GCA_027886175.1. NCBI lineage: Eukaryota > Metazoa > Chordata > Aves > Passeriformes > Phylloscopidae > Phylloscopus > Phylloscopus collybita. The sequence goes on from JAJNNQ010000021.1 coordinate 19,819,369, forward strand.
CAAAATCCGACTGTCAACAAAAGGCAGGGAACCAATCGAACAATTTCAGCTGGAGTTTCCACTACTTTGGCTCATTCCTGGTTTTGATTTTTCACAGACTTGTTTGCCCCCCGAGAAATCTGACATTTTGAGACACTTCCCAAGCTCAGATTTGGTCCCATAAACTCTCCCTGCGACAAACATGAAATCCATTATCACAAGTGACACTTCATGGTGGGGCAGATACAAATGTCTCCCTCATTACACGACTTCCAGCCTGTGATGGGAGAATTATATGGAATTGTGTGGAATTATATGGAATGAGGATGAGGTTGAGCCAATGGGGGGAGCTCCTCAGTGCCAACCCAGCTCCTTGGGTTTCCAGAGGAACTTTTCTTCCACATACATACTTAATTCCTAGCCAAAATGCCCCTTTTCCAGCCAAAATGCCCCCTTTCCAGCCAAATTTTGTCTTACAAATGCCATGCACATTGTCAAAGGAAATGTTTGGGCTTTGTTCAAGACAATTGTTTGTCAATATGTTTTTCCAGTGTTCCCCTAATGGGAAAGGCCTCTCCCAGCAGCACTTTTACTGCTTGGTTGTGTCCAGGATGCTGAAACACATGACAGAAACAATGAACTGGTACAATGACATCTTTGTATTATGGGCACTGAATTGTTTGAGTTATTGAATAAAGTCAGATCAGTGTTTATCTGCCTTTTGCGTCACCCACTGGCACACTCAGCTTGCAGTAAATAGAATAAATCAGATGCTTAAAATTAGGCACTTGCTTAAAGGCTGTGTTGAAATACATCCTAAATGCTACTGCAAATTTAGGAGGGACTTGAATTTTCCCTAGCAGAGAGATGTGGGAGTGGGATACAGGAACCACTGCTTGGATAACCCCAGTGAGACCAAACCTGAGCCAAGCGAAGCCCTTCTCAGCTATTTTGTTCTCCTTTCCATTCAAATTTCTCCTTTCCTCTCTTTTGTCCCCTCCAGCCCGGAGCCTCTGATAAAATGGAACAAACAAGAGCCCAGGGTAATTGTTTGCAGCTCTGGGGAACTTTATTTTTTTTTTTGTGTGACGTGTCCCAGAGCTTCTGCCGCGAGCCAGGCGCTGGCAGCTGGTTTTGCTTTGGAGCCGTGTACGAGCTCGCGGCTCAGGCAGTTGTTACACATTTACAAACCTCTGTCACTCTGGGGCTCTGCCTTTGCTCCCAGTTTGTTGAGTTCTGCTTTGGTGGTTTTTTTTTTTTTTTTTTTTTTTTCTTTCTTAATTATTTTTCTTTTCTTTCCTTTTCTTGTTGTTGGCAGAATGAATAAACATCTTTTCGCAAGCAGGAGTAAGGCCCTGGACACTCCTGGCTGCTTGCTCTCCCTGTGCTACCACTCCTTCGTGTGTATAAATTTAGCAGGGGGTCCAGGAGCTAAAATAGGAAGCACATGGTTTTATGACTTTACAATTGAAATGGAGAAATCTAATATGACAGAAGAAGCATGTTGTTTATGGAACTACAGATTTCAATGAAGGCCGTCCCCCACCAAATCGTAATTAAAATTACCATAATGACCCCTGAGTTTCATTTGTTGGGCTGGGAGGAAGGAAAATACGGATATTTTCGGTGGGTTCTGCTGAAACAATTTATCGAGAGCCACAGCTGGTTTTAATGTGCTGATGAGCTGGGAAAATAGTCAAAATTGTACTCCAGTCAAGTGACTGTGTAATATCTGAGGGCAGAACCAGACCAAAATCTCTGTCATTTTATTTAATCTAATGAATAGTGTTTTGTAACTGCAAAACATAATTGCTCTGCACATATGTTACACGCACACTTCACTAACAACATCCACAGTGCCACCAGAGGAACAAATGAAAACACTTTCAGTCTGATTTATTTAGCCCTTCTAAAATTTTTTAAGACTCCTTTGGAATAAACCAAATATTTGGTATGGAGATCTTCAGCAACATGCATGCAGGCTATAGGAAGGAAACTTGTGTTCCTTGAAATAAAACTAATGGAATTTTTTGCAAGAAAGACATTTTTACAAAATTATTTCTACCTTTTTAAGTAGATTTCAGGTTTTACACTGGATTTGCCTTTGAAGTCAGAGACACAAAACTAATCAACTTTAAAATTAGCACATAAAATTAATGATTGCTGGAGTTGGCAGGCTGGCTGGAAAACCAGGACTCTTCTGGCGTTTTCATTTGGAAAAAGCTTCAAAGCTACTGCTTGTGTTTGACATTAGAACTAAGAGCTGAAGAGTGAGGGAGAAAAAAGGAAAATGCCTCCCAAATATCAGGTGCAAAGCAAATTTCATGGGACAGAAAACCCCATGCTGTGTTCGAAGCTTCAGATTTGGAGAAATCACTTAAAGCAGATCTTTTTGCAAACCTCTGAGCCTGAGATTTTGTGGATTGTTCATTTGTTGGGGTTTTGTTGGGGTTTGTTTTGTGGTTGTTGATTTTGTCATTGTTGTTTTTCTTTAGCATTTGTATGTGAAAGCAAACAAGGGAATGGGTTGGGGGGGGAGCAATAGAGGAAGCTATGTAATAATTCCTAAGAAATCCATAGCTGTGCCTTCCTTAGTAAAACCACACATCTGCAGGAATGACCAACTTGTGTTATGAAGACACTGTTTGATTTGGCTAAACTTGCTTAAAAATCTGAAATCTGCTCCTTCCCTGAAGAGGCTCAGACTTGCTCACCCACCTTATGACCAAAACCAGCAGCTCAAGCATTTTATTGCACTTTCTGTTTTCTCAGTAAAACAAAGCAAAATTTTCTGGGAGGGGAGGGGGACCAAAGGACAAAAAAAAAAAAAAAAATATATATATATACCTGCTTTATACCTTCATTAGTGGAAAATTAAGTTCCCCCTTTGCTACGAGGAGCCAGCTGGGTGTGGGGTTGGTGATGGAAGACAGCTGCAAACAAACGTGTTGAGTGAATTAATGTAGTGTGTGATGGTGGAAAAAGGGCTCAGCTCTGTGGGACGGATTTGGTTATCACGGGTTGAGCAGGGCTGAGAGAGGGGCAGCAGAGACTGTCTGTAAGCTCAGCTGCAAACTGTGCAGGAGCACTTAAAAAAAAAAAAACAGAAGAAGGAAAGGATGTCACGAGAGAGAAAGGAAAAACGGAAGAGAACGTGCGTTTGGAGCAGGAAAACTGGCAAAATATGAGTTGCTATAAGTCGGATTCTTGTTTTCTCGAGTGGATTTGGCTTCAAAAGCAATTAGCTTCTTGTCACATGCTGGGGCAGCCGTGCCAAACAGTTCAACAACACATTATTTTTGTCATTGCACAAAAGGTGATATTGAGCCCAGAATAACTGTTTCCATTTATGACTTTGGCTTTTGGCCTAAGCTCAAAGGAAGTGAAGGTAAAAAAAAAAAAAAAAAAAAAAAAAAAAAAAAAAAAAAAAAAGTGATATCCTTTCCTGAAGGTCTTGGGGCACTTGAGTCTCAGATGTTGGTATATATATGAAAGTTTACCAGGGCCCTGGTGTCAACAGAAAAGCCAGATCCCTGATAGCTTTATTTGGATTGTTTGGCTGTTCACTGAGGGGGGAAAACCCAGCTCAGGGGCTGTGTGGGACCAGGAACTGAGGCCACAGTGGTTGCTTAGTCCTACACCTACCAAAGCCATTTCTAAGGTGTCAGCAGCTTCAGGAGGAAGAGGAAGACTGAGTAGCCAAGATTTGTGTATGCTACCAACCCAGCAGCTCTAAGCATTATTCCAGTCCCCACTGAAGCACAGCCTCAGAAATGTTCCTTAAACTCTCCAGGAAAATATTTAGGTCCCTTAATGTGCTTGCATGACACACTGAGAAGGGTGACAGAGTTCCTGCCTGCTAAAAGAAATTAGTGTTTAACCTGAATATTGATTAAGCCAAGAAATCATGCTGACCAGGCTGCAATAACCAGAGGTACCCACAGGGATAAATGCCAGGTAAAAGAGGGTTTTTTGCTTGCAGGGGAAGGGAGAGCACACTCAGGCTGGAGGTACATGTGGAAATGGATTTAATAAACACCTACTGAGCCTCCCTTCTCTTTCCCTGCCTGTAAATATCCACCACGGTATTTTAATCACGATGTTTTTAATAATGCAAGAAAGTCTTATTAATAATTCCATTTTGGAATGTTTCTGCTTAGTCAACTCCGGGGCAACGGTTAAACTTGACACAACAGTGTTTGCTTTAAAATTGTGTGGACCATGCCAGTCCACGGGGGTGATTCATTTGCTGGCTAATTAACAAATGTCTAATGTAAATTTAACATTCACTTTGACTTACATTCCTGCAACCCAAACTTCTTTTTGATTGGGGTAGCTGTAAGTGGAAGCCAAATATTTTCCTTGGTGGAGCCAAGGGGATGGCATATGCTCCTGGTTTAGATTTCCATTTCCTTTGCATCTTTTCAGGGGCTGAAATTCAGGCGTTAACATTTCCGAATACAAAGTCATTTTTGTATGAAAATCTGCAAATAAACCCCCCCACCAAGATCCTGCAGTACCACTAGAAACCGAGTTCTTTCATTGGCAGAAAAGAATGTGCCCTACGAGGTTTTCTGCCTGTTCCTACTCCCCAAATTCCTGGTAAATATGTAATTACCCAATCTGGCTTTAAGAGGAGTTTTTGCCTTTCCTGTGCTGAGCATCCCTGTGAGCTGGAGAACCAAGCCAAGCCATTGCTCAATGAAGAGGAGCTTTGGCTCCTGGTCACCTCTCAGCTTCAATAATGCCCCCATTCTCCCAGATGGTGCCTTTTTTTGTTTTTTGTTTTTTTTTTTTTCCAGGCATTAAAGTTTCTGGAATATAGTAACACTGACCGTGACATAAACAGGATCAGAGATTTCCCAAAGGCCCATGTAAGAAAACAAACAACTTAATCCTGGAAAGAGACAGCAGGCTCCTGCAGCTGACTGGGAATATACTCCCCAGTGGCTGGGAAATGCTGGGTAAATGGTGGCAAAAGGGAAATGAGACACTTGGTGGGGTTTGGAGGTGTAAGGCTGAGGTGTGGGGCATCAAATAGTCTGGATTTGGATGCCTGCTGTCACTGAGCTGTGCACTATGAGCCCTGTCTGCTGCTCAGGGAGCAACTTCTGGCCTTTTGTCTTTGCTTCTGGAAGGTTCCCTGTGTGGGCAGGACAGCACAGCTCCATAGGAAGGGGACATGCCCACGTTCACCAGTGCTCCTTGGCAAGCTCTGGTGCAGGTTTGAATCCTCTCAGGAGATGTCCAGAGCTGCCAGACACGGCCACACACAGAGCCAGTGTGAGCCTGGATGTGGGAAACCTGCAGCTCTTCCAGTGTCCTCCAACCTCTTCCTCAATACCTCCCCCTAATCATCTCCCAGGGCTGAAGGGGGAGGGTTTCTGGCCCTGGACACCCATCCCACATGTTGCAGCAAGAACTTCTTCAGATTAAATGCTGGGAAAATCCATGGTAAGCATCCATCATTTCATCTTTTAAATATTTTTTCTTTTTTTAAGGGAAGGATTGCAGTTTTATGGAACATCTTGACGTTAATGTCCTACTCCAACTGGCTAGCTTTTCCCGTCTCCCTTGTGGGGAAATACTTTCTGGATGGAGCTGGATTTTGGGAAGCCTGTCCCAGGAAGTGTGAGGCAAGGATCTCAGGCCTCTCAATGGCATTTCTATCACTTCTGTTTCACATTGCAAGCTTGGAAAGGTGACAGAGACCCTTTTTCTCCGTTTCCAGCTCATCAAGGCAGAGCAAAAGCTGCTGAATCCCATCAGGGGCTGCTGTGAAGGGCAATTAAGTCACGTTCCTGAAGAGCTTGGGAATCACCTGATGAAAGCCATATGCTGATGTTGGGCTCATCTAAGACAGGTTTGATTTCAGGATTGTTTGGAAATGACCCAGTGGAAAGAGGGAAGGCTCGTGAGGACTCCTGAGAAATGCCTGCACAGGATCAACCATCATCCCTTTTCACCAGGAGAGAGACCCAGGGGTATCTGAGGGGATTTAGTTTAGGAATGGCTCTGCAGTGTCTCGATAACATCATTCCGGTGTGATTTCCAGCACCTCCTGGCTGCAGCTCTGTCTCGATGATCTGCAGAGATCTCTGAAAATCTGGGGGGTTACCAAATTGTGAAATCTCTTGGTGTGACGTAAACGCACTTTTCACTTTGTTTTGTTGGAGGTTTGGGCCAGGTCTGCGAGCTGAGCTTGGAAAAATCCAGGTAATGCTCTACATTTTGCAGCTCAGTCCTGTTGCTGAGACACTCAGGAAGAAGGGCACAGAATATTCCCAGGGGCTTTCTCTGGTGAGGGAGGGAGGCAGAGCCATGAAACACCACCTTGTTTTGTCAGCCAGCAAGGGAGCCCTGCTCTACCTGTGTGTATTTATGTTCGGCCTGGATGTATACATAAAATATTTTTGCCCCTGCTGGCATGTTCCTCCACCTCGGCGGGGCTGGAGCTGAGGAAACGCCAGCAAAAAAAAAAAAAAAAAAAAAAAAATTCTCTTTGCAGCTCCCCCAAAAAAAAAACAGAGTGCCTTTTTCAGATGGAAAATTCATGCCACCGTTAGTGCTGACCGGTGTCTCCCTGGCTCCTGTGCTCCCTCATGGCACAGGGAAACCTATATAAAGAAATTTGGCTGGCTCTTGAAAAGCATAAATGAGAGGAACTGGCTGTGGGGAGAGGCTTCTGAGGGCTCGAGGAGGAGTTCAAACGCTTCGTTCTTCAGCTGCTGGAGATAAAAGTCCTGGTACATTCAATTCCCACTTTCTGCTGCTGCCAGTGAGCAGGGGGGGCTTCTTCCTCAGCCTCTTGCCACCGCAGAAATAACAGAGATAAAGCCAGCAAAATAAATAAACGCTTTGTGGCTGGAATAGATAATAATTTCACCGGCTGAATATTAAAATATCAAAGCTCAAGGAGAGGATATGTAATTATGGGCCTTTGAAGTTCAATAAAGGTCTGTTTCATCAGTATGGTGGCTGATATTTCAAATGCAAAGACAGAATGATAATATTGCACTGGCATTTCTGACCCACTGAGAGTATGCCAGGAGGAGAAGGAAGCCCTTTAAGACAGAAGCCATTTGGACAGGAGCTGATTAATTATCCCTCCCCAAAATGATCCGTCCCTGAGAGGAGAAAGTTGCTCAGCATCATTTTCCTCCCTTTTACTCCTGCCATGTTTTGATTTAAAAAGGATTATTTGGCCCAGTATGTGCAGGTGAGGTGAAACACTGAAATGAAGGGGCTCTTCTCTACCAGTTATGTTCCAGTTATAAATATTCCCATATTAAACACAAGATCTAAATCCTTCTATCCAACAAACTGTGGCTGAACTTTACTTCTTTGATGCCAGTTTCTAAACCAGGGTTAAAAAGGTCAGCAACATTTCTTTGTGGTGTCAATTTTTGACTCCACCCTATGGCAGGTAAAGAAAAGTCAGTGTTGAGGCAGGACATACAGTTCTGATAAAAATTTTGTTCAGGAATATCACCTTCTCCTCCCCATTGTTGGAGATGGACCCTGGCCCATGCAAAGGCTGGAGGGGAAGATTTTTGGGCTCCCAAAGGCACCACATCACCTTGGGTAAGGAGAGTTTTTGAAGGAATGTTATAAGATGCTTCTTATTTAATTATTAATTTTTAATTTTCTGAAATGTTAGAGAAAGATGTTCCACTGTGATCACAATGAGCTAAAAAAACCCCCTTTGCTGAGGGTAAACTAGGCTGGAAGAGAAGCTGTTAAAACCAACTGAAGGTTTATGAGTGCCCACAGTGTTTACACCGTGCGGTTCTTGTACTCAGAAAGAGTTCACTACATTAGGTTATTTTATTTTTTAATAGACTGTCATCACATTTGGGTACATTTTCCATTTCCAGTTAACATCCAGGCCACTTTTGTGGTTTGGGAAAGACAAGCAAGAGCCCTCAGCTGCATGTCAGTGGAAGAGGAGCTTTTATTTGAGGGTAGGGATGTTGAATGACCCCACAGCCTCCTGTTAGTGTTTTAATAGCAGGACTTTCCCACCTGGTCTTGGCTGGAAAGTCAAGTTTGTGTGCTCATGTGGAGACTCAGTAAATGTGTGAGCAGAGTGTCCATATCCGAATTCCTAGGTAAAGTGTGTTGCATTTTGTTTTTGGTTTGAAGTGGGGATCAGCCTGTGGGGAAGAAATGGTCTCTCTCAGCATACCTCAGACTGATGGGAGGTCTTGAACATGGTGTTTCAAACTTCCCAGTGCAGTTTGAAAGAAAGGAAGGTTTCTGAACGAGGCAGCTGATCTTCCTTTCCAGCCTGCAGGCTTGGTGGTGTGCCCGAGACCTGAGGGCACTGTGCTGATTGGAAAGTGCCAATAAATTTTTGCCCTGACTCCAGTGAATGTTTGCACCAATGACTTCCAGGCTGGCATTCCCTCCTGATCAAACCGTCATCTCTTCAAGGCTGGGAGGCTCCATTACTCCCCATGCAAAAGGGCTCTGGTGCTTAACATTTCCCAGAGCACCTCAGTACAAAGTGTGTCTGACTTTGGAAGGAATTGCTGCACCTGAAAAGCCAGGTTGGATGGAGCTCTGAACAACCTGATCTAGTGGAAGGTGTCTCTGCTCATGGCAGGGGGGTGGAATGAGATGATTTTTAAGGTCCCATCCAACCCGAAGCATTCTGTGACCCTTGCTGTCACCCAAATCCAACAAGGGTTTGAAGATGATGAATATCCTGTGAGCCAGGGTGCACTACCTGGAGTTTAGAATTACACTTTGGCCAAAAAGGCTCTAGGTGAGCTTGGGTTTCTTTTGCAGGTCATTGTTTCTCTCTGCAGAAGGGAAGGTTGGGAATGTGTGAATAAACATGAGTCCTTGCTTGGACTTGATTTCTCTTGGGACACATTTCTCTGGTTCCCTCCCTCTCTCCCTCTCATGCTGCTGAATTTGGGGAATCCTCTGCAGTGCCCTTTGATGGGGATGATAAATGTGGCCACCCCAGTTTTGAGACTGGCACAGGCTGACCCTGGCAGCCTCCTCCCTCTGCATCCCCCTGCACAAGCCAGGCTTATCCATCAAGGATGCAACAGGCAGGGGGATGTGGGTCCCCTGGGAAAGCCTCTTGATCCCCACACCCTCAGCCCTGACTGCACTCTGGGGGCTTTCACAGAAGACAAAGAATTCATTCGGGAAGTGCCTCAAATCAAACCCCAAATTATTGTAATGAAATCTAAATGAAACCATAATAGGAGAGAAATAGCAAACAGGGATTTCCTCTCTTTTATGATAGAACTGGCAATTTAAATTTGAAAAGTCAAAATCAGTGAGTGATACACAGTTCAAAGGAGAGTCAGAGGGTCCTGGTTCTGCCAGAGAGGCATTCAGCTGCAGATTCAGCCCTGTAGGCTTTTCTCTGCATGTAAACTTTTTTTTTTCCTCCATCTGTCAGCTGCTTCTACTAAACCACTTTAAATTAAGTCTTGATCCATGTCAGGGTTGAGATCTATTTTATAGGGATGTATTTGTGGAAAAGCATCCAAATACCTGCCTCAGAACTTGTCAGTTGTAACTATATTCTCAGCAGACGTTGAAAGCCATAAACCTCATGCTGAGGGCTTTGAATATCACTTAAGAGCTTAAGCCATGTTCTTGGAATGAATTTATGAGAAAAACCCAGAGGGACTCAGCAGCAGGCAGGGGAAACTGCAGCTCTCCTTCCTTTTTTCTAGCTGGGGGAAAGGAATCCCAATGGATAACAATGGCAAAGCCTTTTCCAAGCAGGGCAGCACTGTCCCAGCAGGAAAAGTCCAAAACATACTGAAAGTCAAATGTCTCATGTTAAGATGCACATGATGGAGGGAGAGGTGGGATGAGCTGGTCAGAACAAAGGGGAGAAGCAGTTCCTGCATGCTAGAAGAGCTTGTTAAAACCAAACTAATTGCTTGGCCCTCAAATGATCTGATAGCTGGTTGTCCTTCTTCAGCTGGCTCTGGTCCCTTTCTGACAGCACAGACAAGAGCAAGCAAGCAGCTCTGACTTAGAAATGTCAACGTGGTTTAGGTTAGGGAGTGTTTGTAATAATTATGAATTGCCTTCATGGTTTGTTTGCTTTCCATAGCAATTGGGAGAAGACAGCAGCTGACAGCTGTGGAAATTCCTGGTGTTGTTCCCCTCGTACAGGGCAACATGGATCTAATTAGCGTGTGCCAGCAGCACTGTATTATTAAATTAATAATAATTAGAAAGCTCTTTGCACCTGTGCTAATGTAACACTATTTATCCCAAAGTGTGTTAGGGCATTAAGCCTTTCAAGTCTCCAGTGACACCAGCTTTATAAATGGGCAAACTGATGAGAGGCAGAGGCTTTCCCAGATATACAAAAACTTACTGAGGATCACTGCATCACATAACTACTTTTAAATTTTTTTTCCTTCTTTTTTAAAGAGCATGTGGAGGGAATCAGAGTTATTGAAAATAAAGCAGGGAATGTCTGGGCTATGAACAGATTCTGCAAGGCAAACACTGGGAATTTTAACAGATCAGCTGAAAGATTTGCTCTCAAAAATCCCTTGCAGACCTACTAGGATTCCTTTTGCCTCCTAAGCAACAGAGAAATGGAGATGTTTGTTGAATTGCTATACTCTGTTAGGCTTAGCTGGAGCGATTATAGTTGATATTTTTAGAGGAAGTAGATAGACCATGAGGGAACATGTTGGAGTCTAAACTACACTGCATCTACACAAAATGTTTGCTGTGGCTGAATTTGTACCTCTTGAAATGTGACTCTTTAACATAATTTCTGTTTATTTTTGGCATTGTTGATGGTAGGAGACAGCAACATCCTTCCCTGAAGGTTGTGTACCGTTCTTGGAAACACAAAAGAAATAATTTTTTGCCAGGGTGACAGCGTTTATTTTTATTACTCCCAGATATTTATTTTTGTTTTAGTGGGGTAGATAAGGCCAACTGGGGTCAAATTGTCTGTGTGAGGCATCCTAAGGGGAAAGATGGTCCATACCTCAAGAACAACTGCAGTTCAATGAATGCCTGGGTTCAGCAAAGTGTTTAAGCATGGATTTAATTGTAACCACATGCATGAGTCCCTTTGATGCTGCATCATATAGGAAGCTGTGCTACAAGACAACAATTAGGAATATTGAGCAATCCTATGGACCATGGATAGAGAGGGGAACAAGGAGCTGGGAGGACAGCCAAAGAGATGAAAGATGATGTCCTTTTTCCTTGTTGCTTTGTCTGTGAGCAGGCAGGAGGCTGGCTGATGGAAAGTAGAACATTTCATCCCATCAGAGCCATTCAGTCCCAGGGTGGTCCCAAGGAAGCTGACATGCAGGTTTGGATGGCAGTGGGGTCAGCACTGCAGGCTGAGGGCACCCTGGCCATGTGTGAGTGCTGGTGGAGCTGGTGGTGCCATCCTTCACCCCCAAAGCAGAGGTGATGGTCGCATGTCTCCCTCTGAAATAATTCTCCAGCAAATGTGCAACTACTCCACAGGTCAGCATCTCTGGCCAGCTTTAACTGTGTGAGTTTCTGGCCGTGTCAGCAAGTTGCTGGTCCTCTCTTGGTCACCAGCCTCAGCTGCATTCTGTTAAAAGGGACAATTTACACACAGGAACCTCCTCCCTCCCCCTCTGAGGTGGCGAGCAGCAGAGTGACCATCCGGCATTTCCGTGCGTCGGGCAGAACTGGGACAGACTGTTAACATCTCCCCCGTGTGGGGCTGAGTTTTGCATCTGTCTGCGTTTGCCTGTGATGTCAGGTGCTGCTGGGAGAAGGTTATTCTGAGAAGGTTATGTGTGTTTGGTACCAGATATTGCTGTGCTGGTGGATCTCTGCTGAGGGACGGACTGCCTGCTCGCGTGCCAGGTGGAATTGCTGCCACTGCACTCAGTGCATCCAGTTTCACCTGATCAGTGCTGGGAGCTTCTGCCCATCATTGCTGAGTCATTTTGGATCCCTTTTTCCCTTTCCTGCCTTTCTCACGGCAGGAAGGCCAGAGGAAATGGCGATTTTTGCAGAAGTTATTTGTCCTTTGTGAACCCTCTTGGAATCAGCCGGTGCGCTTCACAATGAAACATCAGCACAGTGCCATCAAAGGGACGAGTTCTGCCCTCAAATGAGTGAGTGGGCAAGAGATTCTGAGCTCTGCACGTGTGTCTGATGGCCTTATGTGTCTCATCTGCTCAGCACTGAGCTCAGAGGCTTCAATCTACAGGCTGAGTGCTGAGAATCTGTCCTGCAGTATTCACGGCTGTTGTTTAATCTCAGCCATTCATTTGCTTCCTGCTTCTCATATAATTAGAACGTATTAAACAGGAGCCAACCACAAGAAATATAAAAGGTTAACGCAGTTAGGAAATGTCAGTGGAATGAATACAGCTCACTAATTCACGGGTTCTTTCCATAAATATTTCCACCAGCCAAAATATTGACTTTAACCTTTTCCATCTCCTGCGTGTAAAGCTTTGTATTCCCTCGTCGCGGCAACAAATACCTCGGAGCGTGGGGATGGTGCTCAGCACAGGGCAGGCACTCACAGCCTGCAGTTATGGTATTAATTAAGTGGCAGGGTCAGATTTCAGCATGGTAAGGCACGCCCAGAGATGGAAAAACGGGGATGTAATGAAAATGAGCAGCATGTTATAGCCGGGATGGCAGAAGATTGTTTAGGATGACAGTTTGCAGCTGGTCCAGCAAATGCGCAACTCAGAAATGTTTTGCTGGGAGTAGCACAAGTGTTTGGATGTTTGGGTGGAGAGATGTGGTGGGTCAGTGTCCTGTGCTCCTGGAGAAGTCCACATCTCGGATCTTTTTTCACAAATTGGTCAAGGCCCATCTTAGAGGCTGTTTATGTCCTCTAAACTCCAGTTCCCAGAGTGGAAGATGGTTCCATCACCTCCTGACACCAATGACACAAAATCCTTTTGGTTCTGGTGTCCCAGGACTCCTGAGCACTCTGAGCTGGTTTGCAGGTGTCATGGAGGGGGTGACAGGCAAGGTTTGCTACTGACCTCCCATGGTCTGAGCTTCATTCATGAAATTAGCAGCTCCTACCTGTGGCTGTTTCATGCCAAAACTTGTCCTCTACCCAGACTTCCTCAGGATGCTAAATGAAAGGGGATCCACGACTGTTTTCCTTGAATCCCTACCAAACTCCTGCCCCTTTGTGAGTTAGAGATAAATCTTTCTGTGGGTCTGTGGTACTAAACCCAACAGCTGCACTCAGGGTTAACTGTCCCCTGGGCTTTCCCCATGTGCATGGGGCACTGCTGCCTGTGGAAAACATGTTATTCCCTTAATCTGCTTCCCTGTCTGCTACCTGTGGTTTCAGCTGATAAGTGTTCTGGATGTTTTCCTCTGGGCCATTTCATAAAAGCAGCATATGCTGTTGGAAAGCAGTGGGCTGCATCTTGGAAATTAAGTCAGTTCCTTAAATGACTAAGGACTGGAATGTAATTTTCTCTGTGAAGTATTCCTTGGTAGATTTGTAGATTTGTATCTCTCAGTCTGCTGGGATGCCTGAACATCTTGGGAGCAGGTACTGGGGCTATTCCTGTCACAAGATACAGACAATAAATCACAGAATCACAGAATGGTTTGGGTTGGAAGGAACTGGAAGGAACCTTAAAGATCATCCTGTTCCACCCTGTCCCATGGGCAGGGACACTTTCCACCATCCCAGATTGCTCCAAACCTCATCCAGCCTGGTCTTGGACACTTCCAGGGATGGGGCAGCCACAGCTTCTCTGGGCAACCTGTGCCAGGGCCTCCCCACCCTCACAGGGCAGAATTTTTCCCCAGAATCCCATCTAACCCTGCCTGTGCCAGTGTGAAGCCATTCCCCCTTGTCCTGTCATTCTGTGCCCTCATCCAAGTCCTTCTCCAGATCTCCTGGAGCACCTTTAGACACTAGAGGAGCCTCTAAGGTCTCCCTGGAGCATTCTCTTCTCCAGACTGTATAAATCTGGATCTAATCTACATGTGGGTGTGCACAGACTTAGTGCACCTTTAATACCAATTCACATCACTGATGTAACACTGGGCTCATGGCAGAAATCAAGGTTTGCTTTTAAATTAATGTATCTTTTGTAAAAGGAGCCACAGTCAGCAGCCCAATGAGACATGCAGTTGTTTTTTTTTAATAAGGTTTTATACTGCTTTCATCCTCCTGGGATGTGTGTGCTTCCCATTAGTGCATTCCCCACCAACCTTGTCATCTGTCACAAGTGATTTGCTCTTTCTCATCTTATCTCTCCCAAAGGAGAACTGGTTCTGAACAGAAGCCAGTTAAGTTTGGTGGGGTTTTTTTGTTTGTTTTGTTTTTGTTTTTGTGGGTTTTTTTCCTAAATTTCTGTCAAGTGCCCCCCACTCATTTTGCTGTGAAAATAGAGCTAAAGATGCATCCCTTCCTCTGCCTTTGGGGGCAGGTGATGTGTATGGTGGATTGCATCAGCACCTGGGGCTTTTGCACATGAAAAAATCATTCCCAGATCTTGCCAGGACCTTTTAAAGCCTCTGATCCTGCTGTTCTTTATCACTTTATTGGGTTAGAGGTGATCAAGTCACCAGAGTGGAAATGCATCTTTGCCTGCCCCATACCTTGGGGCATGGCTGGAAAGGGCTGGTGCTGAAGGAGCTCTGGATTCCCAAATCAAACCATCTGAGAAACAGCAGCAGTGAGATTTTGAGGCTGAGGTGGTTCTGTTCCGTTGTACATCCTCTCCCCAGTATTCTTTGGCAGCACTCTGGTTGAAACCTCCACCTGTCATCTTGTGGGTGCCAGTGACAAAACTTCAGTCCGCTCCTCTGAATTATGTGGAAAATGTTATTTCTTTTCTCTTAAAAAGAGCCACTTCAGGCCTGGGCATGAGGGTAGCTGCATGGAAAGTCACCTGGGACTGCCTGGACACCTGCATCTGCCTGGAGTTTCACTACCACACCTATTCCCTGTCACGTTAATTAAGAATTATTGTTCCCCCCCCTAAAAATCTCCCTGTGGAGTTCAGCTCCACTAAAAGCCACAAGGGCTGAGTCACTGCACAGACCCTCATAGCACATAATCACCTGGGGGATTATTTCCTCCGTGGAATAGCTGGAAAATCAAGTCTGTCTGGCCACTGGAAGGGAGAAGGAATTCCTCCCTGTGTCCAAAACCACGGGGAGGTGAGCCATGGCTGGTGGCCAGCTGCTGCAGAGATGGGCCAGGAAGGCCAGGTGTTTTGTTCCCTTGAACACCTCTGGTGTGGGGCAAGGCACCACTCAAGACTTTGTCATCATCTGCTCCTTGGAAGAGGTTTCCTCCTGGGACAGCCTGCGTTTTGGCTGTGAGCTAAGCCGTGTCAGAAAGGTGTTTCTCATTGTGCCAATTATCATCAAGGAGCGGGGATTAGCTTCCTTTCTTGTGTTGCATGGGGATAATTTGGCATTGGCATGACTTCTGAGTGGTTCTGATTGAAATGATTTAAAAGCTGAGGTCATGGCAGGGCTCCTTGCAAATATCCCCTTCAGCAGCACTTGCTGTTCTGTATTTTCAAGGCATCCCAGAGTGTTTTGACTTTTCTCAGGAAAAAAAAAAAAAAAAAAAAGAAAAAAAAAAAAAAAAGAAAAAAAAAAAAAAAGGGAAGAGGCCCCAGCTAAGCTTGGAAATGCTCATGCCTTTTGCTGGAGAGCAGGTTATTTACTGTTGTTCTTGGCATGGGAGCATTTCCAAGGCCGTGAGCCCGGGTTTGGCTGTGTTCTCATGTGTCCTTGGCACCACAAAGATTCCTGTCTCACCAGAGGGGACAGATCCCCCCAGCCCCACATCAGCACTGACCCGTGTTTGGAGAGATGATTTAATCATCTCTGATAACCAACCTCTCTGGGCAACCAACCAGACAGATGCCCCCAACATTCAAGGAGTAAAATCACCCTGCTCAGAAGGACTTGCCTATCTACTAAAGTCAAGACTAAAGATGCAAAAGTGCATGTCAGCCCTGTTTCTAGCTGGGCTGCCAGCATGGGGATGGTTGCTTTGATCTCTGAAGTAGGGAACAACTCCTTATGGAGATATTTCAGACTCTATGTGGGTGGGAAATCTGGGAAATCTCCTGGTGGAAGAATGCTAGTCTTGGTATCTTTCATAATAACATGAAAAACATAAATATGAAAACTTTTACTTTTGCTACAACTGGCATAGTGTTTCCTTAAATTATGATCCTCTGGATCTGTTGTTGTTTTGGTTTTTTTTTTTTTTTTTTGTACAGGCCTTTTCATCTTCAGATGTCTCTCTAAATTTTATCTAACTGAACTGCCTTAGAAACTGAGAAAATAAAATCGAGGGCAAAATATTACCTTTCTTTGTTTCCTCCTAGGTAACATGCCACTCTTTCATCCTCATTTTGGATGAATGGCTCTAGTTCTTCATAAAATTTCTTTTAGCATCCTGGTAAGAACTCCCTCTGGAATAGTTTATCATGTGCTGTAACACGAATATGAGGGTAAGATTGACTGCCTTGCAAATTCTAACCTCAAAATTTTCGTCTGTCTTGGAGCCTTCCCTTGGCAGTCGTCATCAAAGACCCCGTGAGCGCCTCTGTCAAGCTGCAGGCGAGGGTTTTGTTACAGCAGGAGTGGTCTGGGAGCCAATGTTAATCCTCCAGCTTCCCTTTGGAGCAGGATTTGAACGTGCTGGTGCTGTGGAGTGAAACCTGTGTAACAGATTATGGGCCATGGTCTGCTCCCCACCACCCCATCGTCGGTTCCCGAGGAATGCAGGGGCTTTGCTCGCCTCCAAGACCAGGCAGCTTTTAAAAATACTGCTGGCACTCAGTTGGTTTCCTCATCTATCAGGGCAAAAAGGAGGGGCTGCAGGTCCCTGCTCCCCTTGGCTGTACCTGGAGGATCACAGGGACTGTAAGGGATGTAACAGAGAAGCTGTAGCCTGTCGGGAATGCGTCTGGTGCTGGCTCTAGTGGAAGCCACAGGGCTTGATGTAGAAATTATCAGCTGAGAATGTTTGGTTTGTGTTTCACAAGGAGCTGGATGGGACCATAACCTTCCCTCCTGGATCTAAAAGTCTGTCACAGGTGAAAATGTGCAGTTTAGGCCAAACACCTTGGGTGTTCCTGGGCAGCTGTGAAGGCTGCATGGGAGCCTGATGGATGAAAGAAATGCACTGGAGGTGCTGTGCCTGAAGCATCGTGCATAAGCCCCAACTTATTTCTTCTGCAGCAAATGAACTTGCAAAACATTTATTTGGCTGAGATTTCCATGGGAACAAGAGGGCTGTTTCGTACTGGGAGACACGTTTGTCTCTGGGAGTCCTTGAGAACTGGCACAATGTGTGACACATAAATGTTCCAGGGCTGCATGTCATGAGGAAGGGTATTGTGGACCAGCACCTGGGGCTGGAATGTGAAGGGATTTAATTTAACAATCACGTTTGTGGAGTTGCCCAGTTGTACCCGTTGCATCTGCTGTCATTGTAAATAAAATTCTCACACTGCTGCTGGGTCAGTTGGAAGGCAGAAGTCTGGAGCCATTGCAGACAGGGCTCTCAGCATCTTTCAGAAGGTGCAGCATGCATTCCTGTGTCAGCTCTGGGTGAATCTGAATCTTCTGGCACTGAGGATGGGAGCGTGGAGGGCGATGGAGGAGCTGCAGGAGGCACCCAGGAGCGGGGCTGCTGAGCTGTGTGTGAGGTGTGTGTGCTTGTGCCAAGGTGGGCCCACGGGAGGGATGTTTCTGCACCTCTGGACAGCCCGGACGTGCATGGGAAATGTTGCACATGTGAACTGTGTGGGTGTTGTTTGTGTAGCATCACAGCTGAGCGAGCAAACTTGTAACCCAACCTCCTCACCGGCTGGGGCCAAGCTATGAGAAAATGGTTACAGCCATGGAGAGAGAGAGGACACACAGCCCGACTTAGAGGTAAAGTTTTTCCGTCTGACTTCAGCTGGAGTTTGAACCATGTCCTAAGCTAATAACATTTACACCCATCGGAGGGAGGAGGCCTAGGCTCTGTAATGAGTCTGCAGTTTGTTCCCCAATACCTTTTTACTTTCTGCCATCCGAGCTGCTCATGCTCTGGACAGTCTTGGATGGGTATTTATAGAGCGAGAATGTGTGAAGCCTTCACCCTTCGAACATGTGCTCAGCCCGAGGAGCTGTGGTGATTCATGTCCTCCTCTAATGGCCATTGATTACATGTGAAAAACTTGGATAAATCTTCTGAGGGGCTTAAAACACGATGTATATCTGGATTCCAACACAGCCATATGGGTTGTGAGTCATTTCTTCAGATGCTGTTCAAAAAAAAATCAATTATATGGTCACTTTGGCTACCAGGAGGGATCTTTTCCATTGCCCATTTGTCTCCTAATACTGTATTTTATGACTCTCAGAAAATCATAAAATGCTTACAAATTAGATAATATTTCTGGCGAGAAACGTCTTCCATGGAGACAGATCTGTGGCAGTTTAGTTAAAAGCAGGCTGGAATCCTAGGACACACTGGAATTCTTAGCATTGATGTGCTAAAAACACCTGGCAGAAGAAAGGGGGAAATGCAAAGCATCTGTGCAAAGAAGGGAGGCTGTGGAGGGAGGGAGGGAAGGAGGGAGGCAGGCAGCTGTTTGGTGGTTGGAGCACAGTGGCTTCTCCCAGCTCTCTCATTCCTTTCCCAGCTCATGGAGCCTGATGTTTTCACACACAATGGCTACAACTGAAAGCTCAAATCATTGCCCTGTGATTGCCCACCAGCTCCTGCTGTCTGTGCATGCCTTGAAGGCCAGGTGATGGGAAGGGTCAGGGGGTTTGGCTCCCTGTGTGAAGATGTAGGTGACTGTGGCAGAAGAAGCTCAGTTGACTTCTGTAGTTAAAGTGTTAGGATAATTAAGGGATGCAGAGAATCTGGTTTGTGATACAAAATGCAACTGAGGTGCACCAAGTCTTGATAAAAACGGTGTACTGATTGTCATTGTCACCTGATGCTGTAGTGTGGTCACCCCCAGGGGGTTTTGTGAAGAGCTGGGAGTTGCTTTTCCTTCTCTGGGCTAAACCATTTAAAAGACTGGTATTGTCTTCTTCCCACCTATAAACTATGCAGATTTTCTTCTGTCTTCTCTGTGAGCAGATTCTGCTTTGGTGTCACAGCATCCCAGGCCAGCAGTAGCAGTGTTTGCCTGCTGAGGGAGGGAGGGTGGGACAGCACCTCTGAACCTCCAGTTCAGGATGGTTTTTGGGGGTGCCCTCAGGGTTGTGACTCTGGGCTATAACCATCAATGAAAAACATTAATTTGAAAGGAGAAAATCTCAAATGTATCCTTGTGCAGTTACTTTAGATAACACACTTTGTCTTCTGAATAAAGAGAGATTGATTATCTCAGATTATCTCATGCTCACTGAGTGTTTGCTCTGAATAAAACACAACTTAGCAACCGGCTGCCTGTGCCTGTATGTGCCAATCTGACAGATCCACCAGCCTTTCCTGAAAGCCTTTTGATGTCCTGTGGCTGGTTGATTAGGAGTCCCTCAGGAGATCCAGGACTGCTCTTCAGATAAATCTCTTCTCACGCCGTGCCCTCGTATCTCCACTGCCTGTCCCATGTGTGGGACATCCACCAACAGAAACCCACTCCAGAGCAAATGTTGCCCTAACATAAACACACTGCTGCATTTCCTAGTTTTATTTTTCTGGAGCAGTGCATATGAACTTGTTGTTTGCCCTTGGCCCGGCTCTTTGAAATATTGCTCGGCCGCTGGCCGATCTTATCTTGCACAAATATTTACACACATTTGTACTTTGTAAGGCACGATTTAAATGGCCTTTGCTGGATAATTGAGGCGGTGCCTCTCTGATCCAACCCTTTGGGTTGTGAGGCAGCCAGCCTGGGACATGTATCCCCTGGAGGATTCCTGCTGATTCAGCCAGAAGGCTGCCAGCATCTCCCAGAAATCACCCACATTCCCATCAGAGCTTCTGCCACCTCTCTGAGCAGCTTGATCTGCTGTCTGCTCAACGAGCACAGAGCTGCTCTTACAAGGACTTGTAGTGACAGGATAAGGGGGAATGGCTTCAAATTATATGGGATATTAGGAAGAAATTCTTCCCTGTGAGGGTGGGGAGGTCCTGGCACAGGTTGCCCAGAGAAGCTGTGGATGACCCACCCCCTGGAAGTGTCCAAGGCCAGGCTGGACAGGGCTTGAAGCAACCTGGGATGGTGGAAAGTGTCCCTGCCCATGGGACAGGGTGGAACAGGATGATCTTTAAGGTCCCTTCCAACCCAAACCATTCTATGATCCTCTGATTCTGTTTTTACAACATCCCTCCTGACGAATATCAGGAGAAAGTGTTTCAAGCGTTCCCCTGTGGGTGCTTTCACTCCGACGGAAGCCGTGCATTTCGGGCAGCAGTTGCTGGGTGAGGCTGCACTCTCCAGAGAGCCAGACTGAACATTTGTGACGGCTCCTCTGGCCTTAAAACGTAGGGATTTGTGCATTTCCGTGTCAAATGCATTTTTCTGTGCGTAAATCACCAGGCGCTATTTACAGTGAGTCATCTGAAGGGAAAGATGCATCACTGCTGCGACTTTGCTGGTGGCTCAGAGCTTGGTCAGGAGTGATGGAGAGGTCTCTGGGTTTGAATTTCTCCTGTTTAACCCTTTCTAAGATGTCCCAATGACAGTAATCAGCCCCTGTCCCAGTAATCAGCCATTATCTGGCATGAGCCAAGATTCAGCCTGTGCTTCTTCTTTTAAATACCCAAACACAGACAGAGTTTGGTGGAAGCAGTGTGAACAACCTGGATCCAAATGATGGAAAAAACAGCTCAGAGTCCACTCAGTGATGGGTGATTCTGTTTTCACAGAAGCCAGCAAAGTTCACCAGAGCCCACTAAGGCTTCTGAGCCAGGTCAAGGCTTTGTCAGGATGGCTGCGTGGTGAACTGTGCACCTAATGCACTTCTAATGAAAATGTTATCCTCTGGAGCCAGGCCAGGTACGGCTAGAGCAGGAGCAAAGACCCTCCTTTCCCTAGAAATCATGGGAAAAGATATTACAGCTATTTCATAAGCTTGTATGTTTTAAAAGCCTAAGAAATCCAGCCCACATCAACAGCAGAGAGAGCAGGACACGTCATTCAATCACGATTTAATAAGGCTCCTGTATCAGACTTTCGTAATGAAACTTTTGGGCAGACCCAAACAAAGGGGTCACTGTGGGAGAGAAGAATGCAGCCTTTGATTCAGGGTTTCTTTTTAGGGCTCACGATGGTTCGTTTTCAGCGGGCTGCTGGCGAAATGAAATGCTTTCTGCATGCCAACTGTTACCTCATAAATGGACCTAGTGAAAAGTAATTTGTGATCACAAGATGATTATCAGCCTCCTCAGCCCAGCTCCTGTGAGAAGGGTGAGTTCTTCTTCCCTTGAAGAAGCCCTTGGCTGTTCAGTCCTTTCACAAGTGCTTCGGAGAGGTGTTTAGGGCCTGGATGACAAAAGTGTATTATTTCAATAATACAGCAAAGCTGCTGGGAGCTAAAAAGCCAGACTGGGACAAATATGCTCAGCATGGTGGGCTTGGAGGCTTTGGGAGGATGTGAAGGCAATGATGGATCAGGCAGGGATGAGCTGCCTGCACTGAGAAACAAAATCTGCTGTGCCAAAGGAGGCCAGAGGATCTTCACCCCCACTGGTGTTAATGAGCCTCCAGTCTCCACGTTTTGGGGCATTGTTGGGTGAGCTGATAACTCACTGAGAGGTGAAGAGGGCTGTGAATGATCTGGAAAATGTCAGTGAAGGTGGCACGAGGAGGAGAAAAGTGTTTTTGCTGCCAGTCTGAGATTCTTGGTGTTGCTATTCCTCTTGCTCACCAGCCTTGTGATAATAGCATGGTCCCCCTTGACCTGCAGAGCTGGGGTGGGGCCCCAGGACCCATGAAGGAGAGACATCCACTACCCATTACTGGTCTGATGGACAACATCATCTGAAGATGCATCTTCCATCCCTGGAGGAAATTAAAATGCAACCTCTGAGCATTTTCAAGGCATACATTTAGTTGGTGCATGCAGCACCTGGAAAGCTTTGGTCCAAAAGGACAAGCTGGAAAATGCAGACTGGTTTTGGTTTTTTTTTAATCCACAACCTGTTGACTCTTTACCAGAGTCTTTTAGGTTTGTAGTTCCAGTCTTACTATTTTATTGGAAAAGTCATGCTTGCCTGTTCTGGGGTGTCAATAACTTGTTTTCAGCCAGCCCTTGAGGTATGGTCTGTACTGAGCATAGCACTGATGCTGAAGTGGTGGAGTCTTCAGTATTTTTGTCATGGATGGTTTTCTTTGCTTTTTCATCAGCAGGATTCTCCTGGTGTGCAGTGTGTGGCAGCATGTCATTCCCAAGGGTTCCTGCAGCCCATTCCTGGGGCTGCTCAGCCTTAATTTCGTCCCTCATTTGTTTTGCCCTTGTAAATATCACACAGGCATTGGGCTGGGCAGTTGCCTTTTGCGTATTGGAAAAAACAACTAAGCTCTCCAGTGATTCTCACCACAAGGAAAGATTTATTGGAGGAAAAAGGAATTTAGAGTTGTTTTCTTTCGCTTGTGAGGCTCTTCACATTGCTGTCAGCCTCTGCTCTGTCAGGGTGTGGGTCTCCAGGTGACCTCCAAGCTGCTTTTGGCAGCTCAGTGAGCACAAGTTCCTTGATGTCCTTCTACAAGTCCCCCCCTTGAAGTTCTTGGCTCATGTGACAGGGGCACAAAATTGTCAGAATAGATGTGAGCTGATCAAGGCTCACCCAGTGTGTGTTCCTGTTCACCTGGAGCTCCCTGTCCAGCTGGGTTGGGCTGTGTTTCTGACAATTTCTGTATTTTTGACAGTTTCTGTGTTTCTGACCATTTCTGTCTTTCTGGCTGGGCTTGCTGACAAGAGCCATGAGTTGTCTTGCCTTTCCCTGCCATGAGGGACATGGTGACCCTGGTTAGGATGGAGTCAGTGTTGTGTCAGGTGCTTTGCTTGGAAGAGCCATAGATGGATGAAGGTGATGACTTCTCTTTAGTACATCACATTTGAAGCTCAGGAAGCCTCCAGCAGTGTTCACATAAATTCCATGATGGGACAATAGGCAGGCAGCTGTCCTGGCTCCTAAATGTCTCCATAACTGTTATCTCTTAAATATTCAACAAGGACAACTTAGATTTTCCTTATCTCACTCTAATGCTGCATTAGAGAAATAATTATCTCGCTCTGATGCTGTATTAGAAATATTTAAATTATGGAACCAGCCCCTTTGTTATTTTTTTTCTGTTCACCAATACGTTTTTCATAGTGGTGCAAGGTGGACTAAGATCCTGCCTGAAGAGAACCCACTCCTTTCCCCTTTAAGAAAAAAAGCAATAGTGTAAAACACAAAAATTTTCAGTACTTTTTTTCTGCATCCTGGGGCTTTCTGGCTCTAAACTCTTCTCAACAATGTGCTTTAATTGCAATAGTAAATGCAGGAGTGCTGCACCTAAAGCCATGAAGCTCTCCTTGTCAGTTTTCCTGTGTTATGTGATGTGAACAGTCAGAAAAGCTGCTGCCTCCCTGGTTAAAAATACAAAAATGGCAAACAAGCAAAGGGTGCTCTCGACTTCTGCCCAAAGTTTGTTAAAAGACACAATGCTGCATGCACTCGAATGACATCTAAACATGAGAGTTACTTATGAATGCCAGGGTGGCAAAAACACTTCTTCCTGAGGGGGGAAGCAGTGGGTGACAGGTGAGGGGACAGGGATTTTGTGCCTGTCTGCTGCTGGTTAAATGCAGGATGTGGTATCCTCCTCACCACTCGCTCATCTTTCATAGCCATCCTTCTAGCAAAGCTTTGCCTGTTATCCTTGGCTGCTCTGAGGCAGGGTATTATATCCCTGGCTGCATCTGATACTAGCAGAATGTGGCTGAAACAAAATACAAAGTTCTCAGAGCAGCCCTTGCTTTCATATTTTTACATCAGAAGCAGGGCACTTGTCCATCGGCGGCTCCGATACCATTGTGGGGAATGAAGACAGCCCGTTTGCAGGCTCTCCATAAATAAGCCTTGCTGCTCCTCAACCTAGTTTTCCTGGCAAAATCTTCTGCTTTCTCGTGTGTCAGAAGACCTTCCCAAAGCTGCTGCTGAAGCGCCAAATGCCTCTGTAAAGACTTTTGCAGAAGCTGAGGTTACACAGCCTCTCCTTAAATCAGAGCTGAACAGCTTGGAGTGTGTCTGCCTTCCACATGATGCTGTTTCCAAAAACCAGGCCCTTTCTGCCTGCTGCAGGTCCTCTTGCCAGGCCAGCAGAGCACCCAAATGCTGAGTCACATACTAGCCCTTAATGTCTGTCCCACCATAGCCCTGGTGTTGGGCTGACTCCCAGCATGGGTGAACACCACTCTGCCAGCCCCAGTCTGTGCCCACCAGACCAAAATTTGAGTCCTGGGAGTTTGTGAGTGAGGGGGCTGAGAAGCATGAGAAGCTGGGAGGAGACACAGCCAGGACAGCTGACCACAGCTGACTGAAAGGATATGATATCAGGAAAAGTTTCTTCACCAAATAGGTTGTCAAACACTGCTGCCCAGGGCAACGGTGGAGTCCCCATCCCTGGAGGGATTGAAAAGAAATGTAGATGTGACACTTGGGGACATGGTTTGGTGCTGGGTTGATGGTTGGACTCAGTGGTCTTTTCCAGCCTAAGTGATTCTATGATTCTCTGGTTCCTGCAGTGGAGGACGTGCCCTTTCTCTTTTTTGCTCACATCTCCAAAAAGTGCTGTACACAGCTGGAGTTCTGGGCAGCTCCTGTGTTACTGAGAGACACAATAAAAAGGTGAAAAAGGGCAATGATATGATAGGGCATGGGTGTTCTCCAGCAGTGGCTGAAGCTCTCCAGAGGAGGAAGAAGCAGCATGAAAGTTGCACCTTACCTGGCTGGCAGCAGTGTCCCAAAGAAGCACATCCCTGTGTCCATCAGTGCTGGCTCTCCAGGAATCTCTTCTGCTAGAAAACCTTGTGTGGTCAACACAAACATCCCTCACCTCCAGCTGACTGTGGTTTGAGCTCTGGGAGCTCCCAGCAGAGGTGATCCAAGGACAGTGCACGTGGCTGGGAGGGAGTGCTCCTGTTGAAGACCACGATGGCTGCGACCTCCTACCAGGGGACAGTCCCTTTCCTCAAGTGCCCCCACTGATGTGGGGCTGGAAGGACTCTCAGAGCACAGGAGCAACCCCCAGAACCACATCAGCTCCCTCTGAGCATGATGCCCTCCCCAGGCTGGATTTGGGAGCAGTAAGTCCTTCCACCACCACCGTTGCTACCTCGTGTAAAGCAGCTGTTGGGTAACCCTGGTGGGGAGTGACCTGCGCTCACCACTCAGCAGGAAAGGGATAAAAATGCCTGGAGCATTCCAGTATCTGGCACAAGAAAGGTGGGTTTTTTTTTTTTTCATTTATTGCTAAGATATCAAGGACAGGGGAAGCAGAGGAGCAGCTCTGGAGGAGCGGGGCGGAAGGGCTCGAAGCCTAGGGAGCGTTGGCCAAAGAGAAGTGGAGGATGTTTATGGCCTGAAACCGGGAAGTGTCTTCAGGAAGCTGGTAGGAAAACTCAGCTGAGATAGGAGAGGGGAAAGCAAGAATGCTGAGAGGGAGAGGAGGGGCACTCGGCCTTGTTTAGCTGTGTTTATAGAAAATTGGACCGTCCCCAATTCTTGTTTGGTCCTGAGCTGCCCAGATTGCTCACCCCATCCCTGCAATTCCCACTCAGGAAGTGGTGCTGGTGTGTGTGCAGGGTTATTTTGGGGCTGGAGGCTATTTCAAGAAGCATCAGCAAGGCCAAGCTCATCAGCTCTGTCACACATGGACTTTGAGGGGGTGAACTTGGCTCCTGAAAAAAAAAAAAAACAACAAACCAAACTGGGCAAATCAAAATTAACATGTTTGGGCTGTCTAAAAGCAAAGAACAGTGGAAGAAAATGGGCTCCTTTTCCTTTGTTTGTTTGTTTGTTTGTGTTTGGGTTTTTTTCCTGTTTTTTTCTTTTTCCACAACTGCCACTGAAGGTCTCACTGTGTTGCAGGAGGCACCTCTGTTTTATACAACTTAAATGAAAGATCTGCTTTTCTCTTCTTTTAACAGAGAATGAAATGGGCTTGTAAGGCCTCCCAGAATGGTAACAGGTATCATTTAAACCTGAAGGAAGAGCACTGGGCAACACTCTCAGGCACAGGGCAGGATTCCATGATCCTTGGGGGTCCCTCCCAAGTCAGGATGCTCTGTGATTCACTGATTCACTGGCTTGCTCTCTTGCATAGAAGTGCTGGCACTGAAAGTCCTCAGTTTTATTTCTCTAAGACACCCCGGACTTCTGGTGTGGTACAGATTAGTGAAAATAGTCCTGTTAAACAACAACAAATTCTTGGGATGTGATCCCAAGGCAGAGCTTATAAACTACAAATGTTTAAATAGGTGGGACAAATTAAAGGTAATAATCTTTATAGTCCTTCATGTCCAATCCATCCAATCCATCACTGATTGTGCACGCTGTGGTCACTCTAAAATTCACTGCTGCAGGAGAGCATCCAAGCCAAATGTCCTGGCTGCTATAACTTTATTTCTTTGAGGAATGCTTTAATTTCACACTCATCAGTGACACGTCTAGGTTAGCCAGGCAGCACAAGAAGTGTCTTTATTCACCTTTCAAGACATCACATGGTTCATGGGGAGGAATTATTTCTCATTTGTGAGCAATAATGACAGAATGTGGCCATTGCTGAAGGGGAAGGAATCACTTTCTTCTGCATTACACTTCACTCACACTGCGGGCAAGAGGCTCCACAGGAGAGATGTAAGATCTGGTGGTAAGCAAGGCTGATATTACCATATATTTGATTTAAATTTTAATCACATGGAATTGTTTTTCAAATGCAGATAACGCAGCAATGGCTCCAAAAATAAAACAAGCAATCTATCAGGCATGTCTGTCAGCAAAACAGACTCCATCTCATAAACCTGCCAAAACAGCCCTTTGCTCCAAACAATAAAAACTGGGAGGAATGGAAAACCTCGGCTTCAAAAAGATTTGTATGTTAAAAAAAAAAGAAAAAAAAAAGAAAAAAAAAGAAAAAAAAAAAAAGAAAAAAAAAGAAAAAAGGGAAAAAAACTCCCTAGCTCTCAATCGGTGTGATTTGGAAAAGGTTAATGTAAAAACGAAAGGCATTCAATAAATCTTTTGGTGGAGATCAAAAGCAATGAGTGCAGGAAACCAGAAAATTGATGAGACGACGTTTTCCGACACTCCATAACATTCGTATTATTCAGGGAGCTGCCAACCACAATTGTTCAAATCCTCCTTTAACCGATGTTGTTACTCGAACTCACAAGCCAGCCACTGCTTTCCCCAAGGAAAACCATATGGGAAGACAGTAGCTCAATTAAAAGTAATGTGGTGTGTGGCTCTCCATCCTTGCTCGAGCCCTTGTGCCAGCAGGCTCTCAGGCATGTGCTTGAATTTAAGCCTCTGCTGAATTTTTTGTCTGTTTTCTGTGCATCTCTTGAGCAAAACCCCCAAAATAACATCAAACCCCCTTTTGCAAAGGGTCTGCTCTGCACGTGGCCTGTGCTCAGAGTTGGCATCCACGTTCTTCCTGGGTGCACTGGGCTCTGTGAGGATTTTGGGAGAGTTTCTGTCAGGGCTAAATACAGAATTGTGACTGCAAAGCCTGATTTGAATCCTGTCTCCCTCTAGTGTTGTGAAAACACTTGGAAAAGGAGTCAAGGAGGGGATGCCAGGGATTCAGCGCCCAAGGTGCTCTCTCAGCTGAGTGAGCAGCAAAGAGATGCCAGCAAGACCTGTGGATGGCCAGAGGAGAGGGCTTGGAGGAGCTCTGGATGGGGAGCATCGTGCTGCCAGCAGAGCTTAGAGCAGAGCTGCTGTGCTCCCAGGAGAACCCAACTGGTGCAGAGAGCAGAGCAGAGCTGCTGCTGGCTGGCTTGGCTGGTAAATTCAGCCCCATTTTGGCTGGGCTGTGCTGGATCTCCTGCTCTGCTGCAGGGATGGCTGCTCCCTTGCGTGCCGGCCTCCCTGCTGGCTGCCAGTCTGGCATGCTCCCGCCCGTCCTGGAAATTAGTGACATCTGAAGGGAGGGAGTGATGAAAACAAGATATGGGGAGCTCATTTGCATGTGGGACAAAAAAAAAAAAAAAAAAAAAGTGGGCGTTTGAGGCTTCTTGTGGCGTGCCAGGCGGTGTCCACAGGGCTCAGGACCTGCTCCGCAGAGAGGTGGTGACATGGCATTGTTCTCCCCTGGTCAGGCCCCCGTGGCTGATCCCAGCAGATGGGAATGGAGCTGAAAACGTGCTCATTCTCCTTGCCTTTTTTCTTTGCCTCCCCTTGGATGGGGGCAGTGCTGCCTGCACCTTGGCTGCCTGCTCACAATGGACAATGTCCCATGGAAGATGTGCCAGCCTCACTTCTTTTCCCATGGCATTTTACCACTCATTAATCCTTTTGATTTTTTTTTTTTTTTTTTTTAGCCTCTTTGAAGCGCAGGGTTTGGATGTCTTTCAGCTCCCACTGAAATCGGACATGAAAACACTTCAACCAGTGCAAAAGTTTAAACCCCTTATTCATCCACCCTGGAAAGGCTTCAGCTTGATATGCTGACAACGACCGGCTTTATTATGTTTATCTTTTGGCAATATCTCCTTGTGCAACTGATAGTGCCTGGGGTTCTCCCGGTGCCAGGTTGAATTTCCAGCCTCAGTGAATGAACCAGGCTGTCCTGTTCCTCTGCCAGGCTGAGCCATGTGCGGGGCAGGCCGTGATTTCCCTGGTAAATACACAGAGGAGTAAAACAAACATGTAACCCAACAGCACACGCAGACACACACATATGATAAAAAGTCTGGTCTTTCACCTAATTTAGACCAGAAAATTGGCATCTGATTTTATTGTTCAGGCAGACTCCAAGAACACAAACATATTTTTTTTTTTTTCCTTCGAAAAGAGAACTGCCAAAATATAAAGAATGATATCTGCTGGTTGGAGCTAATTGGGATTAACTGTTTCCTGGCTGCTTTTCTTGTGCAACAAGTGCTGTTCTGCTCCGTTGATAACAGCAACACTTCCAAGGCTGGCTTAGGGAAATGGCTGTGCCCCAGCCATCAGATC
Organism: Phylloscopus collybita; assembly: GCA_027886175.1. NCBI lineage: Eukaryota > Metazoa > Chordata > Aves > Passeriformes > Phylloscopidae > Phylloscopus > Phylloscopus collybita. The sequence continues at coordinate 19,848,494 of JAJNNQ010000021.1, forward strand.
CATGCAGGAGGCACTTTCTGACCTGTAGTCTTTGAAAAGGGAAGAAAAGGGAACAGTCTCTCTTCCCAAAGTCTCATCTCTAGGATGTTGCCAGCCCAGCTCCTGCTGCAGCACGGAGAGGTGAATTTAGAACAGCCAAGCCAGACAGGAAAGCATGGCATGGAAAATGCTGAGCTTTCCGCAGTTTGGTTCCATTTTAATTAGCATTTTCTGCACACTTCTGATTTCCGATTTTCCTGCCCAGCTGTTGAGACTATTCATATTTCTGGAAATGTTTCCAAAAGGCAGAGGGGGAAAAAAAAAGCACAATCCTATGGCCAATCCAAATGCTTAATTAAAATAGTTGGAATTAGAATAACACTGCAATTAGAGTTGTGTCTATTGGCCTTCTGGGGTTTAGGATCTGTGCTTTCAAGCCTTTTGCTGTAAACACGGGTCTGGAAATTTATCTTGGTTTCAAAACAACCAAAAGTTGCAAAACCCACCAGAAGGAGTGAGAGAGCTGGGAGCACTGGCCTTGCAGCAGGACAAGGGAGAACTCACCCGTTGCCTGTGGCTCTGTTTGGGATGTTGAAAGAGGTGCAGGAGGAAAAAAAACAAACAAAATCCCAAACAAACAAACAAACAAACAAACAAACAAAAAACCCCCACAAAAGCAAAACAAAACAAAAAACCAAAAAAACCCAAACAAACAAACCCCCCCCACAAAAACAAAAAACCCCAAAAAACCAAACCAAACAAACAACAAAAAAAAGAAAACCAAAACCAAACCAACCAACCAAAAAAAAAAAACCAAACCACACACACACACACACACACACAAAAAAAAAAACCAAAACAAAAAACCACCAAAAAACACAAACAAAAAAAAAAAACCCACAAAAAAACCCCAAAACCCCAACAACAACCAAAAAACAAAACCCACGTTCTGTAAGGGCTGATTTGAAGAATCCTGCTGAGGAAGCTGTGTGGAAAGCGTGGCATGCTCTACAGAGCAAACATGCAGCATATTTTTAGCCCCATTTCCTGACACCTTGTGCATTAACTACTTCCAGGCCCAGAGCATCGGACAGGGATGTTCCGAGCCTCTGGAATTCACGGACAGGGATGTTCCGAGCCTCTGGAATTCACGTGCTGATGGTGACACCGCCCCCAGCAGAGGGAGGGGGGTTTGGATGCAGCTCCCAGGAGAGTTCCCGAGGCAGGGATGCCTGAGTGCCGCTCCCCCAGAGGTTGGTGCTGTGCTGGGAGCAGAGCACAGCTGCACACAAGCTGTTCCTGGGAGCTGGGACATGGGCAGGCACGCCAGGCTGTCCCCAGGGATGCCCTGTGGGACCATGTCTTGGGTTGTGGAGCCAGGGGTGTGTATTCTACTTCATTTGTTAAAAGCAGTTGGGGAGATATTTTTCCTTTATCTCTTGTAACTCTGGGAGGAGGGGGGCGGGTGCCTTTTGATAATGGGCCAACTGTTCAAACCAGGTGGGACAGTGTTTCTTATCTCTTTCATTGCCAGTCCTCCCTCCAGGGGAATATTTTCTGCTGATGGAACATTAAGACACCCCTAAAAGCACACATCCCCAAAACAGACTATCCACATTCCATCATCCTATTGGGAGATGCTCCACCCAGTGGGGGGAGCCAACCATTCCTACCTGGATAAAACTGAGACACAGGAACACCAGGTATCCAGCTTCACCTGATTGCTGGAGGAAGATTGGACCCCTTCTCACCCACTGGACTCTTGTTCTACAGGATCATCTCTACTCCACCAGAACCACATCTGCCACTCCAGGAGGACTCACTTTTGGACTGCTTCCAACACCCTGACCAACAGGGTGTCAGGTTGCAGCTCTGACTCTGTCAGGGTTTTCCAAAATTGTTGTTTGTTTGCTGGTTTGGTTGGGTGTTTTGTTTTTCTACTACATTTGTATTGTTAATATTCCTAGTAAAGAACTGTTATTCCTATTCCCAAATCTCTGCCTGAAAGCCCTTAATTGCAAAATTATAATTTGGCAGGGGGTGAGGGGTTTACATTCCCCATTCTAAGGGAAACTCCAGCTTTCCCTGTCAGATACCTGTCCTTCCAAACCAAGACAGACCACCAGCACCACCAGCCTTCTTGTCCCCCCATCAGCTGGCACACTGCCCTGTCTCCAGGGACACGGGCTGGACCAGGCTGGAAAGGTGCTTTGTGCCCAGGGGGTCACAGCAGTGGGTAGTATTTAATGTATGAATAATTAAACTCTTGGGCAGGATGCCCCTGGGATGCCCCCCAGCATAAATATATGTCAAAGATCTGAGCTGGCCCCTGAGGAAACAGAATCCCAAAGATCTGAGCTGGCCCCCAAAAAACCAGCTGAGACAGATGCCATCAGAAGTGGGGATGTGCTGGCTTTCCTTGCTCCCAGTAAGGTTTTCAGTAATGCCACACAGGGATGATCCTCTTGCTCCTTCCCACTGTCCCTGGCTGACCAGGCATGCCAAGGGCTTCAGACCATCATTTCCTCCTAAGCTGGTCATGATTTATTTATTCAGTGTCATGCCAAGCTGTGTAAAGGTTGGGAGAGGAGATGTAAAGCCCTGGGGGAGGGAGGAAGAACTTTCTAGGAATGACATCTCCTTGGATGACCTTTAGGAATGCATTGAAGGATATAGATGAGCAGCAGGGAGAAGGATAATGGAAATCTGTTTGCCCAGGAAAAGGGATGCTTTCCTGGAGCTGTGGGCATTCAAACTTCCCAACAGAGCCCACTTTAGTGGGTCCAACTGGGAGATCTCCCTACCCCTGCCAGACTGTTTTTGCTGCTGGGTCATTGAGGAAATCACTAAACCAGCTGAGAGAACATTGATTTTTGAGTTCACAGGACCACAGAATATTCTGATTTGGAAGGGACACACAAGAATCTTTGAGTCCAGCTCTCCAGTAAATGGTCCAAACAGGGATCAAACTTACACCCTTGGAGTCATTAGCACTGTCAGCATCATGCTCTAACCAACTGAGCTCATCTCGCTGGTTTCTTTGTTTAGTGTTGAACTCTGATGTGAAAATCTGGGGCAAATAAAGGAAAAAAAAAAAAAAAAAAAAAAAAAAAAAAAGAAAGACCTTTCTGGAGAAGAAAGAAAATCAGCCTCAGAAATCCACACTGTATTTCATAACTCTGCGGAGAGGAAGAAGAGAGCACATGGACAGCCTTTCCCACCACCTGCATGAGACTAATTCTGAGCCTAGAAAATAAGTGATCCCACAAAAAGACCTCTGGCAAGGTAACAGGACCTCCCAGGCCATGAAAAAAAAAAAAAAAATAGAAGTTATGGCTTTTCCTTCCTCTTTGCTGCTTTTGCCTCCCAGAATGTGTCACTGGATTCACCTTTGTTGATGTGATTTTCCCCTCCAAAGGAAGGGGGAGAGAAGCCCAGAGCCCCAACATCCTCACACCTGGCTCTGATTCCCAGTTGGAGCCCTAGAACTGGTGATGTGCCAAGTGACAAGGGTCTGACTTCAGTTTGGGTGTCAAACAGGGAGAGGTGGCTCATGGAAGACAGGTCTGGGGCAGGGCTCAGCTGTCAGCTGGCAGAGGAGGAGGGTGGGGAAGCACAGACATGGACCACGGGCAAACAGAGGTGATGGACTGGCTGAAGGGATGAAGGGATTCCTGAGAGCTAGGGAAGCCTCAGGGCACGGCTGCCACGGCTTTTGTGGCTGTAGCATGTTATCTTCTGAGAGAAATATAAAGATTTTGGTATCTCACATCGATCCTGGACAGCAGCTTTCCGTCTCATTCCTATCCCTGCTTCTGATTTACTCTGTCACCTCAGGCAAATCATTTAACCCTGGCTTCAACCTATTTTACGGGGATGTTGCAAGGCTTAATTAGGGCTTGTTAAAGATCTTGAGTTCCTGAGAGGTGCCTGCTGGATTAGGGTGATTAATCACATGTTGATGGGAGAGATACTGTGGGGGTAAATCCAAGCAGTCAACAATAGGGCAGATGATATTTTTCCCCGGGGGAAATGGGACGAGGGGGTTGTGAAAGCATGTACATATCAGGTTTATTAATTCTGGATATCAAGCCGTTGAAACTGTAGGGAGGCTCTGTGGTCAGAACCACAGAAATCTGACTGTATGGCTGAGATAAAGACATCCTGCATTTCCACAAAAATCAATCAAAGGCGCATAAATAAGGGTGTTTTCCCCCACCAGACTTCAAAGCCACAGGGGCGAACAATTTGCAAAACTGCAAGTTTTGGAAATAAATGTTTGGCACTTGCTCTGAACACCACCGGAAAACACACTGGAATCACCTTGTTAGTATTCATTGCTGTGGAGCAAGAGGGAAGATTATTCAGAGAAGGAGGAGGAGGAGGAGGAGGAGGGCAAGAAAAAACCCCCCACATTTTGCTGAACTTCCCGCAGTTTTTCGCATGATTGCCCCATTGCCTTTCCATATAGGAGAGGAGGGGGGGAAATGCCAGGCTTTGTACAGTGATTTTCATGATGACCCAGTTCTCCCTCTTTGCGGAAGAAACAGAGAGAGAGAGAGAGAGAGAGGGAGAGAGAGAGAGAGCAGCCGCCTGCTGGACTCTGATTTTGGTTCTTTATTTATTTTTTTGTGTGTGTGTGTGGTTTTTTTTTTGTTTTTTTTTTGGCCCAGCTCTTCTCTGCTACGGCTTCTTCCTCAATAGGCTGCTCCCTAATTTGCACCAGCACGATGAAAAGGAGCTGGGGCTTGGGAAGCAGGGCAGGCAAAGGCTGAGCAGCCTTTGATGGGCTTGAGAATCCTGCGGGCTTTGCGATGGTGACAAAGGGAGGGAGCTGGGCTGGCTGTGCAGGGGGATTTGCCTTTCCACAGCCAGGGGGGCTCTGCAGGGCCGGGGTGACTGCGAGGAGCGCGGCCAGCCCTGGCTCCGACAAACCGGGGTGATTTCATCCGCTTTTCAGAGACACAGCATAAATCAATATTGTGTTGTAGATCGCTTGGCTTGCCACTATATATATATTTTTTTTTAATTTTATTTTATTTTTTTTTCTGCCGGGGGAGCATCCAGTATCCGTGCGCGATGGGAAGGATGTTGCAGGGGAGAGGGGGTGGCCGTGCCCTCTCCATGCGCAGCTCGGTGAAAACTGGATTTTTATTCTTCCAGAGCCAGCCAAAACCAGAGATTATCATCACTAAGGAATCCTGCCTGGGGAGCTCCCACCAACCAAGAGAGCAGTTAGTTTGGGATATTTTAAAGCAATTTTTTTTTTTTTTTAATTTTTTTTTTTATGGCAAGGCAGTTTTAGTTGAGCTAAATGAAGCTTATTGCAGTGGGGAATTCAGCGTGCACATGCTTAAAAAATCTTTAAAGATTGGATATTTAACTCCAGCAAATAATCAAGTCCCAGGAACAATTTAGATGAGTAATATATTAAAAACAGGCTTACACAGATCCAAGAAAAACGTTGGAGGATCCATAGGGGTCATTGTTATGCACCGCAGGCTTAAATATATTGACTTTTACAACTGCAAATGGATGGTTGCAGAGTGGTTTCCACCGAAGAGCAGTTTCAGTTGTGATAACTCATACAAAGTGAAATTCAGTCTTGTGCTCGGAGCCGGCATGAGGTCTAGGAACCGAGAGCGAACTTAATCTTTATCTCTCTCCAAACATTACATCTCTTTAATCCTTGAGGCATGCCATTCCTGGGAGGATCCTGCATAAAGGATGCAATAGAGCAGGGCAGGAATCGGACTTGTTATTTATGGAAAAAAAAAAAAATCTGAACTTAGAGAAAACACGTTCTGAAATTACAGGAAAGAAAACATTTTTTTCCAGAGGGGAAGAAAATCTCAAACCCAAAAATAAACTTTTTTTTTTTTTTTTTCACCAATAAAAGTGTTTTTTCCCTTCTCTAAGATTACATCATTGTATTGCAAATGAAAGAGAAGGATGAGATGTGCCAGCCAGTGTTAAGTCAACCCTTCCCTTGCAGGAAAATCAGAATGCATTTTGTGAAGGGAGCTTCTTTTTTTTTGATATAAATTTTGTGAGGCTTATATATTTTCTAGAATATTATTCTTTTTCTGGGGGAAAACCCACCAAAACAGCGAACTAACAACCAAACAACTTCCTTTTTGGAAAACGTGGCAACCACTCTGCTAAACCCAAAACATCTATGGAAGCCTGTGGTTTAAAAGTGCATAGGTAAGAAATATTTAATGGATAGGGGTAAGATGTGGCCATAAATACTCAGGCTTCTCTGTGGCACTGTGAGCTGTTCTTCTGGACTGCTAGAAAAGATGTAACAGTGGAATCAGGTGTCATGGGCAATGCTTTGGGCTCACTGGGATTTTCCTGGCTGGGACTGCTGCCTGAACCAAGACACTCTGCATGCAGCACGTGCACAAAACTATCCCATCTACTGGGAAGTGTTGGTTTGCAACTTGTCAGAGTTGTACAAAACTCTCCAGTGCTACTGAGGTGACTTGAGTTAATTTTTAATCAAATTTATGCACTCATGCCAGAAAAAAAAAAAAAAAAAAAGCCCCCAAAAAGGTCGGGGAAACTGGGTTTCCATTGGCACCAAGACTTAAACACTCAGCAAATAAACCAGCATGGAAGCTGTGATCAGCCTGGGAGGAACAGCCAGATCCCCCAAAGAGTGCTGAATAGCTGCATTTCTGTAGTGCTTCCTCCTATCACATGTGTGACAGCAGATATTTCCTCCCTGAAGATGGATTTGTCACCACCAAAACCAGGAGAGGTGGCAGTGGCAGAAGCAGGGCTTGTAATGACCATCAGCAACAAGGCATTTTGCAGGAACCCAGGCATCTGAAGGGAAATATTTTGTTCTCTTCCAAAAAAAGACTCATTTCTGCTCCATTGGAGGAGCTGTGCCATTTGCTAATTAGGGAATTGGGAGCTGGGGGTCCCTGGGCTGTAATCCTTGGCTGAGTGAAGCAGCGTGTTCATTACAGCTGTCACTCATCTCCCTCCTCTCTCATTTTCCTGATCTGTAAATTGAGGTTAATGCCCTCTGTACACCCAGGGTGCAAGGAGGATTAATCAGAGGGCATCCAGAGCACCACAGCCCTTTCCTTGGGTGATGGCTGGAGCTCCTGGAGAGAACTGAAATGTCTCACTGGGAAGTTTTGTTTTCCTTTGAGAGCCTGAGTTGGGGCGCTTCAGTTCTGAACTGCTGAGATGTTACTGTTTTCACCTCCAAATTACCAAAACATGAAGCAATTGTTTCTGGCCCAAGGGGGAGGAAAAACCGACCTCTGAAAAGTGTTTAATAGGTTTACCTGTGAAGGGGGGTGGGGGGATTTTTCTTGCTGAAAAAAAAAAGATCCCAACTCAAACACCCTGAATACTTGGCAGCTGCATAATCATGACTTTAATAGAGCCCTCGGTTTTCCTGTTACAATAAATGAGGTCTGCTCTGCATTAGAAACAAAGCAGAGGGGAAGCAAACAACCCCAAAACCCCAGCCCTCGTGGCAGTCCAGGGGACTGGGGTCACTATTGGGCACATCCCAAAACCTGTCCAGGAACTGTGTGTTCTCCAGCTGATTGCATTTACCCACCAGCCTCTTGTTGGGCTACATTAGCAAACAAAACAAACTGGGCTGACAGTTTGTGCTGTACTGAAAGCACCACTCCCAATGGCTTTTCCAACTCCAGGGATGGAGCAGGCAGCTTAACTACTTATTTACTCCAGCCTGCTCACCCAGAAAGGACCCAACCTGATGGATGGCCCCTGACCTCCCTGCTCTGCATGGCCACCAGCCAGACTGCCACTTGGGTGTCTCCAGCAAGCCTCCCATCTGGCAGGAGTCCAGCCTGGTTTTTTTTGCTGCCTACCAGGGTAAGAAATACTACACTTCCCCAAATGGGTGACCCCGAAGTCAGGCGCGGGTTAAAGGCAAGCATAACTTATCTGGACTTACAGCCACGAAACCATTCTCTGGGAGGAAAGGGTAAATAAACAAATCATTTATTAGCAAGTAAAATTGTTTTTCCTTTGAAATGCAAAAATGTGCTCTCTGGTGAGTTATGTTTTCAGCTTCACCCTTGGATCTCACCAGGCGAAGCCCAGGCGTGTCGGGAGCAAAGATGCTTTCAAGTCACCCATCCAGCTGGTCCTCTGTAGGGAGGTGTAGGGGTGGCCAATCACTCAGGGCAGCACTGGATTAGGGGGGAATTCAGCCACTGGCACTGGGGACAGCAGGGTGTGACTGAAGATACAGGGCAGCACCAGTGCAGACACCCCAGTGTCCTGCAGCTTTGGTGTGGGAGGATGATCTTGGGTACCGCCGTGGAGGGTGGGGAGGGTGTCCACACAGAGCTAATGAGGCAGCAAGGGAAGAGCTCTGTGGCATCTGTGGGCATGAGATGTGTCTGGAGAGCCTGCTGGTTTTTCCTGTGGTGCCCATGCCCCTGGGAATGGGGGTCTGCCATGGGAAGCAGCCTCTGCTCCCTGCCCTGGTGCAGGTGGTGTGGGGCAGGCTCAGGAGAGGGGAAAGTGTCTGAATTGTGGTGTGATGCCTGTCCTGCACAGGCCACACATCAGGGGGACGTGTCCCAACACTCAACCTCATTCAGTTGTTTTTTTTCATTGGTGCTGTTTCATTTCCCCCACTGGGGAGAAGTGGGAAGGCCAACAGTCCAGCCTGCAGCACCCTTGGCTTTGTGGCCAGCACATGCCCTCCTCCAGGAAGGAGATGGAGCTCCCAGGGCCACCTCTCCTCACACTGGCATGCCCAGGGGACAGCCAGCATGCTAATTACCCCAGCCATCCTCAGAGAACCCCTGTGTCACATCTCTGCTCTGGTCACAGGCACACAAGGAACAGAGGCTCACATCTTGGATTCCCCCTGGGTGTCTTCTCTTCATGGCTTGCTGATCCCCGGGCTGGGGGAGTTCACACGGGCAGGAGATGCCTTTGCACCTCTGCCTCTGGGTGCTGCCAATTAGGAGGTGCCCACGTGGGAATTTGGGCTGAATTCCCGCAGTTTCTGCACTCCCCTGGCTGTCAGGGATGCTGGTGAAGGGGGAGACCCTGCTCGCTGCTGCCCCACGGGGCCGTGGCAATGAGCCCGGGAGGGAAAACAGTGATTTTTGTGTGCTGAAAAATCCACTGATGAGCCAGGGAGGGAAAACAGTGATTTCTGTGTGCTGAAAAATCCAGTGATGAGCCAGGGAGGGAAAACAGTGATTTTTGTGTGCTGAAAAATCCAGTGATGAGCCAGGGAGGGAAAACAGCGATTTTTGTGTGCTGAAAAATCCAGTGATGAGCCAGGGAGGGAAAGCAGTGATTTTTGTGTGCTGAAAAATCCAGTGATGAGCCAGGGAGGGAAAACAGTGATTTCTGTGTGCTGAAAAATCCAGTGATGAGCCAGGGAGGGGAGGCAGCGATTTTTGTGTGCTGAAAAATCCAGTGATGAGCCAGGGAGGGAAAGCAGTGATTTTTGTGTGCTGAAAAATCCAGTGATGAGCCAGGGAGGGAAAGCAGTGATTTTTGTCTGCTGAAAAATCCAGTGATGAGCCAGGGAGGGAAAGCAGCGATTTTGTCTGCTGAGGAGGAAAATTCAGTGGGGAGATGGAAGAAGGAAGGAAAGCTCGGGGAGAAATCATTAGTGGGTCATCAGCTTAGCAGGTGAGAGCTCCTAATTCCTTCAGGAGGGTGCAGGTCAGGGACAAACCTCCAGCTTTCCTCACCTTCAGAAATGGCTGAGAAATGCCAGTTCAGCACAGGGTCAAACTGCTGCTGCTGAGGACACTGGCAAGTCACAAACCACTCTTACCATCACCAGCAAGTCATTTGTGCTGGAAGTAAATATTTTTTTTTTCACATTGGCTGTAAGTAAGTTAGAGCTGCTGCCACAGAAATGTTATTTTTCTCTCATTTCTGGTGCACCAGCCAAAGGGACCCACAGACATACAAGCTCAGCACAAACACCTTCCTCCTCCAGTTGGCTGGAAGAGTTAAGATACTCACAAAGCACTTGGGTTTTGGCATGAACTCTCGTGTAAGAGACACAAATCCAAAGCAAGAGATAAATGTACATCCCTTGCCACGGCCCTGGAGCTCCGAAGAAGCTGGTTTGCTGGGCTGAGTCAGCTGTGATTTATAGAACTGTTTTCAGGATCGTATCACCAAGTATGTCCTAAAAACTGCCTTCTCCCCAAAGATTGGTCTCTAGAAATCAGATTCCTGACATTCCCCGTATTGTCCAGCTGAGACCTGTGGTGCAAACAGCATTTTTGTAAGGCTGTTTTGAAAAGTGAGCTGTGGTTGTTGCTGAAACCCTCTCTTCATCTTATTTAGACTTTTCTTCTTTCTCTACTGTCTTTATTTATGAGCATGAAACAGGGGCTGCTGTTTGGAGAGGGATGGTTTCTTGAGTAAAATTGTGGGTTTCAGTGGACTGAAGCTTCTGAGAGAATACTTTGAGTCAATAAATGTGCTACCACAATTCCATAACTATCCACATGAGGATTAAAATAAGCTGAGGGGAAAAAAAAAAAACCAAAACAAATTTGTTATTTTTGCTGTGACTACTCAAACCTGCAGGGTGAGGAAAAAAAAAAAAAACAACACATCTTGCTTTCTGATTTAAACACCACTGGTTTATTTTTAGCCCTGTGGCCAGTGTGGGGGCCTGTGGCTGAAGCAGAGACAGGGATGCAATGGCTGGATAAAGTCTCCTGGGCTGCTAAATCCTTTCTCTGGCAGTTTAAATACCTGTGTCAGGCAGCAGCTCAGAGCTCCAGCATGGCAGAGTGGGCAAAAATGGGAAAAGTGGGATTGGCATCAACAGCCTCAGGTTCAAATCCTAATTTTGAGAATTATGAAATGCATGCAGCTGGCAGCCTTTGCAGTAGGCTTTGGGGGAAATGGGAAGGCAACCTTTCACTTAGTGCTGGTATCTTCCTATTGTTGACCCTATTTCTTCTGGACCTGACCCATGTGAGGACACATTTCACCTTGCAGTGCTTGTCTTCCCTTTCCTGTGACCTGGCCAGGGCAAAAGCAGCTCCAGCAAACACAGCACTTGCTCCTAAGAGGAAATGTGTGTGCTCAGACTTCATATTGAACAGGAGGGGCAATTGTTCTGTTTGGGGAACCTCAGTGGTTCCAGGGTAGGGGAGTGAAATAGCACTCATGCCACCAGGGCTTTGGGGAAGGGTTTTCTTGGTGTTCCCAGGTTTAAAGACAAGTCCTGCCATGAGCTCTGAGGGGATTTGCCCTTGCCTCTGCACGGGGTCCTGTTTTGGAAAGGCATTGAGGCCCTAAAAGATGCAGAAGCAACTGAGGACCTTGCAAAGGGTGAGGCTGATGATCCAGATCAAGCTGCAGATCCAGCGAAAATGAGGGATTGTTCCAGGTGAACACAGACATCTAACATTGCTTAAAGTCCCCAGTGGTACCCAAACCTTTCTCATGGGAATGAAGGGTGGGAGGAAGGGAGACCTGCACTGCACACAGGGAGCAGCCCCTCACAAGCTGTAGCACACCTGCAAGCCAGGGTGGCCTTTTTTTTCTCTCCAGCATTTGTCTCCAGCCTCTGCTGCCTCTTGGAAATCATGTTTTCTATCATCCAGGCTGATGCCCCACAGAATGCACAGTCCTGGGGCTTGGCTGAAGCCTGCACAGGGCAGCAACTCTGCATCCCCAGCTGGAAGGATGCAGAGGCCAAAATATCAGCGCCGGGGTTCCAAATGAGCTGCTGAGGAATTCTCTGGGTTTCAAGCACTCTGATCCATGGAGCTCTACTTGAACCTCAGAGCCACCCTCAGCATGGGACTCTGAACCTCTCCAGAAGAGCCAGCACTGCAGCCAGAGCAGTCTGGGCTGTGTCTTTGTGCTCCATTTCTCAGCATCAACTCAAATGGAAAGGCCGTGGAGACACTGTCATTTATAAAAAAGACAGAAACAAACACTTGCATTTGGGAAAGCAAATGTCACATCATTGATCTAGAGCTGAGTTGTTTACAATGAAGAGGGGTTGATATTTAATGGAAGGTTAACTCCCTTCCTTTCTTTTTTTTTTTTTTTTTAAGGTGCCTAAAATTACCAGACTTTGCATAAAATATGGTTCTGATTAAGAAACATCTGACTTAAGCAAAGTTAATATGTGCACAGTTTTGTATTAGCCTGCCTTTAATTTTGGAAGTAAAACTCTAATGACTACAGTAAATTTGCTCATTTATGAAGCAGATAGGATATGCAATACACAGAAGAGATTAGGGGCAAGAAAAAAAACCCTTTTGCTGCAAGTGAGACAAGCCATGCTGCTGCCCAGCCCTCTGATCTGCTTCCTCTAGGCTCTCTCAGAAACAGGGACATGGATTTTTCAGGGATACATAAACTTACTCACACAGGGGGAAAAATGCCTGATAGGAAGTGAGATTTGAGGGATTTTCTGGGCAGAATAATGTTTTAGTAGAGACTGAATGTGTGAAATTGGGCTTTGCTGCAGGTCTGAGGCTACCAAAGGGAGAAGGCAAGTGGGAGGAAAAGAAAAGAAACCTAAACTCTGCAGGTTTTTGGAGAGTGAGTGAGGCACAACCAGCCCAGAGAGGGCAGGGCTGACCCTGTGAGTCCTTTCTTGGGCATCCAAAGATGGACCACAGAGCAAGATCTCATCCTGCAGGAGCACAGAGCAGCAGTCAGAGCCCCCCAGATGCAGGGTGAGGGAGGGTGAGTGGGAAAAGCTTTGCTGGAGGAAAGTCTGGGGAGAGAAGGGAGAAATGTGGTCATGGGGTCTCAGTGCCAGAAAGCAGCAGGGTCCCTTTTCTGGTCCCTTCAGTGCCATCTCCCCCTGTCTTGCTCAATGGCTGCTCCAAAGTCCCAAGCTAAAATAAAAGTGGGGGTTTTTTTGCTTTGTTTTTAGTGGGTTTTTTTCTTTTTTTTTGGTTTTGGTGTGGGGTTTTTTTTTGTTTTTGTTTTTGTTTTTGTTTTTTGGTGTTTTGGGGATTTTTGTCTTTTTTGGAGTTTTTTGGGGTTTTTTTTGTCTTTTTTGGGTTTTTTTTTTGTTTTGTCTTTTTTTGGTCTTTTTCGTTCCTTTTTTTGGTCTTTTTTGGGGTTTTTTTTGTGGTTTTTTTTGTTGTTGCTTTCTGTTTTGGGGGGGTTTGGGTTTTTTTGGGGTTTTTTTTTGGTTTTTTGGGGTTTTTTTTTGTCTTTTTGGTTCTTTTTTTTGTCTTTTTTTGTGGTTTTTTTTTGGGGGGGGGCGGTTTTTTGTTCTGTTTTGTTTTGTTTTCAAAACATAAATCATGTAGATGCTGCTCTTTTTCTGACAGGACACAGACACCTTCCATGACCCACCCTGTCCCTTCCAAATGAGCATCCCAGCAGGTCTGTCCCAGGCTGGGGTGGCCGGAGGGTGGGACCTGTGCCCTGTGCCCTGTGCCTGCCCAGGCTGTCCCTCAGGACAGGGGACGGCTGCTTTGTTTTCCAGCCAGGTTTTTATTGCAGGCAGGAGGGAGCGTTTGATCCCAGCAATGGGAAAAGCCGCTGCCTTTGGACACCTCTGGAAGTCACCAGGCAGGGGCCCTGATAAGGCCTGGGGGGGCTTTGAAGGTGAGAGGGAGGCTCTGAGGGGAGTGGGGCAGATACCAGCCTGGGCATAGAGCTCAGCTTATCCAAACAGCACATCCATCCATCCATCCATCCATCCATCCATCCCTCCACACATCCATCCCTCCACACATCCATCCCTCCATCCATCCCTCCATCCATCCATCCCTCCATCCATCCCTTCATCCATCCATCCCTCCATCCATCCATCCCTCCATCCATCCATCCATCCCTCCATCCATCCATCCATCCATCCATCCCTCCATCTATCCATCCACCCATCCATCCATCCACCCATCCATCCATCCATCCCTCCATCCATCCATCCCTCCATCCCTCCATCCATCCCTCCATCCATCCATCCCTCCATCCCTCCATCCATCCCTTCATCCATCCATCCATCCATCCATCCATCCATCCATCCCTCCATCCCTCCATCCCTCCATCCATCCCTCCATCCATCCATCCCTCCATCCATCCATCCATCCATCCCTCCATCTATCCATCCACCCATCCATCCATCCACCCATCCATCCATCCCTCCATCCATCCATCCATCCCTCCATCCCTCCATCCCTCCATCCCTTCATCCATCCATCCCTCCATCCCTCCATCCCTCCATCCCTCCATCCATCCCTTCATCCATCCATCCCTCCATCCATCCATCCCTCCATCCATCCATCCCTCCATCCATCCATCCATCCATCCATCCCTCCATCTATCCATCCACCCATCCATCCATCCACCCATCCATCCATCCCTCCATCCATCCATCCATCCCTCCATCCCTCCATCCCTTCATCCATCCATCCCTCCATCCATCCATCCCTCCATCCATCCATCCCTCCATCCATCCACCCATCCCTCCATCCCTCCATCCCTTCATCCATCCATCCATCCATCCATCACTGCCACCGCCTCCTACACGGGATCCTTAAGGCACCGACGGCGGTGCTCTGTGCAGCTGCGGTAAATTTTGTTAAAACTTCCTTCCACTCGGGGCAGAGGCGGGCAGAGCCGCTCCCCTCCTGGCAGCACCTTCACCAGCAACTGCAAGCCATGGAAAGGAGGGGTTTGGTTGTGTTTTGTTGTGTTTTGTTTTGTGTTTTGTTTTGTGTTTTGTTGTGTTCCCTGTGACTGGATGGAGCCTCTCATCCCCACTGGCTGACCCGAGGTTGCATCTTTGCTCACCTGCTGTTTAAAAGTCCCATAAAGTGTCAGGCAACAGCCCAACAGCCCCACAGCACAAGAATAAAGCAAGACTAGAGCAAGAATAAAGCAAGAATAAAGCAAGACTAGAGCAAGATAGAGCAAGAATAAAGCAAGAACAGAGCAAGAATAAAGTAAGAATAGAGCAAGAATAGAGCAAGGATAGAGCAAGAATAAAGCAAGAATAAAGCAAGAATAAAGCAAGAATAGAGCAAGGATAGAGCAAGAATAAAGCAAGAATAAAACAAGAATAAAGCAAGAATAGAGCAAGGATAGAGCAAGAATAAAACAAGAATAGAGCAAGGATAGAGCAAGAATAAAGCAAGGATAGAGCAAGGATAGAGCAAGAATAAAGCAAGAATAAAGCAAGAATAGAGCAAGAATAAAGCAAGAATAAAGCAAGAAAAGAGCAAGAGTAAAGCAAGACTAGAGCAAGAATAAAGCAAGACTAGAGCAAGAATAAACCCTCCTTGCAGGAAAGAGCATGGAGAAAGGCCACGACTGATGGTGTTTGGGGTTTGGAAGGCAATGAGAGCCACTGCTGACGCTCCCACTCTGCTTTGCCCAGCTCCCTTGAGGATTGACATGTTCTCCAAATATTTACAGTGAAACATGTGTTTGTGGACGTGGAATGCTGCTTTTTTTTTTTTTTTTCCCCCCTTGGTGTTGTGCTGCTCTGTTCGAGTGGGAGTGGATGTTGCTGGGAGGTGAGGGACAGTGTGTGGCAGCAGCAAGGCCAGAGCAGGAATGGGATAAATGCTCTGCAGCATTGGTGCTTGGCTTTTCTCATGGTGGGGATGTAGTTTTGTACTGCTTTTTTGTCACTTTTGTCAAGTGGTTTGTGTGCTGGTGGGAGGAGGGTGGGAATCCCTGCCCTGCTCCCCAGTTTCTGGTGCTGGGCTGCACAGGCAACTTCATTTGTGGGGTGATTTACAAACAGGGTGATGTAGAGTCTAAATCATAAAATCCTAGAGTGGTTTTGGTGAGAAGGGACCTTAAAGATCATCTTGTTCCCAGCCCCCTCCTGTGGTCAGAGACACCTGAAGATGCCAAACCATGGATGGGATGTGTCATCAAGCTCTCTGCTTTGGTTTGTTGTTTGTTTTTCTTTCCCCTGATATTATTTAGAAATCGTAATGGGTTTATTTTCTAGGTTTTCATGCACCACACGAGGGATTGGGAGCAAGGTGCGAGTCATACCAGGAGAAGGCAGCTGCTGGGGGAAGCTGAGCCAGGTTTGGTTCCTCTGTAGAGACCCAAGCCCAGAAATCTGGTTTTGCCACTGGAAAAAGCACTTGTGTACCTAGTGGGGGATGTTTTTACTTTTGGGACAGCTGGGGGAGAACCACAGGACAGGTTTGAGCTGAGTCAGATGGCCCAGAGGCTGCTGAGGTTTGGAGAAGACCCTGAGCAGGCACCCAGGACAGACACAGCCCTTGCAGCCCCACTGAACACAGTGCAGTCTGTGAAGGAACCTTTTCCTCCTCCTTTTTTGGGGCAAGTTCCTTGCTGTGGTGTGTGCAGCCATCCAATCCTGGCTGGCATGGTGCCACGGGGATGCACTGCAATAAACCTGGATTTCATGTGAAGGGAAAAGCCCCTGGAGGAGCAGCAAAGCTTTGAACCATTCAGTTTGTGACGGTGCAAGGCAGGCAGGGAGAGCTGTGAATGAAAACTTGTGGGACCCGGGGCGAGCCACTTCATCTAGATGGGTTTCCTTATTTTTCTTTCCTCGTAGGCACTGAGTGTAGGTTGGATTTTGTCCTGACAGCCAAATGCTGGGCTGCCCTGTGAGCAGCTCCTGCCTGCCCACACTTCAGAGCTCCAGGAAATCTGAGCTGGGAATGGAAAAACTGCAGAGTAGCAAGGCATTTTTGCTATTCCTAGAGCAAATCCACTGTCCACTCTCATATTTATCAGCAAAAGGGAGGATTTCAAGGTCTTGTGACTGATGTCTTCCAAACTCTGAGCTTCCCAAGGACCCTCCTTTATTTTACTTTTTCTCCTTTTTCTTTTTCTCTCTCTTTTTTTTTTTTTTTTTTTTTTTTTTTTTTTTTTTTTTTTTCTCCCGAGGCTAAGTAAGTGTGAAAGAAATTTGGAATAATAATAAAAAAAAAAATCTTTCCATCCCAGCCTCAGAGATCTTATATATCAAAGAAATGTGGGTGGAATTAATAGCAAGAGAGGGGGTTGGGAGGATGGTGACAAGGTCAGGAAAATGGCAAATAGACGTGTGGGATGCACACCTGGGATAAGGGACTTGAAATAGAAAGCAGGGAAGAAGTGGGTCTTATCTGGAGGTGCAAGTTTAGGGTGGAATCCCCACATTTACAACCAGAAGAAAATCTAGGGGATGATCATGGAGTCACAGAATGGTTTGTGTTGGAAGGGACCTCAAAGGTCATCTTGTTCCAACCTCCCTGCCACAAGGCAGCACCTCCCACTAGATCAGGTTTTATGAGATTTCTTCCTGTTGCCCCCATATAAGTGGAGTTGTGGATGCTCAGGCAAAAAAAAAAAAAAAAAAAAAAAAAAAAAAAAAAAAAAAAAAAAAAATTGGCAAGAGGGATTTTTATCACAAGTCCAAGACACAAATACATTTCAGGGAAAAAGAGGAACATTGCTGGTTTTGTTTTTTTATTTTTTTTTAAATAATAATTTCCCAGAAAACACGGGGAATTTTCAGTAACTTCTCTAAACGCTTTTGCGAAAGCTTCAGGATTTTTGTGGGTTTTTATCCTCCCATCCTAATCTTCACCCAGCTTGAGAGACACCAGCATTTTTGATGGAGCTGCCACTCAAGTATGTTTGCAGGAAGTCAACCCACGAAGAACTATTACAAGGAAAAATTCCTTGGACAGTTTTATGCACAGAATTACTCAAAACCCCACCGCAAGAATATTGAAAAATCTGCTGAAATTTGGGGGAAAAAAAATTAAAAAAAAGAGTCTGGAGGATCACGAAGAAATGAAAGCATGAAGAAAAGACTGCAAGCCAAGAAAGATTTGTATCATAATACATTCTGACACGTAATAAAGAAAATAAATGAAAAATGTCACTGGATCCATTTTCTGCACATCCACATGGAAATTCATCTCCTCTTTTGCGATTTGTTTTCTGTTCCCCACGTTCTGCTGTGGGTCTCAGGGGCTTTTGTCAGCATGGCCAGGGGACAATGTCTTCTCCAAGGACGTGGCCCCTGGCACGTGCCACCTCCACTGCAGCTCCCATCTGTCCATGGGGATGGGCAGGAAAAGATCAGGGTGTTTTCCCAGCAGGGATGGGATTGGAAAGCCTCTGTGTGTGAGGAATGCATGACCTGCCCCCAACTCTTGGCCAGTACAACCCCCCCACACACACACTTTGGGGTTTAAAATGAAACCTCTTCACCTTACTGTGGGCTTTCTGCAGACACTCTTTTATATTGCACCGCATCACTTATATCAAAACCAGAGCAGAAAAGTTTCTCCTTGGCCCATTTTTTTTCCTCCTCTTTTATGACTCTGTGTGAATTTCAAAGCACTTCAGGATTAGGCAGGGGTAAAATAAAAAGGTACTTGCAGCCTTCATCTAAAAGGGATTAATTTCTGTCACCAAAGTGTGTTAAGGATATAAATAAATAAAATACAAACTAGATCCAGGCAAGACATGTGGATGTGGTGGCTGAACTTTGGATGATGCTGGTCATGCTGAGCCATTGTGATGGATCCTGAGTGTGAGAAACACACATGATGCTGAATAAAATGTGATTTTCACACAAATGCAATGTTTGCACGTTTACAGGGAACTTGTGAAACGTTAAAGAATCTCTTCTAAGACAAAATACTCAAGTTCTCATGCAGGCCTGTATTTACTGCACATCCTGATTTCCTGCTCTGCAAAGTTGCCTTGTGCAGGACAAACAGGGGAAGAAAAGAAATGGAAACCTTTGCAAGGGCTGCACGTCTCTATTTCTTTGGATCAGCATTCCTACCTGGAAGCATCTGAGTTTTGTGTGTCTTTAACTGAACCAGGGGCTTTAGAATCATAGAATATTTCAAGTTAAATGGGACCCATAAGGATTGTCAGGCCCAACTGCATCAAGCCTCAGCAGGAGAAGCCATTGCCCTTGAGCCACTGGAAAACACCCAGGAAAACTGCTTTTAGTCAGTGTCACAGCCTGCCTGAGATGCAGCCATCAGTGTTTGTGTCAGAAAAGTCTGGAAGCAATTCCCAATATATATTTTACCACTGAAATGCCAAAAAGATTTGGAAAAATCGTAAGAAAAAAAAAAAAAAAAAAAAGAAAATAATTCAACTTGAATTGTATTTTACCCAAATCTCTGCAATCTGAGTCGTGACTCAAACCCCCAGGCAGTGCCATTCAAGAACGAGCAGAGAGCAGCCATGCTAATGAACCATGCTAATGAGTCCTCATAATTAACCATGCTAAGTTTTGTCTCTGCCAACACAGCCACCTTTTCTGCTCGCCAGTGACTCCAGCTCAGGAGTTCTTCCAGGAGGCCACCAAGGCTGGGTCTGCCAGGGACACAGCACAGAATTCCAGGTAAGGCTGCTGCCCCTCCTCTCTTCTGACCCAGAGGGCTGCTCATGTCTGCTCAAAACACCCAGCAGAACATTTTGCTGGGATATTCAGATGCTGTCTTTGTGGCGCCTTCCCTTCCCAAGTTGTTGGATGTTATCACTTGTGGGTATTTTTTATTTTTTATTTATTTTTTTGACAATTGCGGCAGCACGCTCTGCAAGGCATTCTGCAAGGAGCATCGACTCCTTCCTTCAGTGCCTTTGGAGCCATGCCTGGAGGTGGTAAATGAGCAGCATGTGCAGTGTGAGGCTCAGGTGTGAGGAGGGAAGCTTGGTTTTGGAAAGCCCTGGCACAGCCTGGTCTGGTTTGGACAGACCCGGTGGTTTGGACACTCCGACGACATCCATATGCAATGATTTTTTTTTCTTTTTTTTTTTATTTCTTTTTTTCCCTCCTTGATTCACAATGTTGAAACTAAAAACCACTTGGCTTTAAACTTTAAGCCTCTGCCTGCACTCCCCTGAGAACGAGTCTTTCTGGCAAACTCTAAGTTCTTAAATATCACTTCTCCAATTACATTCTCACAGGTTAGTATTTATGCAGGCCTGGCTTTTCCAATCCACGGAGCTGGTACTGGGCTGAGGCTTAATGCATTACAGGTGGCTGGTGGTGCTTTGGGCTCTCTGGCCAAACTGGTTCCAGATGGCCACACAGTATGAGTAATAACATCAGCTCATTAAGTTGCAAGGTTTCAACTACAATCACAGAATTATCAATGAAATAAAAGCTAACGGCGTATCAGCTGCACTCTAAGCCATAAATAGGATTTACAGCGAAACAAAAACCTTTTTTGAACCCAGATCTCTCATCCTTTCAGTGCTGGGTGTCCACAGAGTGGGTTTATTCACTAGCAAAAAAAAAAAAAAAAAGCAAAACCAAAATCTGCCCCCACCCTCTCCAAAACATATTCCTGAAGGCTACTGCACTGCTGCCCTGAGAGCTCCTGATTTGGGAAAAGCTTTGGATTGGGGTCACCGGGAATGCAAAGCAGTATTTATCTGTGATGCCTCAGAACACAAGTGGAATGAGCCTAATTCTCAGATCAGAGATAAGCATCAGGAAGCCTCATTACCTGGAGTTTAATCACGGTTGCAAGTGTTCCTCTTTGTGCAAATCTCTGTCTGCCTGTGCAGGGTGTGCAGGGTGTGCAGGTGGCTCCTGCTACCTTATAGCCCGTGGGGAAGCATTTCCTCGAGCTGCCAGGGCAGCTGGGGTGCTCTGGACCCCTGTTCTTGGCCATCAGAGGGGAGATTTTGCATTACAAAAAAAAAAAAAAAAAGTAAAAGTAGCAGAGAAATATACATAGACTGAGTAAATGCCTCTTTGAAATTTCATCCTCCTGGGGCCACGCAGGAGGTGTCAGTACACAAATACAGCAGCTGGAGTAATCCTTTTGTAAATTCTCCTGGCTTCTCTGACTTTTGGTTGACTTGATGAAACCCCTGTCACCCATCCCAGCCACTTCAGATCCTGGTCAGCCTCACTGAGGGGAATCACAGGGAGGGCTCACACTCCCTCTTGCCCTCTCTTCCACTCTGCTACATCCCACCCCACTGCCAAGAAATCGGGGCTTCGTTAGTAGTAAAAACCTAAATTGCTTTAAAAAAATACACAAACAAAAAGAAACCCCAAATAAACATTAAACATGGTGTCACGTGGCTTGGAGAAAGGTATCTTGTTTGTGGAGGTTTAAATGGTGCCAGAAATCTAAACAGGGAACGTTTCCAGCCAAACCACAAGGTATTCTGTGCTCCTCCACAGCAGGCATCCAGAGAACCAGTGTGCTGGAAGCAGGAAGGTATCTTGCTGGGTATGGTAGGAAAGCCTTGTGAAGTCTGAGTGGAAAATGTGTTCCACAGGTCTGTGGGAAGCCTGAAGAAGCTTTGTATGGTCTTGGTTTGGTCCTAGAGGTCCTGGTTCTGTTTAAGGCATTGATTTAATCCCCTGAGCCACGCTGACAACAAGCGCAACAATCCGCTTTTTTTATTCTCCGTGTGCGTAAGAGTCAAAAATCACTCCCTTGACAATTAGAGATGTTTTCTTTAGATCTATCCTACCTGTTCAGCCTCCCCAGCTGCACTTCTGTTACAAGTGCAAGGAAAAAAAAGTCCATCTGCTTCTCCTCCTGTTTACAGCAGCAGCAGCAGCATCGTGTAGAGTCAGCTCAAGCACTGTGGTGTTAGGGAAGGCGAGCACAGCTAGTGCCCTCCTCTTTAGGATTTAATTATCAACAGAGCTGATCCTGTAGGTGGTTCTCTCTCCATCCTGCAGTTCTGATGCAGATGTGCAGCGCCTCTGCTTCCAGATGTTGACAGCCTTTTCAGAGCACTGGGCACCAGCCCAAGTAGGGATTTGGTATCGAGGAATTCTGGCACCGGCTGCGTTTCCAGAGATGTGCACGCTGAGGAAATTATTGTCTGTGAGTGTGATGCACAGACACCACTGCAAGCTGAGCTCAAGTCCCCGAGCAGGCACAGGATTGATTAAAAGTCAGCAAGCACGGACAAAGTAACGTGGTGACATAGTGGGGTGAGTTTTCACTGTCTCATCCTTTGTGTCTTTTGCATAACGGGCCTCCAACCCCACTGTCCCACAAGGAGCAGGTTTTCAGCAAGGTTCCTGGTGTTACTGTGAGTTTTGAGGGTGTTTCTTGCACTGTCTGCTTTAAACACACACAATTTGGGTGATGCAAAGGTGATGTCTCAGCAGAGTCACCCTGCCTGGATTTAGGCCTGTGCTCCCTGTACAAACAGGATTGATGGAGGGAGTGGAGAGCCACTCAGGAGCTCCAATCTTGGGTGCTTCCATGGGGGCTCGGGTGGTGGATGTGCTGAGCTGGGACTTGCCTGGCACCAGTCAGTGTTAGGCAGGGCACAAACCCATAGCCATGAGGGGCTTGGCAGCAGGAACCTCCATCCTGGTTTTTGTGCTGTTTTTGGGGCTGTTGAGGGTAGGATGTGTCCTAACAGGGGTGTAACAAGCTCTGAATGCAGCTCACCTCCTGACCCAAGGGTCTGCTGGCCACACCTCTGGGGAGAGCAGAACCCCCCAGCATTCTGGGGGAGAGATTGCTCCCACAGCATTTTGGGGGAGAGACTGCTTCCCCACCTCTGCTACCACAGGGTCCTGCAGGGAATCCTGGGGTGACATGACCACCTCTCCTGCAGGGTCAGCAGTTTGGGTCTCTGCTCTGCATGACCAAGGGTCCAAGTGGGCAGTGTCCAGCCTGTCCCTCTGGCACCTGCTGGCTGTAAATGGTGGGCACAGGAGCTGTGTCCTGGCCCTGGCTGCCAGTGCTGGGACCAAAGCTCCCATGCCAAGCAGTGGTGCTGAGGGGAGCCTTGTGTGCAGCGTGAGGAATGCCAGACCCACCCACTGTCTCCAGGGCTGTCTCCCCAGCCGGGCTCTGGATCTTATTTTGGATGCAGAGAGATTTATAAGGCATCCTCTTAATTAGGGGCCCCTGTTTTGACTGAGAGAGGATGGGGAATGAGGAGACCTAACAGGGGAGAGGGTAAACAGTGGCCTGAAAGGGAAGGCTGGAGGGACCTGTGGTGTGTGCTGTAAAGAAGAGGGGGCAATAAAACACACCAATAAAAATGATGTGTACGTCTGCAGCCTCATCTAGGAAGGGGGAACAACAGCCTGTCACTTCTCAGGGCAAACAAAAGAAACCCCTCCATATGTAAGCAATTATTGGAAACACATGGGAGAGGTGGACAGGGCAGGCAAACCCAAAAGCCATGTGATATTGCACAGAAGAGCGAGGCTGATGTGGGGCCTGGGAGTTCATATGCATTTCACAACCCACCATGTACAGAGGGTTTGGCCTCCTCCAAAAGCTGCAACTGGGAAGGCTCCTCTTATTTTGGCCTCCAGGCCTGTGGACAGATGGGTAAAGCTTGGGAAGAAGTGCTGGGATGAAGGAGTTGGCATGCTGCTGGGTAGAACTGGAGCTCTGCTTGGCTTTGCTGTGCCCTTAATTGAGTTTTTAGCTGGTCAGTGGCACAGCAGCACTTTGCTGGGGTGCAGGGAGCAGCACAGCTGCGTGCTGCTGAGCTAACTGTGCTTTTGTTTGGTTTCAAGGGTGGACTGGTGATTCTCACATTTAAATTTTCCATCAGTGTGGTGGCAGGATGATTTTCAGGGGTGGGAGTCCCAGAAGCTTTGCAACCAGGCTTCTATGCTTGCATGAAGAACAAACAGCATCAGTGTTAATGGTTGGACATGATGGTCTTGGAGATCTTTTGCAGTCCTAATGCTTCTCTGGTTCCACAAGGACTGTGGTGTGATCTAGATGTTCCTGAGCTGCTTTCACACTCCCTGGCCATGCACTGCTGCTCTGAAGGCCACAGCAGGCTGGAACCCAAGGTGTTATCCAGCTCCTGTGCAGAGCTGGAATGCCTCTGACCATGCAATGCTCTGAACTTACAGAGAGATTCTCTTTGATGAGGCCCAGCCCTGTGAAGTGCCAGATCAGCTCAGCTGAGAACATTTGATCTTGGCAACTGATCTGAACCACTTTAATCAGCTGCTTCATGTCCACTTGCAGAGAACATGCTGTGAGCTCCATGCATGTTGTCAGTTCAGTGTCTCCACTGTTCCAGTGTCAGGTCAGGCACTTTCCTCACAAGTACCAAAGCTCCACTCTGCCTAACAGTGCCCCCAGGCAGGCTAAATACACAAATTGCTGCTTCCAAATGCCTCATGTCAATAGTCCAGGGATGTTTTCCCCAAGTTATGTGGGGAAGCACCTTGTAGAAGACAAAATTATTCCCTTTGGGTTTCCCATTTTGGTCCGGGCTGCAATCCCTACTGATCATAGTATTGACTTTGTTTCCCCATAAAGAACCAGACAACTTTTTCTTCTCTTTAGTCTTAACAGTAGGAGCAAAGATTGGGGGAAACTGAGTTTTTAGACTGCAAATACCCTCCCTATGCCAGTTTGTTGTCAAGTCTTGGACAGCTCTGGGCTGCTATAAATGCTTTGCATCCGCTGTAATACAAGTGCTTTGCTTGTCTGTAGCCTTGCAGTCTGAGGTTGGACTGGGAAAAAAGAGATTCCAAATGGGGCTTTAAGCCTTGAGTGAAGGTTTAAAGTTGTCCATTTCTAGTGGACAACTTCAGGTTTCTTCAGGCTGGGCTGTGAAAGGAGCTGCTCTGGCTGTGAAGTGCATCACTCCTGTGTGTGGTGTCAGCTACAGAAAGTGGTTCTGCCTTGTAAGAAACAACAGGGAGGAAGTTCCCTTGACTGCTGAATTATGCCACGCTCATGAATGTTAACATGCTTGTGGGGCTGTTTTTCCACTGAGCAAGCAGATGTTTTAGTGCTCTAAGGATCACCTCTGCTGCACAAGGGTGGTGCTCACACCTCTGAGGGCAATGGTATGTTCAGGCTCAGTAAACATGTTCTGCTCCATCTCACTGAGCACCGAAAGCAGAAACTGCTCTTGGGCTTCGTCGCAGAAGGGGCAGCTTTGCCAACATAAAGAAGAAACTTGTTCAGGGGCTGCTTTCATCTCTCTGCATTATCAGAGCTACTAAAATAAGGAAAGAGCCCTTTAAGCCTCGCTGGACAGTGACACTAAAAATACCCCCACCAGCTCTCTCAGTCCCAAGCCCCAAACAACTGAAAAACAAAAGCCAGCCCCAACCCCTAAGCCCCGGAAAACCCTGTGGCATCCATCACTGCCACGGATAATCACAGTTAGAAACCCAAATGAAGTCTGCAGCCTGTCAGCTCCGCAGACAGATTTGGTGGTGATATGAGCAAAGCCAACATTTAAAAATGACTGAATTCTCATTATAAAGATACATGATCCTCCTTCTCATTGAGAACAGTTGGGCTTTGCTTCCAGTGGAGAGCCAAACCATTTATTTTATAGCTCCATTGTATGCTGCACTGGGAATTGTTCCCGCAGATAGAGGTTTCCAGCATGCTTTCCCCTATGTACTTTGTTCCACATGCACTGTGCCCTTTGCACATGCTGAGGGCTCTCACATGAATTACACTTTGCCTGATTTGGTTGGATGGGTTTCCTACGTTTGTGTCCTATAAATTGGCATGGCGATGTATTTATTTTGGTAATCAACCAGTTCTTTGTAAATCTGTGAGCTTAATCCTCCAAGAGAGGGAAATAAAAGGCTCAGCCTTTTTTTTTTTTTTTCCTAACAATGAAGATAAATACCTTTATTTTCATAACTTTTGGACATCTTTTTTTTTTTTTTTTTTTTTTCATGGCACTCAGCCAAATCATGAGGTCCTTGCTCAGGCAAGAACACACAGATGTCATTAAGTTCCTCACCAGGCTTGCTAGGGCATGGAAAAACCCTTAGGAGGAAGAATGGCCTCATGGTTTTGCCATTGAGAAAGAATTCAGCTCAACCAGGCTAAGCTTTTGCTTCTGCCATATATTTCCAGTGCGACCTTGTTCGACCCTCTCCCTCTACGTCTGCTCCCCCAAAATCTCCTGCTGTTGAGCTTATAAATCTCCTTGGTTGAGAGGGCCCCCTTGCTGTGGGTCGGTTCGTGCAGGAATTTCGGCTGTGAGGCAGACACTGGAGCAGAAACCGGCTTCTGGCTCAGCCTGCGGGTCCAGGGCCGGCCCCACCCTGCTCCAAGGTGAGGGGATGTGAGCCAGGAGCCTCCAGAGCTTTCTAACACTCAGCTGTGCCCAAAATAATAGACATCAGCTCTCACCCCGTTAGGGCAGGCGCTGCAGCAATCAGATTTGGACACGGTGGTGGATGTGGTGCTCCTTGCACTGAAGGTGACAGCTCAAGGAGCATGGATGGCTGTTGTGGGATCTGCCCTCCTTTTCTGGCAGCCCATCCCTCTCCAGGAACTCCAACATCATCCTTCATCTGCTGATGGTGAGTGCTTCAGCCACCTCTCGGGCTGTGCGAGCATCCAGCTTTCATTCCTGTCTGGAGGTGCTGGAAAGATCTCCCTGCAGGATTTTAAGTAACACTGGGAATACAAGTGAGAGGGAGCATGAAGGAGCAGGGTGGTGGGGTAAGGGCAGCTCCCTGCACTGAGTGAGGCCCTGCAGGGAGCTGGCACAGGGAAGCACAGGCTTGGCTCATCTCAGGAGGGTGGTACAACACAACAGGCACACTCCTGACCTGCTGGTGCAGCCTGGTGAGGATCTCCACGTGCTTCCTCCTGCCCTCCATCTTCCCCCCAGCTGGAGGGAAAACTTCAGGGCCATGGCCAGCGGGAGGGTGGGGGACAGCACGACCTCAGTCTGCTGCCATCCCGGGCTGGACCTGCTGGAAAGGAAAATGTGCTGGATTGCTGCCTGGCAGAGCCCCCCCAGCCCGTGCACACAACCACGTTTGTTATCCCAACATGCCTGGGCAGAGAGCTTGATCTGCAAACTTTTCCTTGGGGAGAGAGTCCTCAGGCCTCTCAAGGGTTTGTTTGACTGAAGAAGAGGGTGTGTGCTCTGCAAAATGGGACCAGGAGGAGAAAATCCAGACTCTGGGTGCACAGGAGCCCTTCCCTTGGCCTTGGCTGTGCTAAGAGAGCTGTGGGATTACAGCACCACAAATGGACTGCAGCTTTTTCAGTCCTTCCTTCTCCCTGGCCTAGCTGAAGGTGTTCATCAAGCCCAAAGGCCTCCCTGACCTCCTAAAGTTTCATTGGAGAAGTGGAAAAAACCAAATCCTTGAAGACATGAACTATGGCCACCATCCCCTTGTCTGTGGCACATTTTGGGTGGAAGCAAAATCCAGTAAACCCCATCTATTTCTCTGTCTCTTTACAATAACTACGTCTCCTAAAATACCATTTTGTGTTTGTTGTTTTTTTTTTTTAAAGTAGAGCAAAACTGAGGAAAGGATGTTTGTAGAAAGCAGAGATTTCCTAAGTTACTCTTTTTCCAAAGTCAAAAAAGCCCTTTTACAATAAGTAATGATAGTGGTCCATTTTGTTTGGTTTTTTTTTATACCAGCCTTTACAGCAAAATGTTGGCAATAAATCTTCAAGTTGGTTAATTCCTATGAAATTTTGCCAGCAGAATCAAATGATTTTACTACCCCATGTCAAATTAATGGTTGGGTGTCAACCTGTGTCACTTCCTCCTTGAAAAATGACTATGACATTAAGAGGATTTTAATCATGCTTTCCTGCCTGATGAGCAAAAATAGTAAAATGCAGCAGTAAGGGTGGGGAGAAATCAATATCATAAATAGCATTACCACCACACCTCTTTGGAGCAAGCCCATGGTGATGCCCACACACTGGGACTTGAGTGCCCTTCCTGGATGTTTGACTCTGTTTTCCATTTTATGACTGGTTGCCATGGGAAGAGAATTAGGATTCAAGGCCCTAAAATCAGCTCTGGTCCTTCTTCAGTTGATTGCTTGAGTTGGTGAGATGGGTGGGACATGCCCCTTTTGTAATAAGTTGTCTGAAATTCTCCTTTCTAACCTGTATTTAGATGTGACAAAGGCCAGAAAGAAAGGACCAGGCTGTCTTCTGGCTGCTGCCTGGACTGAATTCCCAAAGACTGAAGGAATAACTTCTGTAGTCTCATGCTACTGGTCTCACATGTGTCCATTTCTGAGAAAGTGCTCGCTCCTGGTGCCCAGGAAGTTGGTGGCACCTTGATAAGATGCCAGCTGTAATCTATCATTTTAACTGGTTATTAGTTGTTAATAACTTGATTTTTTGTAGCTAATTGTTTTGTGGTGACACCTGAAATGTACAGAGACCACACAGGGGTGCATGGTCAGCTCCAGGCCAGCTTGGAAGGTGTTCACTGCCTTTGGTCCAAGTTTTGGAACAAAACACAAAGAAACCCCACGTCACGGTTTGGGTAGAACAGAATAAGCAAACGGAAAAAGAAACTTCTCTGTGATTTGTGGTGTTGTAATGTCCCTGTGAGAAATACTCCATCAATAACTGGTGAACTTTTCAATAAAGGGACAAAGAACCAGGTAAGGGTGTCCTACTGGGAGGTTTATTTGTTTAGAAGGCAAAGATCCTCAACAGGCCCATGGGCAGCTGGAGAGAGTGGCCTGGATGGATTCCCCTCCCTGCTTTCCCCCATCCAGCCCATGCAGGCAGAGGGAAAGAGCAGCTGCCAAGCTCACCACCCCTCTGCAATAACAATCAGGGATCAGCTCCCCTCTGGCCCTCAGTCGGTGTCTGGAGGAACTCTTCTGGTGCCAGCTGCCCCACGTTCAAGGCCATCCTTTGGCTGGAATCCCCAGGGATTTGGCTTTCAGGGCACGGGGAGGTGCAGCCCCAAAGGCCAGGTGAGGACGGCAGCATGAAAGACAATCCTCCTTCTGAGTCAGCTCCCAGCTCCTCCAGCACTGCCAGGGCTGTTTCTCTCGCTGCCCTGGCTGTAGCTGCTCTCTCTGAGCCCAAATATTTCCACTGTATATTTTGGGAAGAGCTGGAACGTTCCACTCTGCCTTCCAAAATCTGAGAATCATTCCTTACGGCCCTCCCTAACGCCTAAGAGTCAGTTCTGGACACGCTGCAGATTATTTTTATCTACCCCAAGTTGCTGTAGTGAGCCCAGTTTTGCAGTGTTGTGGCCACCCCCAGTGAGGTGTCCCAAGAGATGTAACAGGGATGGTCTTTACCCATGTAGACTCCGCTGTCTCAGGATCAGCTGGGCCTGAATCAAAAGAGAAAGAGCCAACTTACACATCGGCTGCAATGTGTACAATGCACATCACCCAGAATTTGGGGCATAATGGGGTCTCTTGTAGCTCTTCTATGACCACTTCTGAATCTCTTTACAAAAACACCCCAACTCTGTGGAGGAATGGCACGGAGTCAGCACATATACAGGGTTTTTACCTGGGGAGCAGAACTGGGACATGTTGTCTGCTCTCACAGTCAGATCCATCCCATCTCCTCCTTATTTGGGTGGGTCAGCACAACCTTTCTGTTCTTCACTCCATCTCTTGGTTCCCAGGTTCACAGTCCCCTAAGAATTCGAGACGTGATTTCATCACAACTGTAGACCACGAGTCCTAAGAAGTAACTGTGCTCTGCTTGCATAATCCCATCCACAGAGCCAGAAAGAGGAGAAAGAAATAGGGAGGACGTGGTGTCCTTATGGTGCAGGATGGTTTAATCCATACTCCAAACATCCCCATCTTTTGCAAAGGTCTAGGCTCATAACTGGAGAGATTTTTGGCATGCAAGACCCCTGTGGTTTAACCCCAGCTGGCAACTAAACCCCACACAGCTCCTTGTCCACTCCCCACAGTGGGACGGGGAAGAGAAACAGAAAGGTGAGAACTCATGGGTTTAAATAAAGATGGTTTAAAAGGTAAAGCAAAAGTCATGTGTGCAAGCAAACCAAACCAAGGAATTCATTCCTATGGGCGGGAAAGTGCTCAGGAATCCCCAGGAAATAAGGGCTTCATTATGTGTAACAGGGACTTGGGATGACAAACAACAGTCACTCCAAATTTTCTGTCTTCTGTCTTCAGCACAAATCAAAAACACAGCCCCACACCAGCTACCATGAATAAAATTAACTCTACCCCAGCCAAAACCAGCGCAACACTTCTTGCAAACTGTGAATCAATCATTCAGCCAAGGAACCTTTACCATGTCTAGAATTTCCTGTAGCTTGTTTTGATTTACTTCACAAACCTCTCCAGCCCAGATGTTCCAAGATGCACGAGCCTTTAAGCCAAGGAGTAAGCAATTTCCAACCAGTGGCCATGAGGTGCTAATATCCCTTTGGCATCATGGACCAAGCTCACACGGGAGCCACAGCTGCAGGGGATGGACACCTGAAAGCACTGACAGGACAGAAGAAAAGGAAAACAGTTTGCATGACCTCAGGGCTAACATTTTGATAAAGAGTATTTATATATTAATACTGTTCACTCTGATAAAGAAATTATTTAGGCTCTGCCTGAAAAGAAACTCCTCACCTATTGCTTTATCTTCCCACACAAGGGTTTATTTTGTCACCAGGTGTAAATAAAGTCGTGTGGTGAGAGCCCTTTGGCACCCACGTACGCGTCTGGGGAGAAAACGTTTCTGACCGCCCTCTTTCCCCCTGTGCAGTCAATTTACAGAGCCAAAGCTGCCCCTCTAGGGCTCACTTCTCCTACTTGCTCCTGGAGCAACCTCTTTTCAAGCCAGGCAAGTGTCAGGATGGTTGGAGGGAGTGGAGCCCGACCAACCATTCCTGGCGACGCTCCCCCCAGAAAATCAAAGCGCGACAAAGCGTTCGGGAGGACGCCTAATTGCCTTACAAGGTGTGAGGAACTTGGAACCATAATATTGAGACTGCTAGAGAGAAGATTATTGTGCCTCAAATTTTCCAGTGTGGCGAGCTTATAAAAAGTAAGCTTTTTTTTTATTTTATAATGTTTTTATATTATAATTATATTTTAGCTCTCACTTTTAAAGGCATAAAAAAAAAGCTGTAATGTTCTATAACCTTGCTGAACTGGAAAATCTGAGGCATGCACATTTGGTGATGATGACAGTTTGATGCATGGATTTTTGGGGGTTGGTCAAATGCCCTTGTCAAAATTCCATAATTGCATCTCACCCATATGTAGGTTTTTACACTCAGTCCCATCAAAGTCTTATTCAAGGCCTTAAAATAGAGTTTGACTTACTCACAGAGGTTGTGTTGGCCTCATGGAGCTGATTCACCCAAGCTCACAGTAATAATAACAGCAATAAATGATTCTTAACAACATCATTGTGTTATTTCTGATTGCTCCCCGTGGGATTCATTCATGTTACACAGGAAGCTGGAATCACTCTGCTTTAAAGATAAAACACACCCAGCTTACTGGGGTGGGGGGGGGGGGGGGGGATGTTAATTAGGCTTTGGGCATCCATGTTTTAATCCTCTTGCTTTTATCGTTTTCCACACGTGAGATGTTTAAAAAAGTGTGGATGCAGATGAGATAAACATCTGTTCCAGGCTGGAATCATCCATCCAGCCCATAATTCAGCATGTGGCAGGGTTTCAGTGGTGAATGTGGCTCTGAAAAGGGCAGACAAAAATAGCATCATCTTCCCAGGGAGTCAGGCCAGGCTGCTGGTGGGTGTTAATCAGTTTCTCCTCTCCGGCTCTGCCTGCTCAAGGTGTGGCTCATCTTCACCAAACCTTGCTGGCTTGCTTTGAGATGTTCCAAGATGATTTTCCAGCTCATTTCTCCCATCCAAGTAGGTCTCACTGTGGGGTTTCTCCTGGAGGAGCCAAACAATTCATGGATTGATTCTTGACTATCTGATCCAAACTCAGTGGTGCACCAAGTGCAAGTGGGCACAGACAAGGCATTGAAATGGGGTGCTGAGCTGCACCATGGTCAGAGTGCACCCCTGGGTGGTGCCAATGAGGAGTTTAAGTTCTCTCCTGGGTGGTGAACCCATCCTCAAGTGTTTTCTGTGCAATCTTTTCCTAAAATCAGCTTCAAAGGTACCCCTGAGCACAGGGCTTCCCAGGGGTGCTCCAGCGTGCCCAGTTTGTGGTGCAGTGGTGCTGTGCAGGTGATTGGTGAACAGGAGCAGTGCTGAGGTGACATTTACCCAAAAAATTGGACTGCCTTTCCCGTATAAGAAGCTCACAGTGGTCCCTTCTGGATTTGAAATCTGAGAGGTACCTGCCTTTGGCAAACGCTTGCAGGGATGGAAAAGCAGCCCCTCTGCCTGGACCAGACTTCTGAAGCTCCAGCACTGGCTGGAGAACTGGGCCAGGTGGGATTTACCCCTTGCTCTTGCCAATGTGTAACCTGGCAGGGCTGATGCTCTTGGATACAAATTCCTGCTCTCCTCTGGTCAAAGCAGGGAGCCAGAGAGCAGCAGCTCTCTCCCAGCAGCTCTCAAAGGCATCTGTTACCCCAGGGCCACTCGCATTCCCTGCTGTGAAAAGCTGTAAATTACACACCAATAACTGCAGGGAAATGGCTGGGCAAATATTTTGAAAGACGGGAGAAATTTTGTAGAAACCACTGCTTTGTGAGTCACTCGTGGATGGAAAAAGGTGAACCCAAAAGATATCCCTAGCAAAAGACTTGCTGGACATTGTCCATCCTCACAGCACAGCTCCTCCTCCTCTTCCCCCCCAACTTTCTTATCTCCTTTCCTTTTTACACTTGCAATTCAAAGCCTGATGAAACCATAGTTTCCAAATATCTTTTTTTTTTTCCCTTCCAAATTTCTACTGTCAATAAACACTTCAAAGGTAGAGAGAACTCACATGCCAACTTCTAGCCTAGAGCTGACTTTTACAGCTCTGTAATAAACCCCTTTAAAAAAATGTTTATAATGGCCATGGCACTTGACTATTGCAGTGCTTTCTGTCACCCCCATAATGTTAAGTGCCAATAAATCACCTGCACTGTCTAGTGGTGGCCTGTATTTATTTACAAAGCTATTAGAGGAGTATTTTTTCTGGTTTTATTGACCAAGTGGAACAAAAGCTGAGATTCTTCCTTCTGTGGAATTTTTTTGGGAATTTTAGGGGGCTTTCCTTTGCTCAGGAGAGTAGATAAATGCCACCTAAACCTCCAGCTGGCCTCTTGTACCTGAGGTATGTAATGCTGCTATTTTTGGAGGTGCTTCACAGGGGATCAAGCCCAGAGGTGAGGGGGTGCAGTGGTTGCCTGGCAGACAAAGCCACGTGCATTGCCCAACCTGTGCTGGAGCTGAGCCTGCAGCCAAAAATAGGTTAAAGGGGAGGCTCCAGCCTACACTGAGATGTGGGGCATGAGGAAAAGGGCTTTTTTTTTTTTTTTTTTTTTTTTTTTTTTTTTTTTTCTTTCTTTCTTTCTTTCTTTCTTTCTTTCTTTCTTTCTTTCTTTCTTTTTTTTCTTTTCTCTTTGCAGGCTCTGCTCAGAAGCCTCCCTGCCCCTGCTTATGGCAGAAGGGCATTTCTGAGCTCTGACTTCCTGTCCCATATTAGGCTGGGCAGGGCACAGAGCTCAATTATTTCTCTTAGCAGCAGCTTCTGACCCTGCTTTGGTCTCTCAGGGTGTTGTACTGGGGCTTACAGACTCCACATCCCCCTTTTTGCCAAGAGCATTTTTATGCTCTTCAGTCTGTTGAGTCTTCCCCAAATTCCACTCACTGATAAGCAGAAGTATGAAAACCATAAACCCATAAAATAAAGCTTCTTCTTCATCCTTGTTTCCTGCATGTTTTCATCTCTGCACTAAAGGTTTCTGAAGACAGCTCCCTACTAATGACAGAGGATGAAAAAGAGCAGAATTAGAGATTGCACTATGAGCATGGACACACTCTTGGTTAGAAATCAATGCATAAAAACTAAACTGTTTTCTCCAAAAGAGTAAACACAGTAAATTTTCCAACTGTGTCAATAACCCCAGGACAGAACGGATTTCCAGGCAGCAATGGATCATACAGGAAAACAAGGTTTAGCTGTTGGAAATTAAAAGTTAATATTAGAAGTAAAAGGGCAATCAGCCCCAAAAGCCACCTGCCTCCTCTTAGAGTGTGTTTTGAAGATCCTTCCCACATACTGTGTTAGGAGCTGCTGCCTTTGAGTGTATCACCTGGTTGGAATTTTTCACGGAGCTTGAATTTATTAGAAAACAGCCCCAGTCAAGCAGAACTGTGCAAATTAAATTGGATTTACATGACAAGGTGGAGCCCAAGCACAGCAGCTAGGAAATGCCTGAGAAGCAAAAGACAGACCAGAGGGGATCAGGGAGGAAGGCTGCTCTGTGTAAACAGTGTTAAAAAAAAAAAAAAAAAAAAAAAAAAAAAAAAAAAAAGTTTGACAAATAGTGCAATAAAATTAAAATTCCCTCTTCGGCTGCCCTGGGGGTTTCAAAAGGAGACACTGAGAGAGACTTGGACACTAGAGGAAATAAACAGATTTGAGCATCTAATAAGGGGGAGGCTGGAATATTATTGTAGGATAAAGTGTTCTAGGACGGGACGAGGTGACCCAGAACATGTTCCTGTTGTGAGGAGGCTGAAGACTTGATCTTCAACCCCAGTGAAGCCTGCAGGACTCAGTCCACTGGCTTCAATAAGCTTTGGGAGAAGCCTGGCTTCCTTGGAGGCATTAGAAACTTCATATTTTCCTCCCTGTCGGCTCACACCGCTGCCTATTATCTTATCAAAACATGGTTTCTTCATCAGTAATACGTAGGTTTCATCTGAATCTGTAGAAACTGAATTGCTTCCATATGCCACAGATATTCCACTGGAGAGACCCTCCACTTTGGGAACGTCATTACTGCCCAAAATAATCTTCTGCAAGTCATAATGTAAACTCAAAGTTATTGCAATTTATTAGCAATCACAATTTGCCAGGGAAATAGAATCAAGAGAGTATCAGGGAAAGTAACTGGATTGCAAAATGAACATGACCTCTACTGAGCCCATTAATATTGACTTTCCAAATCCAGAGAGTGATTTCCTCCCGTGCCTGTACAATAAGCCAGTGCAGCATGTTTTCTCCTGAGGAAGCAACAGGATTTTGTCGAATATATGGCAGGGAATTGGTTTTCTGGTTTGTTACTTAAAGCTGATCCTTATTGTCAACATTTGTGATGAGTAAACCTCGCGAAATAACACGGCTAAGGGCTTAATCTGGTGCCACCGTGATTTGCAGGGCTAAACTGGAGAGACATGGCTGTGGCTGGGGACCAACCTGGCTGCTCTGGCAGGAGTGCACAGTGTTAAAAAATGAAGGGATCTGTTCCCAGAGATAGTGTGCTGCCACGGGACAGAGCCTGGGAGGGGGCAAAGAGAAAATGTGGTGGAAAGAAAGCCATGAAAGGAGTGCTAAATGTGCCATTTCCTGCTGGAGTCGTTCAGCTTTCCAGAAATCCTCCCTCTTGCATCCTACTGTTTGGAGTGTGGATTTGGGAGGGTGAGAAAAGGGCTCTTTATTAGCAACACTTTGATTCCCCTCGATCCCGGCGGGCTCGTGGCTGGGATTTCCTCCAGCTGAACGTCGATGTGAGCGGCTCCCAAGCCTGTTTGCACAGAAATACCAACAGACCCAGCCAGACCCAGCCAGACCCAGAGCCCTGACCTGGTGTGGGTCCCCACACAGAGGGTGATGCCTTAGATTTTAGCTTGCATAGTTTCAGATTCTGTGATGCCTAAGGATGTAGTTTTGAGCCTCATATTAAGTGCGAGTAAGCTCTCTTCACAGAACAAGTAGACAAAACAAATCCTTTTCCTGCTGAGGACCAAGGACAACTTTGAGCCCAAAAAGCATAAACAACAGTGGGCTGAAGGAAGGAACAAGAAGAATGGGACCTCACAACCTGAAGCTGTAATTAAATTAAACCCCAATATGCAAATGGACCAAAACTGATAAAAATGTAAAATCTCGTGATCAGGTTGCCATTTTGTGTGGCTCTCTGACCCACCCGGGGTGCAGCCTTGGTCAGGCTCCTGTAATGCCCAGGGTGGGTCCTGGAAGTCTTTTAATAAATATCTATTTTATTCTCTAGCTCTGTCCAGCCTCTGTTTCAGGTCAGCCTTCCTAAGGCATCAGGGCAGTGCTGTGCTGTCACAGTACGACACGAAAGAATGACACTCATGCACTGAGATGTCCAAGGCAAAAAAAAAAAAAGAAAAAAAAAAAAAAAAAAAGAAAAAAAAAAAAAAAGGCAGTTTATTTACAGACTTTGACATTTATAGAATTCCAACAGTGACCATGGATTGGAGGAAGGAAATTGTCCTCTCCAACCACACTGGTTAACCCAACAGTCCACCAGTTTTCTCCTCCTTCGGAAAGGAATGCAAAACAATCATTGTTTACATGAAAAGTGCGTGAAAAAACCCCACTTCAAGAAGTAAACAGCAGAAGGCTGAAAAAACCCAGGGTGACACTGTACCCCTTCAGGTGGAGGTGGCCTTTGGAGCTGCTGAGGTCCTTCAGCACTGGCCAGAGGTGTCCCCAGGATTGTCCCTGTGGAAGGGACAGGCTTGGCCTTGCACAGTCATGCTGGGCAACCTCATGAGCCTTGGATTTACTCAGCCCCAGGTGATACCAAGGGAAGCTTTGGAGGGTCCAGTATGTGGGGTCATGGGACATCTGGGAGTGGCTGTGTAGCCACCCTGAGAGGTGCCAGCAGAGCTGCTAGGCTGGCTCTGTCTAAAATTCCCCTACCCACCCCTGTGCAAAGAACAATCTCAGGCTGATGTCAGCACCATAAAACAGCCAAAAATTGTTTGTCCCTTTATGGCACTCCTTTCCTGTTGGAACTCTGAAGGCTGAAAACTTCAAGCATTCTGAAATGAAGGGTGCCAACCCTCAAATAAACACCTCGTGTGACCTGAGGCCTTGGGAAAGGCTTCCAAAATTGAGTGATAGCACACACTCAAGCAGAAGAAATGTGTGTAGTTTGGATAGTTCGGATAGTACTGTGTGATCTCACAGGATGAAAAAAGTTAGATTTGGGATTTTAGTGTAGGGTGATATATGGGAACCAAGATGGAGAACTTTGGGTGTGGATTGGTTGTCTTTTTACACCTTCTTCCTCCTTCCTCTTTGTGGGTTTAGGTGGTTTTCTGTAATTGGGTGAAAGAAGTCTGCACTGCGGGTTTCGGGTGATCATAACTGGATTAAAAGCATAAATAATATAGATGCCAACTGTTTATTGGATAATTGGGACTTAAATAGCTTTGAATAGACACCATTTTAGCTCACTTTCTTGACTTGTTAGAGAGAGCTCACATCTCATGAGTTTGCAATAGATAAGGATAATAAATTTCAGAGCAAGACTTCAAAAACGACGTCCCCTGAGTTTTATTTGCTCTGACCTTAGAGCAGGAAAGAGCCAGGCAGTCCCACACTTTCCCTGCCAGAGACACCCCTTTTCATGTGGTAGAGGCATTTCTGAGTCACTGGCCTGGTGTGAAGCTGCAGTTGGGGGTGAGAGGATCAGGAGAGGGAGGACAGAGCAAGGGGGTCTCAAGCAGGGAAACACAAAAGTTGTCATTCCCTGGGCTGTCCTCTGGGTCATGGATGCAAACTGGGTGTGGGACATCCTCACACCAGATGGAAACAGAGCACAGCCTCGCCCTGTAAAGCCCACTCAGGGACGTCAGTGGCTGCACTATTTTTGTAGGAGAATAAAAGCCTGAGAGCACCCCACCCCTTGGGAGTTTGCCTGGAGGATGTTGTGCCCACCCGCCCTGAGCTTGCTTTAGCATCAAAACCAGGCTCTGCCTGTGACCAGCTCCAGGTTTACACCTCTGCAGCAGCAGTGCAGGAGGAACAGGCCACTTTGGGCACGGGAGGAGCAATTTGGGAGCCTTAGCCTAGAGCAGATTGCATCCTTACAGCTCTCACACTGTGATGCAGCAGCAGCTCACCTCTGTAGCAGGTACATGTCCTCCACAGGGAATATGAGAGTTGTCAAGATTTGCTTCAACGTGGACTGAAGCTGGGTTTCAACAGATCTTTTCCTTCCTTCTTCGATTTCTTTCCTTTTTATTTACCTTCTTGGGAAAAAAAAAAAAAAAAAAAAGGACTGTAAAATTTTGTTCCACTCCCTTTGAATTTAACAGCAGGTTTTCTTCCGCTGATTTCAGTGAGGTTGCAGGTATTTGTGTGTGTTTCCACCAGCCAGTGCTCAAGTGTAACAGCTGAGCTAGCCTGAAGAAAAAGGGTTTCTTACAGAGAAAAGGAAAATGGAGTTCTGCTGGAAAAGCTTTTGTTTGGCAGTGGCTGGAAAAAAGGTCGTTCTGGGACTGATTTAAAGCGCACTGGGTAAACTTATGCACATGCCCTGGGGGCAGCCATAAGTTTAGTGATGAAAACGTCTGCATGTTTTACACAGCTCTGCTCAGAGACTGGGGCAGAGGCAGCAGTGCTGGAGCAACACACAGAGATGTCATTGCTGGGAGGACAGGATGCTCCAGGGGGAGCACAGGCAATCCCTGTGGGTCCTTGAGGATGAAGCATCAGTGCAAAGCACAGTCCTAACCCCATCCTTGTTCTCCAGAGAATTTCCTGATGGGAGATGCAGTCCCTCCCACCCCAGTGCCAGGGAGAGCGACTTCCCCTCTGCACGTGCTTCTGATTTGCATAATCTGTGTACTAATTTACAACGCAGAAGGAAGGAGGGCTTGGAAGAGATGGTGGCTGCTTTTTTTTTTTTTTTTTTTGTGATGTTGTGCTTGATGTGGCTGCCTTCTCATGTTGGAGTTTTGCATGTGTGTGTATGTGACACAAGTGGCCTGAAAAATACGAGGGATTGGGTGGGAGGAAGAGGAGAATGGAAACTGTCTTTAACCAAGCTAGATACCATAATAGTCCTGGCAGTGAGCTAAGGGAGAGCTCCAGAGCTGGATTTCTTTTCTGCCATACATTTGTTTCCAGTATAACTAGAGAGGAGAGACCTTCCCACTTGCTGAGCAGCAGCCATGCCTGAGGGGAATTGGTTATAACCAATTCCAGAACAGGGTGTCCCCTTTTGGGGTCTCTGCGTGCTTTGCACATAAAACTTGCACCCCGCCTCTAGGGCTGACATTAAAAAACGGGAAATGAACTCCAAAGGCTCGATGGTGAATAGGGCTCTTTGTTCTGGGACATTGTCACCCAGGAGTGAGCCCTACAGGGAGATTTATAGCAAGATTCCAGGCTGCTAATGAGGGGAGGCTTCTCTCAGTAGTCAGGTGGCAAAGCACAGCAGCAGGGCAGCCCATGCTCAAGGAAGAAGAAGATAAGGTTGGCTGTACAAACAAGCCCCTGGGTAGGTGCATGAAAATTTGGGTATTGCTGTGCTGTACACTCTGCTTAGAGAGTGGCTGCAGCTGAGGGAAGGTGCTTTGCCAAAGCTCTTGGGCTTGGCCATGGGTTCCTGGGGTTTGGCCATTTCTGAAGCAATCCTTGGGTTTCTGGATGTGGCTCTAGTTTGCAGTGGCTTGTTGAGGTCTCTGAAGAGCCCTTGTGTCACTGAGGGCTGTGGGGCTGCAGCAGTGTACAGCTCTGCTCTCTTTGCTGTCATGGTCACCACCTATGGAACCTCAGCTTCTTTCATCCCTAAACCATCTGGACATTTTACTCATGGCCAAAGCTGCCTGAATCCAAGAAGGAGCATCCCATGGCTCCAGCAGGGTGTTGGTGTGAAGAAGGACCACTGGCCCTGCAGAACCTCCAGGAAGGAGTCAAAGCCTGGAAGGACTCACAGCAATAAAGGACTGTGTTGGGGTGGAGATAAGGAGCCACCAGTGGCTCATGAGATAAGGCCAAGGGCTTTGGTCAGGCTTCTCTGTGCAGTGCAACAGATCTGGTTACCCTCTGCAAGCAGGCAATGCTGGGAGCTCAGCTTGCTCTTCTGCTCCATCTGTAAATAGCTACATTGGAGTGAGAATGGTTGCTGTCTCTGTTAGAGTGACTGGGATCCCCCATCCTGGCTGATTTCTCAATGGAGAGAAAGCTTTGTCTTGCT
The DNA here is from genome assembly GCA_027886175.1 of Phylloscopus collybita. Taxonomy (NCBI): domain Eukaryota; kingdom Metazoa; phylum Chordata; class Aves; order Passeriformes; family Phylloscopidae; genus Phylloscopus; species Phylloscopus collybita. The sequence continues at coordinate 19,888,245 of JAJNNQ010000021.1, forward strand.
TATGATCAAGCAGGAAGGCTATAAAGCTGCTGGGGTAGGAGACCACTTTCCTGCTTCAGTCTAGTTCCGAACAGGCTTCACCCTCTGGAAGAGTTTTTTATATTTTGTTAATTCTCTAGCTTGCAGGAAGGCAGGTTTATGGCTTGTGCTCACTCTACAGTGCTTACAGTGCTAATGAATTTGAGTAGTTAATCAATTTAGTGTGAGTTCTTCTAAGTTTAAAAACAAAAACAAAAACAAAACCAAGCAAACCCAAAGACCTATATATATATAAAAAAATGCAATTTCTGCTTACTCCTTGCAGAATGTTTTCTGTCCTGTCAGTCTAAACACTGGGAAGTATTCTAAACAGATGTAGGCCATCAGTTTCCATAAACACAGTAATTGCTTGGCACCACCAATGCTTACATCAAAAGATGCAGATTGCCAGGATCTGCGCAGACACCAGCCACAGGCTTTCTGCTGCGCCCAGAAACACAGTTTACATCCCGTTAGAGGCCTGTAACCTCCCTCCTGGAGAACTCCCTTTAGCTTGGAGCCTAGCACCAGCCAAGGGCTGCTATCCCTGCAGCTTTATACAGCTCTGAGCTGCAGGCTCAGCCATTCCAGCACCCTGGCTCGGCAGGGTTGGATAGGAGGATGTGATTTGGATTCTACCCCAAAAGCTCTTTGTTCTTATTACCCTGCTGCAAAATAGATGCAATGGCACCTCGGGTGGCTCAGGGTGGAAATAATGCAACTGGCCTCCCTGTGCTCACATTCAGTCATTTACCAGCTTTCTGTGAACTCCCCCTCTTTGATTTTTGGGCAATGGTGAAGCTGATGTCCACGGTGCTGTCCCTGGGAAGCAGAGGAGGTGTGGTCCTCAGCTTGCCCTCTCGTAAAAATGACAAATTGAGCTGGAGGGGGAAGGGGGTGGAAGGAAAGGATGGATAATATCCCTGTTAATAAATCTAGTGTGGCAATTAAGGTCGCCTTTAAAAATGTGTGTTATCGGCACAAATAGAAGTACAGACAAGAGCAGCGGCCAAGGGCTGCTCTGTGTCTGTAACAAACAGGATGGACCCATCATTTAGCCAGGGACTGCTGGCCAAGCCCACAGCTCTGCAGGGCTGGGGTGAACAGCTCCCCCCAGTCCATCTTTCATGCTGAGGCCATGTGCAGCTCAGCCCTTTTTATTCCGTATTTGCCTGCAACAAGGTGCTGGGTGACTTGGCAGCACCTTGGGTCCTCGCAGTGTTTTTGCTGTTGATAATTCTTTCCATTAGTCCATTAGGGGTGGGTCAGAACTGGACACCTCTGCACTGCAGACCAGTGGCAGCAAGTGGCCTGAAGGTGCAAAGCCATCCAGGGCTTTGCTCTGCGTCGTTCCTGCCTCAAGCAAGACAGCCCCATGTGCATTCTCCTCCTGTTAAGAAATACTAAGTGGCAACAAAAAAAATGAGACTTTGCTGATAGCATATGTTCGAAACACAGGCTCATTTCTTAATATGCTTTGGCTCCAGCCTCTAGCTGAGAAGCCAGATTGCTAAAGCACCAGAAGTGTGGATAAATGTACAGTCGGGGCATTGCGTAATTTTTGCCTCAGTGTGACACACAGAGAAAGCTGTGAATATCACCACAGACCAGGGAAAGCAACTGCTGCTCTCCTGGAACAAACATTTCAGGTCACCCTTCTACCCACTATTCATTCTTGGTCAGTTTAGTGTTGGGAAAGGTGTTGTCCAGATTTGGAAGCACAAATGAAGCATTTCCTGCTCCATGGAGGCACAGAGGATAGAATACCAGAAAAGTATTCATCTCCAGAAGGTGATGACACCTCCAGGTGTCTACTTAAGCTGTCTAAGTCTTTAAGTCTCTAAGTCAGTTTAGCTGCCTGGCTAAACTGCTCAACAGCTCCTCTACACAGGGAGGAGACAAAGGTTACTCTGTAAGGCTCTTCTCTGCACAGGAGGTTAATTCCTGCTCTATACTCACTCAAATAAATATCTCTGCAGAGATTACAAAGAGATCAAAGGCAGATCAGCCACCTAATTTAGTGGTTTACATGATTAAAGTTGTCTGGGGCAAGTGTTCTTTTTCCTTTGCTCCCAGTGACAAAGGTTTCTAGGGCATCTGGTGAGCACCTCCATGGAGCAAGGAACAGGTTTCTGCAGCAATAAAAAAGGGGCCCTGCTCCCCCAAGAGCACTAAACTTTGCCCAGAAAGCTTCCAAGTCTCTGCAAGGAAACCTAAAGCTGGAGCAAAAGGTTGGAGTTTATGGAAGTGGTTTGTGGTTGTGGTTTAAAGAGTGTGCTCTTCCATCTGCGCACAAGGGTCTTTTTCTAGGAATTTTTGCTCATGTCACTAGGAATTCAGCCCAAAATAGACTCACTGGGACAGAGAAGAAGTGAGAGCATGGCTCAGGAGTCAGAAATGCACAAAACTTGGCCTGAAACAGAGTTTAGTACTCTCTGAGAAGGGCATAATCTGATGTCAAGCTTTCCCCAAGAGTCATGCTCCTAGATGGGAAGCAGCCCAAAATGATCACATGCTGAGTGCCTGTTTGGAGACAAGTGGCTCTTACTGCCAAACAAACTGGAGCGGAGGGCTGCTCTTGAAAAATTCCCTGCTGCCCACGTGCTGATCCTCCTCTGGAGAGCAGGCATTTCTCAATCACAGCCAGGCCAATTGCTCTTCTCAAAACCAGCATTCCAGGAGTCCTCATCCCTGGCCTTATCTGCATCTGCACTGGGGTCAGGAGCTCAGCAGTGCTCTGCCACTCAGCTGTCCCTTCCTTTTCAGCTCTGTAAATTGTTCTGGAGGTGTGGGGATTTCTTCAGGTGGCTTCTGGCAGGAGGTCAACAGAGAAAAAGAAACCTGCCCTGAGTATGTCTGTTTTGACTTGGGTCTGAGCATGCCTCTGGGTTTGGAATAACATAACAAACAGGAACATGGGGGAAAAGAAAATGCTACAGGGAAAAAAGTATTCCTTTACTGCTTGTATGGGTAAAACCCTACTTGATGGGTTTTAACATATAAAGACTGTCCTCTCTCTGAATGAAGCACAATTGGAATTACTTACTCCAGAAGTTAAACTGAATTCTTGGTTGAAAAAGTTCTCTGAAGAAAATGCTGTAAGGTTTCAGTCCTTTACATCACTTCAGTTTTCCATAATTTTGTTAGGATCCTTGCCTCTGTTTCTCAAGTGACACATTGCTAAAGAAATGCAGGTTTTGTCCTTTAGGTAGCAGGCCAGGGTAAATTCTGTAAGCTGAAATTTTTCAGTTCAGCAAACACATCAACAGGCAGTGACCCCTCCAGAGCAGACCTGAATTTCTTGGATTAGTCATATTTGGCTATGAAACTCTTCCATGGTCCAGCAGAAGTCAGAGATCAGGTCTTCTACTGGGATGTGAGAACCATCCGACCCAGTATCTCAACAGTAATATAACATTTTAAAATTAGGAAAACAAGATAATTCATCCCTTCCTGCCTATTATGAAGGAAGGATTCATGGGTTTATGAGGATGTGACCTGACTTTCTTATAAACTGAGTTGCCTATTCCCCCCAGTGAGAGTGGCCCACCAGGCAGAGCAGCAGAGATTCCTCATTCCAGCATCATCAGAAGTTGAGACATTCCACATTAAAACCTGAATCCCAAGACTGGCCTCTGCCAAACTGTGTGCTGGGGTCCAAACATCAGTAGCAACTAATCAGGAAAGGCTTATTCCAAGATATGGTTTAGAAATGCCTGCAGTGTTTCCACCCTGGGAGACAGGGACCAGAGCACATTCCCAGCTGCTGTTCTTCAGCACATTCCCAGCTCCATGGAAGTCAACTGCTGAGCCCTTTGCAGCCTACCTGGGAGCTGGCTGGGTTGGGTTTGAAGCCTTTCTCAAACCACCTGCAGGTCCCACTTGCCACCCTTGCACAGCAAAACAACGCTTCCTCCCTGCTGCCAAAAACTTCTCCAATGGCGACGCAGAAATCAAGTTCTGGCAACAACTCCCTCTTAGTATTTCCACCTGAAGAAGAAAAGGAAAATAAAACAAAGCTGCAGAAGCTGCTGTCTGTGGGGCTTTTGGGGTTGCAAAGTCCCTTTCCTGATGCTGCAAGGCCTTGGGAAGAACGGCCTCTCTCAGGCACTGGCAATTTTGTTGGAAGTGGAGGGAGCGGTGGCCAAGCCCTTCTGTTCAGTGAGGGCTCTTGATCCATGACTCTTTCACCATTCCCACTAGCCCAAAGTCCAACAAGGGCTCCTTTGACATCATTTGGAAGTGAGCTGGGGCAGGGCTGGGCAAAGTCTTTCCCTTCAAATGGGAGGAGGAAAGGTGTTTATGGGAACGCCTGGGTGCTCGTGGGCATCTCCAGTCTGTCGGGAAGTCACCGAGCAGTCAAGTCAATTATTTTTAATGAACTGGGCCAAAGCTGATTGTGTTATTTTGTAACATATTAGTTTGGAAAGCAGTGAAATTATTTGGCATCTTTCCCTGGCCATCACAGGGACCCCTTTGTGCTTCCCTTTTCCCCACTTTTCTCTCGTGTGTGTAGCTGGCTCCCACATCTCCACTTGCTGACGCTGATTGATTGCATTAATATCACTGTAAATATTACATAATCTCCGCTTACAATGCTAGAAGGAACTGATGAGTTTTACTCTGCCAAGAGTTTTCAGGCTGGAAAATAATAACGAAAAAAATAATCTCAAAAAAAAAAAAATCTCTCTTACTCTTTCCCCCCCTTTTTTTTTTTTTTTTTTTTTTGCCATGTGCATTTGCTATTGGCCCCATTGACCAAGACAAGGCTGTATGGACTGTTTGTGGCCATTGCTTCAAGGGGACAGTGAAAAAGAAGCCACAGCAGGGCAGTAAACTGTGCCTGGCCTCAGGAGAGGTGATGGACACAGGAAATATTGGAAGAGGACTTATGGAAAAAGTCGGTTTCAGAAAGCAGGGCTGAGCTAAGGAGGATGAGGATGCACAGGGAGGTCCATACCCCATCCTGGTACTATGTGCCAGTGGAAATATGGATTGTTGGAATGTGTTACCCTCTTCTCTCCATTAATGGGTGATTTAAGCCAGTGGACTGGGTGTTTGAGCCCACCCCATTCAGGGTTTGAAGACTCTGAGCCCGGCAGGATGATCCTTCCCGCCCTGCACAGGGAAGGTGGGAGGGGAGAGGTGACTCCTCCCTCTCCAGCACCAGTCCAGGCTTGTTTGACCTGGTGCATGTAACACATCCTCCATCCCGACCCACCCAGGCCAGCTCTGTTTCTTTTCTCTGTCTCCTCCCGGAGACAACTCCGTATCAGGTTGCGTTTCTGAAGCAGGCGCGCTCTTCTCAGACTCCGCAGAAAATCCATTTATCATATCAGCCTTACATTAGCCAAAAGTATCAGAGATAAAAATTATCTTGGAAATCTAAACACAGATTCTAATCTAAGGTACAGCAGCATCTGTTTCCCGTTAGTCTTTATGACTCGCAAGGTTCGAGCGGCATCACTCCCGCGGTGAGAGATTTGGGAAAGCAGAGGTCTGTGCTTCCCAGAACTCCGGGTCCCAGGGCTGGTTTGCTGCTCATCTCCCAGGGCTCATCTGCATGGGAATAGCTGATTGCTCAGCGTGCAGCGCTGGGAAGTGTGTCCAGTGCACAGGCAGGCGCCCCGGGCAGCGCTCTGGCCTGAGCTCAGGGTTGTGCTGACTTCAGCAGCACCAGCACTGGGCTTAGACTCCTTTCAGAAGGCAGCTCAGGGAGGTTTTTCAGAGCAATTTGCAATACCAGCCTGCCAGACTCTGCTGGTCCAAACTGGCTGGGGAGAAGCGGTGATGTGGATGCACGGACACAAAGCCATGGTTTCAGGCTCCTCTTCTAGCAGAGCTCTTTCTGAGCTGTGCTTTGGGGATGAGGAACTCCACTCCTGCTGCTGCCAGAAGTTACTCAAACCTGCCACTACTCCTCACCTCACAAGGCCAAACCCTGCATGGTTGGGAGCGGAGGGGCAGGTTTTGGCTTAGCCTTGGGCAGGCCACTTGATCCAGTGTAATTCAGCCACCCTTGTAATGCAACCTCCCTTGTACCTCAGGGAATTGCTTCAGGGCAGCCACACATCAGCTGGGGGCCCTGAGGGCACTAACAGACCTTGATCTTATCAACACCTATCAGTTTCTGAAGGGAGAGTGCCAGGAGGATGGAGCAGGCTCTGCCCTGTGGTGCTGAGCAATAGGACAAGAGGCAACAGGCAGAAATGGATGCACAGGAAGCTCCACCTGAACATGAGGAGGAATTTCTTTGTTATGCAGTGACTGAGCACTGGAACAGGATGCCCAGAGAGGGCATGGAGTCTCCCTCACAGGGGATATTCCAGAACCACCTGGACACAATCCTCTGCTGTGTGCTCTGGGATGACCCCGCTTGAGCAGGGAGGCTGGACCAGATGACCCCACTGTGGCCCCTTCCAACCCAATCCACCTGCCTCACCTTGGGCTTTTGACAGTCCCCACTTGAGCTCAGGCTTGCCTGCCCTTTGCCCCGTTCCCGTGCTGCTGCTTGGTTTTCCTGGCTTTTCCTTTAGGGAGCAGCCCTGCTCTTGCTCTCCTCGCTGACGCCAGCACGCTTGCCGTGGTGTGCAGTGCCTTGGGCATGTGCTGTGAACTCAGCCTTGCCCCGCCACGCAGAGACAAGTATGCAGCTCTGCAAACTACTGTTTGCCTCTGGAGACAAATTATGGCATGCTGCAATAGCTGAGGAATAGCATAAGAGGAGTATGCAATGAATCATGATGCATATGCACACGAGGGGAAAAGTTCAACCTTCTGTTTGCCATTATCTGACTCTTGAAAGCTGAACTGCTCAATTCTTGCATTTTCTGTGCAGAGTTTATTTCTGTGGCATTTCCTAAGACTTTCTGTCTGTCTCAAGGCAGAGGAAAGAGAGCGTGTCCCTCTGCAGAACATTGCATTTGTGATGACTTGCAAATAAAAATCAAATCAGGAATAAAACAGGATAAGAAACTTGTAGTGTGTAACTCTAGGGCTCTGTATTTGTGGAGTTGAACCCTTTTCCTCAGCCTGTCCAGCTGTGGTGTGCCTGAAGGGTGATGTGCTGCTGCACATTCTGGCTGGGGTGGAAGTGGCTGCAGGCACAGGCAGTTTGGAAACTTTCGTGGCTGCAGGAGGACATGTACCTTGATGTGCCAGTGGTGTTAAAACAAAAAAAACCAAAACAAACCAAAACCACCATGTGTTTTGATTAGAGTCAGGGATGTCAAGTCATGTTTTCTCACTACATCAGTTGAAATGGGTTTTCTCTGATAGGGACAGAGAAAGTGAAGAGAGGAGATAGTTCCTCTCCACCATCTTACTCAAAGTTGACTTCACATCTCAAGGCACCTGTTTTTCCCTAATAATGATAGCAAGAGGTCCTCACTTGAGCTCAGCCCAGCCTGAGCTGCTGGATTGCCTGCCTTTTACCCTATTCCTGGGCTGCTGCTTGGTTTTCCTTGGCTTTTCCATTAGGGAGCAGCCCTGCTCTCCCTGACTAATCCCCTGAACTAGCTCCCTTGGGGTGTTTGACTCTGGGCTTTTTAGGGCAGCCTGAAATCCCCCCAGATTTCTATGGCAATATAGGAAAATCAGTTTTAATTCATTTCATGATCGCTATGCATAAGTAGTCCCAAAGAACTGTGGTACCCAGGATGAGATACAAATCAGGGATTTGTTAGTCCCTGCTCAATACGTCAGATTTTGTCAAACTTCCAAACTGCATAAGTGGATATTTGTCCTTCCTCAGGCAAATGTTTAATGCAAAGAGCAGGCCAAGAGGTTTCCAATCATCTCTTAATCATCTATGAACACCCACATGGGAGAGGGTTTTTTGGAGGGGGGGAAACAAAAGCATCTCCTTAATCTAGCGGAAAGACGAGATCCTAAAATAATGAGGAAACAGAAGCTAAACACATTTAGAGTGGTGACAAGACTTGGGTTTTCAAGAATGACACTAATTATGCATTGAAACCCATTAACTTGGTGACTGGAGGAGTCTGCATTCCTTCCTTCCTCCCCTTGGCTGCCAGAACTCCTCTGGAAGTGCAGGCTGAGCCATGCGGGAGGTCAGCGCTGCCACTCCTGCTGTCCCTGACCTGGCAGCAGGAAGTGTGGGAATGCCTCACAATGGCTGTAAACTCACCCTGCTCCACAGCCCCTGCTCCACAGCCTGGAGCCTCAGCCCTGAAACCTTAACCCTGAAGTCTAAGGATGCCCGTTTCTACTTGAGAAGTGATTTAGGTCCAATTTCTTGGGCGACAACCTGTGCTTTTGCTGGGATTAGGACCAGGAGGAACCAGTCACCTCACTCCATCCCAGACTGATTCCTGAACCACCTTGCTCTGCTCCACACAGCTTGGGTGAGTTTTTGCCATAGCTCTGTGCATGTCCTAGAGAAGCACACATGGCTCATGAGTCTAAAACAACTTGGGTTACGTAGCAAGGAGAGCAGATAAATGAGCAATTTCACTGGAACCCGACCTGCCAGATGAACCTGACCAAAATACACTTTGTTTACACCAATCTGATGTTTCTAGATAGTCTCTCAGGGAAAAACAAACAAACAAACAAACAACACCACAAAAACAAAAAAAAAACAAACAAAAAACCCACCAAAACACCCACAAACAAACAAACAACCCCCCAAAAAACCCCAAACCAAACAACAACAACAAAACACCCAACAAAATAAAACCCTCCCCCTCAGTGATATTGATTAATCACAGTGATATTTGTTTTCTTATTGTGTGCTCAAGCTGGCAGTGCAATTACCAAACTTAGAAAATTGTGCCGTATCTTATCTTTTTATTTTTAAAAAAAACCAAACCAAAACAACCAGCTGTGACTGTCTGATCTGGCTGCACGCAGCAGGGAAAGGTCATTCTGGAGAACAGGCTCTGGGACCAAGCACTGTTTGGATATTAACAGACCTCAAACAGTTTGGGATCAGAGATACTGGAGAGGATTTTGCACAGTATCTGATACAACAGAGCCTAGACCTCAAAGTGTTCCCAAAACACAGGGATAGGATTGTCTGTGTGGGTTAATCCTGCCTGTCCATGCACTGGAGGAAATACTGCAGCATTCCCCCACCCCTGTGTCCACCCCCTTGGGAGCTGGGGGAGAATTTAGGTCAAAGTACAGAGAACTGCATTACAGTATTAGCACTTATTATCCAGTTTGATTCTATTAAGGGAAACCTGCAGTGAGGAATGAGAATGGAGTTGGCCCTTTCCACAAGTGCTTTAACAGCTGGTGGCCCAAGAGCTGTTTTGATGAAATAAATCACCCCGGTGGAAAAAATCTCAAAAGCCGCAGACTGTGGAAAGTTGACCAGATCTTTACTGGCAATATTTAGGGATGCTCTAAACAATGAGACAGTTGTTTTCCTATTACTTTCAGTACTGTGCCTGGAAAAACATGATATCCCTGAAGCTTGCCTGCCCTGAAAGCTTTGGGATGCATGGCACTGCTAAACCTGACGGCAGGATTCCTGGAGGGGCTCCTGTGCTTGTAAAGACTTTTAATGCATCCAATAATTAGCAGGATTACCTTGACCTCAGTTGGAGACAGCAGGATAGGCAGGGTTGGAGATTTTTTTCCCCTGGAGCCTGGCTTATTCCTGCAAGTATCCTTCACAATCCTGCACCTGCTGTGAATTCCTGGGGAAAAAAAAGAAAGGGGAAAAAAAAAAAAAAAGGGTTGCTGCAATGCACAGCCTCTGCCATAAAACCTGTGAAAAGTAAATAAAGGCAAGGCTGAATGAGCCCCTCAGATCTCAGTGCAGAGGCTGTAAGGCATCAGCTCTCTCTGTGCCTGTGGCAGGATCCCCCCTTGGAGCTGTCTGGCCTCTGGATGGCATCACAGGGAGGCAAATCCAGAGTTTCCATCTGCTAACACTATTTTGGATTGTAACTCGAAGGAGATGTGCTGGAAGAAAGCATCTCCTGGGGCAGAGAGAGGCTTTGCCTGTTCAGACTGGAGAGAAGAGCTGGGCAGAGGCTCCACACAAACAGGGACAGGTTATCTTGTCAAAAAGAGATCTAATGTTCACCTGGGAAGGTCGTCAGTCCAGCCTGCAGGGCTGGGACTAAGGACAGACAAAAAAAAAAAAAAAAAAAAAAAAAAAGGTGATCTGATCTAAGATGCTGAACTTAGAAATCCTCCTGCAGCAGCAAAAGGAGTAAAAGAAAAGAGACCTTTCCTGTCTGGTTGGTGGTGGTGGCTGTTTCTGACGAGGCTTGACCTTTTCACAAATTCCTGAGTGCTGCAGAGGAGCTTAGAGCTGGCCTGAAGTGGTGAGGAAGCAGAATAGAAATAATCTGCCGAAGTTAACCTGCCAAACTCTGTCCAACGAAGCCTTTTCCTTTAACTGGGGGTTTGTGGAAGTGGTAATGGTAGTTTAAATACGAGGTGCAGGGGTGGCTGGCTGGGCTGTCTCCTCCAGGCAGGCTCTCACCCTGGTTGAAGGGTGACCCAAAGCACCTTCCTGCTGCCGCTCCTATCAGTGCTTTCCGTAAAGCTCTGATGAGTGAGAGCCACCAGTCTCCCTGCTCATTCTCCTGGAAGGAAAAACCCGATGACCTCCCCAGACGGCATCACCGGCACCTTTTCACAATCGGCCAGCTCCGCATACATTTTCTTTCCCTACCCCGTTGTTTCTCCCGTTGACGCTGGTGTCCCATTTACACCTTTTAATGACACAAAGGATCAATCTCCCGTGTTTACACAAAAGCTTGTGGGCCGTGGTTCCTTTGTTGTGGGCAAAGCAGGGAGCCTTTGCTGAGATTCATTCCACCTTATGGAAGAGAAGCACGAAAATAAGTTATTACAGCCTTGTTTACAGGGGGGGAAAAAATAGAGCAAGCCCGGCATGTAACTGTGGGCTGTGGGAGAAAAGATGTAATTGTTGTCTGTGCTGAACACAAACCTAAACAGGATCACAAGCAATTAGCTATTTAGTAGGTGACTAAAGTAAATACTGCAATTAAAAATCCCATTAAAAATAATACTAAAAAAAAAAAAAAAAAAAGAGAGAAAACTCGCAAGAAATGCAGCTTTGTCCTGGACTGCCAGTCAACAAAATCAACAAACCATTACGAAAAAAATGTCCGTGCATGCCCAGATCGGTAAAACACATAGCAATTACTTGGCACATTTTATCTTCAAAGTCCTCTGCCTGAGCTAAGTAATTAATCCTCCCAACACCTCGGTGCGGTATGTGCAGCAGGCACCGGTAAAAAGCAAGTTTGTCTTGCAGCCAGGTACAAATAACCTTGTTGTGGGGCTCGTTCTTGGCGGAGGAAATGCCCGCTCTAGAGTCAATAACAGGGACTGGAGGTGGTTATCTCTTCAATGGCGCTCATTGTAAGCCACCGCTGCTTTTGTTTGGGGTGGGGGGAGCTGAGACACCGGGAGTTAGGAGGCTGCGGGAAGCTCTCCTTGGATTCCCCACCGCATTCCAGGATGAGCAGGGTGGCTTTGGAGAGACGCCGGGAGCCCACGCAGCTCCCGCTGCCTCTGAACCCGGGGTCAGCCTGATCTGCCAGGCCCGAAAACTCTTCCCGACACAAGCTTTGGGTCTGCCGAGCTGATGGCTTCCAGTTTAATTAATTGTCTCAGGGCAGAGAGAAAAGGGAGATCCCCCTTCCCCGCTGTGATGCTCCAGCAGCAGCTGGGGCGGGCAGGCAAGGCGTGGATGGCAAAACCTGGTGTGCCCGTGGTGTTCTGAGCCCACTTTTGTGCTCTCTGCCAAGCAGAAGGCAGTTTTTTCTGCCCTGGTCCTGCTGCCTGCTGCTCTGCGTGTGCCACAGAGCCAAGAAGTGGGGAAAAGGTAAATACAAGTAGTAGATCAGAGTGGAGTTCCGTGGGGGAAGGAGAGGTGAGAATGCAGTGGCAGAGCATGGAAAGCTCCCATTAACATCAAGCTCTGTCATGAACACATCCGAGCCCGAGCTCTGGGAGCGCCAGCAGAAATAAAATACCCTACAGAGAGAAATCAAAGGTGGTACCATCAGCTCCATCCATCTCCTGTAAAGTGAAGGCTGTGTGGAGCTTGGCAGGTGCCACGTGGAGCAAACCTTCCCACCTGGGCATGACTAATCCCACCCTGGCTGCCATTAAGAGACCATTTGCAGCAGTGGCTAATTGGGCTGAGCAAAAATAAACTTTCCCACAAAGAAGGCTGAGCTATAAATGGGAAAATACCTGTGCAGGGATTAATTCTGGTGTGGGAAGGAGGGTGCTTTGGCCAAATGAAAGGGCACGTTGGAAAAAGGAGCTGCTTTCCCTTTGATCAGAGGGCAGCGAGGAGGACAACACAGGTTTATGGATAGGAGGAAAACACAGGTTTATGGATAGGAGGAAAACACAGGTTTATGGATATGCATCTGGCAGAGAAGAGTGTTCTCACCAAAACTGAGATTGTTGTAGTTGTATTTGCAGGTGTGCTGGTGTGTACGTGTTGCTGTACATCAGCTACAGGCCAGGATGTGAACAATAACAGCAATACCAAAATGTGGTTCCTCCTCCCTTCAAGGAAGGTCCTTTTTCCCCTTTTTTCCCTTTTCCCCTTTTTCCCCTCTTTTCCCCCTTTTTCCCTTCCCCCCCCCCCCCCCCCTTCTTTCTTTTTGTTTTGTTTTCTTTTCTTTTGTCTTCTCCAGGCTCCTCTGCTTCTCAGCTCTCAGAGGAGCCCCCTACCTGTCTTTATTCTCCAGCCTGCTGTTGATCAGGGAAGATGATGTTCTCTAGGATGAATCCCCAAGAAGAGGTACTCATCAGCGTTATTAGCCTGGTCATCTCCCTGTGGATTTTCCATTTTTTCTGCTAATTGAAATGAAAACAAAAGGAGGCAGAGTCCAGAATCTCAAATGGGTTTAGTAACTCGTGGAACCTTTCCCAAACCCTCACGTCGTGCAGGCATAAGTCATGCAGTGTTTTCCATGTGCTCACAAGTCCTATCTTAAACCCAGAGCACGCTGCCAAGTTATTTCCCCGTAGGACACGCTCTGTGACGTGCATCAGCTGGGTCATCAGGAGAGCCCAGCCCTGCAAAACAGCATCTAAAACACATCCTGGGGCTTAAACCAGGAACTCAAGCATGTGCTTTAGGATTACGTGCTGTCCTGATTTATTAATAATTCCCACAACTCTGATTAGAAGCACGGGATGAGGCCATTCTCTGTGCTGAGATATATTGACTTGTCTATTCTAGGGTTTCCAGGGAATGCCACCTTTCCTGCTCTCTCCTTTTGTGCCATTAGGATGTCAGGCTTGGCTGGAAGAGCTGTGTAGGTGACTCCTCTTTGAAGCTTGATGTGGCAAAAAACTCCCATTAACAAAGCCCAAACTGTTACTCCAGCAAATATTTAACTGACATCCAATGCCTGCTTATTCCTGTTCTTCCCAAATAATTTTATTTCAGCTCTTCCCAAATAATTCACTGTTTGGAGGGCATTCTGTTATTTCCTTAGTGTCTCTTTCTCAAGAGAAAATCTGCTTTGCTACACTAATGGCTTCTGAAAGGACACAAAGACTGTGAGGAACAGGGATGCTTGGGATCCGTCCTTTCCAGAATTTAGTGGCTTCCGAGGCTCATCCAGGAGCTGCTGGATGCCCACTGGCATCCCAGACCCCAGGATGCCCTGGAGAAAAGGGGATCCAAACTGGATCACGGGCATCAGCAAACAACCTTGTGCTTCTCAGCGTTTTTCAGAGCAAATGTCCCAAGCACATGACTTTCCTTTCTGCCTTCCAGGGAGTGGGAAGCAGCATTCCCAGACAACACACATGACTTTCCCCTGTTTATCCCCAGTGTCTCTCAGATTAGACCCCTCTGCCATCCATCATCCATTCAGAGATACAGATTTCACTAATGGCCACAGTGTAAATATTTACAGTAAACAGCTTTAACAGCTGACTTTTAGTAGCCACTGTGCATATGGGACTGCATAAACAGGAAGGACGATTATAGGGATGGAAAAATTGGCACTGGAAGGAAGGAAAAAAAAGAAACTACAATGCCAAAGTCCTGCAGTATTAATTATTATAATAATTTATTAGAAATGACCCTTCTCTTCTGAAGACCTACAGTACAGGCATGAAGCAAACACATGGAATTATTTGGCCCTACAAAATAATGTAAAGCACTGAAGTTCATCTGATGTTGCCTTTTTGACAGAAATTATTAGCCAGGATGTGGGGTCTCAGGGATTTTTTTTTTTTTTTTTGCACTAGAGGTAGATATTAATGATGGTCTCAAGTATTTCTTTAACACAATCCTGTTTATTTCAAAGCCTGGGCAAAATCCTTGTTCCCTGAACTCATTAGGAATTAAATAGCAGGAGGCAGTTTCCTTGGGCAGTGGTCCAACTCCCCTTTTCCAACCAGCACTCAACCCAAAAAACTCACTTCATCAGTCTCATTTCAAGGTCATGCTTCATGTGCTTCTTCAGTTATCCTTGACTTTTTCAGCTGCCTTCTCTCCTCGCTACTGTGATATTTCTCATGATGTTTTTACTGCCTATTTCTCCCCTTTTCCCCTGTTTCCTTTCCATTCCCACCCTCCCCTTCCCCCCAAAAGACCCAAAAAACTGGATGAAATCCTTTGCACCTTTGAAAGAAATTCAAATCCTTAGCCCTTAGCACGTGCTAACTCGTGCTTTAGGCAGGGATCCTTATATTTTGAACACTAATTCTCCCCTCATCCCCCCCAAAATAGCTATTTCTTCCCTTTGTTCTCATCAGAAAGTGACTATTTGGTATCTCTCTATCACCTGACAGTGAGATTGTATCTTCAGTCATTGTCACTTGCCAAATGCCTATGGATTTTATTTTATTTTATTTTATTTTATTTTTATTTTATTTTGTTTTATTTTATTTTTATTTTATTTTGTTTTATTTTATTTTATTTTATTTTATTTTATTTTATTTTATTTTATTTTAATTTTTTTTTTCCACAAGAATTTTCCTGAGGGAAGGACAGAATTTGTTATGGTCTTTTAGCTAGGTTTTGTCTCTGGGTGGGTTTTTTTTTTAACTTTCCCCTGGGGCTGGTAAATCCCTGTCACCATGTCACACACAAAGCAGTGACAAATTCCTGTGCACACTTGGCCTGTGGGTTCACAGGCACACACTTTGGACCTCAGTAAAAAGAAATATTGGCTTCCATTCCCCCCCCTCTCTGCCAGAATAACTCTTCCCTTCCGTGTGTTTGTTTAACTAATCTGTGCTAAGGCCACCTGCTCTTCGAAAGGCGGCAGCAGCAGAAGAAAAACAACAAAATGCTTCAATATTTCAGTGGGAATCAAGGCTCTTTTTGGGCACGGCAGCAGGTTTTTTACAAGGCTAATTTCAGCTACTCAAAGCATTTCAGCAGGTTTTTAAAGGAGGGGGGTTGGACCTACGAACCTGAACTGAGCGAGGCTTAAACTCAGGTTTATCCATCCCGGGTGCCAGGAGTGCTCAGATCCACACTCTGTGTTCCCTTGGATCTGTTGTATCCTGCAGAAGGCAGAGGAGGAAGGTTATTTGACTTGGAGCCGGGCAGATGGCTGACAAAATAATGTGACCAAATGAAGACGGATGGAAAGTGGGGACACAGGAGGGGAGAAAAGTGAATTTCTTTTCCTCCTGTGGAAAATCCAAGCAGGCCAATACCTGCTGCAGTCCAGGTGGCATTCATTTCCCTCATTTGCCTTATTGGGGAGACTGGGATTTTAATTTTATTTCTTTTATTTTCTTTTTAGGATTTTTCTTGAAGTTTTTTTTTTTTTTCTATCTGTATTTTGATTCTCTTTAGAACCACATGTCTTCCTGCTACAAGGAAAGGAATCAGTAAGCCATGACCTCTGCTTCCTAAAACACTTTTACCACTGATTTTTCCTTTTTTTTAAAATTAAATGTAGTTTTGAAAACCTGCTGTTGCCTCAGAAAAAAAAAAAAAAAAAAAAAAAAAAAAAACCACCACCACCAAAAAATCCACACAAAAAACCCAAAACAAAACAAATAAAAACAAAAACCCCAAAACAAAAACCAACCAACCAATCAACAACAACAAAAAAAAACACCAAAAACCAAACCACACACACACAAAAAAAACCATAACCAAAAAACAAACCAAAAAAAAACCCCCAAACCCAGAACCAAAAAGAAGTAGTAAAAGAATTAAGAATTCTAATGGCTCTGTGGGAAAGATGTAGCCTGTGGTGAATGGTTGAGGGAAAACCTCAAAAATACCTGCTAGCTCCCTGCAGGTATTCCTTGGAGAAACATCACAGGTTGAATAATGGCAACAGAGGGGAATGAGTGTGTTCTTCAGTCCTTAGAAATCTGGACTCCTTATCCCAGGAAAGGATGGATTTCTTCAGCTCTGGTGGGTTCATCTTCCATGGGACACCATGGTGCACACAACCACAAACAGTAATCAATTAATGATCAGATCATTAAATCATTTCAGTCCAAAGCCTGCTGCCAAGGGAAACACCACAGAGATTGTGTTATCATAAACTGGTGAACAAACTGTGAAAAGAAAGACACAGAGGAAATACAGAAATATCTAACGAGAGCAGGAGGGGCAATGTAATGATGTAGAGTTTGAAGCTACAACATAAAGGCAGGAATTTACCCCCTGAGCCAGCCCTGCTCTAAAATAGATGTAATTTTAAACTCATGAAATGCACCCATTAAATCACATATGCTAATTGTGTGCTTAAAATTAAAACCTATGTGAGAGTCCCTTGCTGGGCTGGAGGTCAGGTGGGGCACGGATATAAATGGTGTTGTACTCTTGGTGTGTCACATGTTCCTGTGAAAAGGAAAAGGAATGCAAAAAGAAAAGAGGTGAGAAGATGTGAATCAAGGAAGAAAATTCCTGTTTTGGCATCTAATACACAAGGATGAGGCCAGAAATATCACATCGGAAGAGGGAAGAGGGATGTCCTTGGAACAATTGGATCAGGTAACCTCGAAGGAACCAGCAAAGTTGAGGTTGGTGTCTTGGTGGAAGGAAGCCTGATGTTCTCAAAAGACATGGCTGGACTTGAGACAGTTCCTTTTGTTTTCATAGCAGGCTTCCCTTCACTTCTCCCTTTCCTAAAAACAAATAAACAAACAAACAAGCAAGCAAACAAACAAAAACCACCAAAAAACCCCCACCAAAAAACCCACAAAAAACCAAAAACAAAAACCCACAAAAAACCAAACCAAACCAAACCAAACCCCCAAAAAACAACCAGGCAGGAGACCTTCTGCCTTTGTTTAGGAATTCCTGGAGTCCTATCACTGCTGCTCTCTGGCCGCAAAAGGCATTCCTCACCTCAAGTGTCCACTTCAAGGTCTCTGGAGAATGCACCACATTGTCTTGGCTGGAAAACCCCATGGCATCTCATAAGTGCTTTGGTTTCTTATGATCTTTTCAATAATTTTGTTCACGAAGACCGATTGCCAACAGAAAAATACACTTCTGGGTCTGCTCCAAAGTTCAGGTAAAGTCAATAAAATATTCCTCAGGCACCCTCCATCTGGAACCATATTTTGACCTGTCTTTCTAAAGCTTGCAGGGAAAGAGAACTGCTCAATTTGTCTAGTTGCTCTTTAACAAATGGTTTTAGTGTTTTTAAAATTCTGCCTTTGGGATGCTCATGCATCACTGAACACCGTTAAAATAGAATTTGACATTGGTATTCACAGCAACGCTAAGAAAACTGCCTTTCTTTATAGGAAGGAAAAAACCTAACCCTAAAAGGAACATTAAACACATAAATAACATGAAACATGCCTGTTTCCACAATAATTTCAATGATTCATTTATTTTGTTTTTAGTCCAGGGCTTTTAAGATAAAGATTCATCATATGAATTATTTTTTTTAGGTAACGCACACCATAAACATTTTATTTCCCCCCTCCCTCAAGATCCGATCCCTTTCCTTTTTCTTTTTTTATTTTTTTTCTCCTGCGGAAAGCAGGATTTTTCCAAACTTTTGGTGAATAAGTGATGACGACGGGAAGTTCTCTAATCTCTTGCCATTTACAAGTGAGTCCACGTGGAGCTTTTGGATGGAAAGTTGCAGCAGAAGGTTCCAAGAGCTGCAGGGCTCTCTAGCTCCGAGCTGGGCTGAGTGTATGGAGATGTATCCCAGGCAGCAAAATCCACCTTTTCCAGAGCAAGCTCATTTTAAAGATGTGTGGATGTGGCACTTGGAGACACGGGTTAGTGGTGGACTTGGCAGTGCTGGGCCAACAGTTGGACTCGATGATCTCAGAGGTCTTTTCCAAACTAAATGATGCTCTGATTCTGTTTTCTTTTTCTCATCCTTGCCCTCTAATGAGCCGTGGCAGCCTTTTCTTGCCTGCACATTCCTTAATCCCTATGTAGCCTCTGGGATAGGTAGGGAAGGATTTGGCTGCTCTAGGAGTGTCACAGGATCATTTTGGTCTGACCCTGGGGAGCATGCTCTGATTTTCCCTTTTCCCACATCCAGAGGTGTTTGTTTGGAGGGAGCGTGAAATTTGTGTTTCAGCAGCCCAGACTTTAGTCCCTGGATTAACTCCTCCTGCACCACCCTTACAGAGAAGTTGTATCATCTGGACAAAGACTTAGGGGTGAGGAATGAGTCTGTCCATGACTTCTGGTGATTTAACAGGGTGGTTTATTCCATTAATACGTTATGTTTAGAGGAATGGCCCTTGGGAGTCAACGGGACTATTTCCAGTTGGTTTCCATTAACTAAACATAAAAAGGACTTGCAGCTTCAGAGGCATTTAACTGTGGAAAAAAACTCCAGTAATCACAAACCCCAGGACACCAGGCCCTACAGATCATGGCCCTGGGTGGTGGGTGACTATTACCTGTAGAACAACCCCCTCTGTTAGGCTTAAGGCCAAGCCTTGGAAGGACCAACTCGATCTCGGTTTAGCAAGTACAAGGTCAAGAGTAAATCTCTTCACCTTTGTTAAGGTTCCCTCACCAAACACACCAAGAAATGAAACATGGCACTTCTTCCAACATTAAAACATTCCTCTCAAATATATATATACATATATATATATATATATATATATAAAAAACATGAGATATATTAGGGATATTAGGCTTGTGCTTGTGGTGGTCTTCTCCAAATTCCGCATGATTCCTGCAAGGGGACATTGTTTCAGGTCTCATGCTCCAAGTTTCCAGCTCCGTGGTGGTCACAGCTTCCTCTCACTGCTTCTCCTGTTTTTGGTTTTTTTTTCATTTTGTAAACTTTTCAGTTTACTGCAGCTCCTTTGTCCATATGTGAAATGGGGTCTTTTTTTTATAGTCCTTACACCACTGGAGAGATACAAAAAATGTCAGCTGGGTTCAGGTCTCAGATTTGCTGTAATAAAAATGATACAAGGGCAAAAGTAATTAGTGAATATTGAATATCTAATGTGGTCTCAGTTCTAGAACATTTTGAGCATTTTTGCTTTGGAGCAAATATTCTGCTTGGGCTAAAATGTGAAAGGCTTGCAGGATTTTTTTTTTTTTTTTTTTCTAGAGAGAGGGTTGCTGCTATGTGGAAATGCTGTCTCTTATGCCACATAGTAAAGTACATTTTTTTCCTCTTTTGCAAAGAAGTGGTGAGAAGCCAGCTTTCTTATTTATCCAACTTGTCATTCCACAGGGAGAGAACTGGAGATTTAGTAATATCTTACAAAAAAGGATTGCCAATACAAATGCAATTGTTTCTCACAAAGGCACATTTAAGGAGACAACATTCAGTGCTTCCAAAAACTCAAAACAAAGCTGGATGTACAATAATTTGGAGAGGAATTTGTGGTATGTAACTAGGAATGAGTGCATGCCTGCTGAAAGGACAGATCATTTAAGTTCAGCAGGACGTATTTCTCCACGAGTCAGATATTCCATGTAACATAATTCAGCAAGCCCCACGGGAGCAGCTGTAGGTGGGGAATGGACTCTTGGGTGATGTGTTTATTCACAGGCTCAACGGGAATCAAAGCCTTTCCAAATGGAGAGCTGTTTGCGTGCTTAAGACATCGTCTAAAGTTGCCCAGCTGGGCTGGTGGGACACTCTATGTACAGCCAAGAAAACATGGATTGAACACTGGGACATTAACCCATAAACAAAGCAGGGATCCAGGAGTCCTCTGCACAGGACTTGGCAACTTCAGCTCCTTGATGATAGCAGGAGAGGCACAACTCAGATCCTCCTAGCTCAGCTACAAAACTTAACCGCACCTCCACATTCCTGGCCCCGTAAAATTCTGGCTAAATTGCATTAATTTTAGTGTAAACAGGACGTGTTTCATATTTATGCAGGACTCTGGCTGGGCTTGCTGTCCTGAACCCGAGCCATGGCAGATGAACATCTCCACTTCAGCCTTGTTTTTGTTTTGCTGGTTCTGCTTACAGCAAACAACCGTGTCTGAGAAGCCTGGGGTCCGTGGGATCAACTGTTTAATCAGCTGTAGCAAGAATGTGATTGTCTTTGTTGTTGGCCACTCAGCTATGAAGAGCGTGAATCGTATATGTACATTTGGAAGCACCACACGAGTGGTTTTGTCCCTGCTTTGCTCCCTCCTACTGGTCAAATGCTCAAAATAAGTTAAATATTTTGGAAGTCAGGCGTTTAGCTGTTTTTTTTCTCTCCAAAGTCTGTGTTTTCAGTTCAAACAGATAATTGCATCTGTAATGGAGAGATGTTTTCCTCACTTGGCTCTGCCAGCATCATAAAACACCTGCTAAGGCTGAGCTGCTTTTACCTCTGAAATGTTTGTTTTTCACCACTTTTTCTGCAATATAAATGTACCACTGTAACTACAAAAGTTTTGCCTACAAATTTTTTAACCCCCTCCCATCCCTTCCTTGGCATGGAAGAATTATACTCACTTTTACTAGGTTTTGTTGGATTTTTTTTTTACTATATGTATTCTTTCCTTAGACCATAAACATTTTTCAGGCTTCCAAGAGAAAGGAAAACACCCAGCCAAATCTAATGTAACTCTTGAAGTGTCAGAAATGCAAATCTCCTGTTGCTGCTGTTTCAGTGTAGATGGGATGGAGAATGAGGAGGTGGTTCCTCCTCCCAGGGCAGCAGTTTTTGCATCCCTGCAAAGGGAAGATTGAAATGCCTCTCTCTGCCCACACAGCAGCCACAGAGGGCTCTTTCTGCATTTTAGGGGTGCCCAGCATCAGTCCATCCCACTGAGCAGATGGACTGGGAAAGGTCTCTGGTACTCACTCAGTACCCGTAAACCATGGAGGAACAAATTCTGCTCCTGGGCTGCTCCTGGGCACAGCAGCGTGGCTGAAACAAGCTGAAGACCAGCTCATGTGAGTGATTGCTTCACTCTGTTGAGTGGCTGGGTGTTGCAAGACCACTCAAGGTTTCAGTTGTTTTCCTGGACACTGGAATGTGTCTCTGGTCCCAGAGCTGACTCATTTCTCCCAGGAGCACTGGCTCTGGATGTGAGCAGCTCCTGGGCACCCAGGGGAGCAGGGTGCAGGGGCAGCTCCTGGGTACACACCCTCTCTGGCGCACAGGAATCGGATGTTGCAGTGCTCACACGTAGATTGCCAGGTTTTTAATGGAAAATTAATGGATGGCTGACCTCAAAATGCTGGGAGCTACCTAAGGGGTTACATCACTCTACCACCCACAAGCGTTTCTTGTGAACTTTTCCCGACTTTCCTTGCCGAACCCCTCGGCTGTCATCTCCTCTGGATTTGGACAGGCAGCAGCATTTGGGTTTGGTTTTAAACTCCTAGGAAAGGCATTTCTGAGGTGCTGCTGAGTGTGGAGACAGGAGAGGTTTCCGATGACGCCAAGTGTGGCACAGACCCTGTTCCTGAACTGAGCCCTGACTCTGTTAACCTTGGTATCAAGGAGATGCTGGTACCCAGGAGCTGTTGCGTGGGAGAGGGTCTATCCCCCCTTTCCCTCACCACTGTCTCATCTGAATCTTCCTCAAAAGTAGTCAGAGAAGAGCAAACCAGAGGATCCTTTAAAATTTTCCCCACTGTCATCACACCGTGTCACACTTTTGAAATGTCAGCCCAAGAAGTGAAATGTCCCTGTTTTCTCTCTCACCCCCAGCAGCCCATTTTCTAACTCTCATCTTCAATTTTAGGGGAAAAATAATTTAAAAAATAAAAGGTGAAAAAGCCCCAGAAGTGATAAACATCTCGCCGCATTGCGTAACTCCTGCCCTCAACGCATTTTCCACGCTCCTGAGCCAGACAGGTTTTCCATTTTGACTCCATAGTTATGTCTCACTCTTTGGAGCGACAGCTCTATCACAGAAAATCTCTACCTCTTGTTTTCCAAATCTGCAGCTGTTTATGTTTCTCTAGCTTCCAAACTGCTCTTGGTCCCTGGGTGTCCCGAGGACACCGGCGGGAGAACAAGCGCTGGCTGTCAGGAGGTGGTGGGTGGTCTGCAGGGGAGTTGTGCCTTAGCCCTCCGCCAATGCTCGGGCAAAAAACGTCCTGCAAGACCCAGAAACGTGTTTTCCTTTGGTGTGCAACCCCCGGGTAAAAACTGGAGCTCCCAGATGGGAGGCTTTGCCAAGAGCCGGCAGGCTGCTCCTTGCCTGCTTGCGCTGCCGTGCCCGTCACAAACACTCGGTTGTTCCCAACAGCCCGGGATTGACGGGCAAAACTCAAGATATTTTGGCGCTTTCCCCCCTTGATTTGAGCACAGAGCAAACCTGAAAGGATCCATTTGCCGGCCGTTCCCGCGGTGTGGAGGGTGGCAGGGAGGTAGCGGGGACGGGACCGTGTCCCTGCTGCCTTGAAGCGCCGGGATTTCTTCTCTCCCTGCCCGCAAAATGTAACCCGAGCCTCCTGCACGAAAACTTGCTCAATTTGAAGTTTACACAAATCATCTCCTTGCTTCCAGTTTTCCTTGGCTCTCTCCGGGGTTTTATTTGTTTTTCAGCCCTTTTCTCAGAGGTGGTTTCTCAGCACCCAGCTGCCCCCCCTAATCCCAGGGCAGAGGGAGCCTCCAGGGGTCGGGTTTCCCACCTGGATGATGCTCAGCAGCCCGCAGAGCCCCAGGGAAGGGAAGGGAAGAAGCGATGGGAAGGAACTGGGAGATGCTGGCTTGGTTATCCAAGCAAAAGGGAGGTGGTGAGGATATTACAGCTCTGCAGCATCCTAAGGACGGTGTCAGGAGGTCACCCAAAGCCCAGGTATAGCTTTACAATAAGGAAATTCAGGAGAAAAAGGACAGATTTCTGACAACCAGGTCTATGTGACTCTGAGCACTTAAGGAGGCATAAAAATCCTTCAGTTTTATAGTGATGTTAGGTGGAGCTCTTGAAAGTGCTATGTGATGAGGATGAAACTTGAGGATGCAGTTCCAATCTGAAATGTCCCTCTGCCTGGGGACAAGGCAGATTCACTTTTTCTGGGTTCTTTGCACTGCCAGGACCCCTTTAAACCCTAATCCTCCCTCAGGGTGCCTGACTTTATATAGATGCACACCATAAGATAATTCTTGTCCTGCTTTTGTGGAGTTACTTTTCATGCTACTCCACTCACACATTGTAATTTAAACCAATTTCTACTGACTTAATATATACTGAAGATGACTTAATTTTATTTTTTTTTCCCTTAACCCCCCTCAAATTCCTCCCCTCAATTTTCATCTCCCAAAGCCATAGCTAGAGCAGTTTTTGTCATGATTATCACTCATCATAATTGAGCCAGCCTAACTCATAGTGTCATAATAAGAAATCAACTCTCTTAAGCTATTTTGTAGACAATTCATCTCAGTAATTCCCCTGTCTTTACCCCAACAATAACCTTATATCTTTTTGGCCTGTTTTTTTGTTGGTGCTCTTTTTTTTTTTTCTTTTTTTTTTTTTTTTTTTTTTTTTAAACTAGCATAATTGATTTTGTCATGATGGTAGCAGTGCTTTGAGTGCCAAAAACGTATTCCCAGAGCAGCTGTGATGAAAAACATAGTAGTGAATTTTGCAAGTCATTGTTAGTCATTTGCCAAAAATGAATGGCAGCTCAGGCTCGAAGTGTGTTACCCAGAGGATGCCCAGGAAGGAAACCTCTGAGTGCCAGGGGCTTTCTTCTTTCTACCCAGACAGGACAGGCTTTCACTGAGGGTGGTCAGAATGACTCATGTCCTGCCAGAAAAAAGCTGGGACCCATTTCTTGGAAGAAAGAGGAATGGAAGCAAAGCTTGATTCACAGTGTCTTAATATTTCTTGAAAAAGTGCTTTTGAAAGCCTGCCTTGCTGTCAATTCAGATTCAGTGACCTGACAGTGCCTTAGCTGTCCTTTTCTCCTTGCTGTATTCCCTAAATGCAGCAAGTGCACCTGCAGGGGTTGCAAATCCACACTCCTGATGTGCAGTTTCTCAAACCCCAGCAGGGAGATCTCCCCAGCCCTCTCGACTTGCCCATGTGATGCTGTGGCTGTGACTCCCTCTCACCTCCATCCTTTCCACATCCTCTCCTCATTTTCCACCCCAGGCTCTGCAGCAGCCCTTTGCTGAGCACCAGGGAGGGGTGACAGCCTTGGACCAACCCTCAGTTCTCTGATTTCTGCTCCATTTTCACTGCACCACAACACTTTTTCCCCTCTCCGTGTTTGTGGCCGGAAAACATCTGAGACTGTTTTCCTCATCGAAACTTCCATCTGGGTTAATTTTGACAGTTCTTATTTTGCCTCTCCTCTCCCCAGCCTCCAAGATTCCCCTCTGTTGCTTTTGCCCCCCTTTTTGCAAACTTGATAGGACTCCCTCCATTCTGCCACACTAAGACCATGTGGGACAGGGAGGAGACCTTTCTCTTTCGCAGGGTGGTAGATTTGGCAGCATGGTTTTGTGTTTCCTAACAGGAATTCCAACGCCCTTGATCACAGCAGTCACTGAGCCCTTCAAGCTCTGACTCCTCCAGCTCCCTACATCCTTCTTGATACTGGAAGCCTCAGTGTTACTTAGAGTGAGTCAGTGGTGATCACTCAGTTTAAAGCTCTTTGCCACGAGTTAGGAAGCACTTTGGCAGTGCTTAACCAAAATCAGGGCAGAAGCAGCAGCTCCTGAGGGAGCCCATGCAGGAGCAACTGGGCTCCACCAGGTTAGCAGAATGATTTCTCCAGTTTCCCCCCAGGAAATCTCCATCAAGAGCACAATTCCTGGCAGCTTCCCTCTCTCCAACACCCTGCAGAGGTCATTGCCAAGGTCCAGTCTCGGTCAGAGAATCATGTCTCAGCACAAATCTGTCCTGGGTAGATTCTGACTGCTCCCTGATGGATCTCTTTTCCATGCATCAGCAGCACAGCAGTGGCTTGTGATTTATCAGATCCCCACACCGAGGTTCCTGCTGCTCTGCAGAGGTCCTGCCAGAGAGTCTGAACCAACTCGTGATAATTTTAAGGGCTTTTGTAGTCTTGATTTGGGAATTTGTCTCCTCAGGTAATATTTCTTCCATCCCTGAAGGCCCTGTGTGAATTTCATGGACTTATTTGGCTCTTTAAGTCCTCCCTTGCTGGGGAGAAAGTTCCTGTGAGCTCATGGATGGCTGTGCTCTGTCTGCCCTTCCATAGGAGCCCTCTTGTGCAGGCCTCTCCAAAATCCATCTTTTATCCTCTGCCACTTTTGATTTGTTGGTGTTCCTTCTTCCACCAGTACTTTTTTCAAGCCTGGTTTTAAGTACAAGGGAGGTTTACATGTATTACATTGTTTATAGCAGACATTTCTACTTCAGTTTAGCTGGAAATGCTGCATCAGGGGTGGTCCTTGCCTCACTTCAAGTCACCTTTTATCTCCCACCAGCCAGGAATCGCTGCCACTTTTCACTGAGTGCTGTGGAGCAGCCTGAGCCTGGCTTTGCTTGATGGCCAAGGGCCCAGGTAACCTGTCCTTCTGCAAATTCTCCTTCTAAAGAAATAGAATTCTCCATTTCCGACTTGGAGGGGAAAAACAAAACACTCCCCCCCTCCTCCCTCCCAAAAAACCAAAACCAACCAACCAACCAAAAAACCAACAAAACCAAAAACCAACGAAAAGAACCCCCCCAAAAAACCCAATAAAATAACCCAAGGAAAAAAACCTGATGATCTCAGCAGGTCTGAGAAATTCCTCTGGGGCAGATATTTGGCACTGTCCTGTCAAGCTGAATCCATGGACAGCCTATTTTGATGAGCTCCAGTGAGACCTTGGATTTGGGCAATCTCCAGCAGATGACAAGCTGCTCACCAGAGCCCTTTCAAACCAGCTCAGCTCCAAAGAATTGTTTCACTTCCATCAGACGTGTCCTTACCCCCAGCCCCTTCTGTGTGGGATTTCTTCCTGCTGATGTTCTTTTTTCAGTGGACAGGGAGCTTAAAAGGATGGGAAAAGTTTTCTTCCTGTGATGCTGTCATTAGATGTATGCTCTGGGAACTGCCTTCTTGGCAGAAATGTGGACAAATCATATATTTCCTTTGGTTTTTCCTTGGAAATACATAAAAAAAATGACAGCACTCACAAAGCTGTATTGTTACCAGTGAATGCTGTTTGGGGAAACCTTGTTTTGCTGTTTCTTTTCCATACATTTACTTGGGGTTTGTTTGTTTCTTTTTGGCTGCTCTTCTCTTCCATAGGCAATAAACTTCAAATTATTGTAGGATTTGGAGCTTCACTTAAAAAAAAAAAAAAAGTCAGAACTTGACAAAATGCCCACTAATAGAAGTGGAAAGTCTCCCACTGACTTTGAGAAAGATTTGCTCGTGTCAGAGAACATCCAAGAAATGTTTTATTTTATGATGCTTTCAGAGTTCAGGAAATGGTGACTCTTTAAATCAGAAGAGTAGATGAATGCTGGCTCACACATTTGCAGAATTTTTATCCTGCTCCAGCATCACCATTTGACTTTGGAATGGACACTGATGAGGACAAAGCACTAATATGGAATTGTCATATCTTTTGCCCCTGTTGTCATCATAGGCTGCCCAATATTCTTAAATTTTACATTAAAACACTATTTGGACAATCAACTTGAAATTTGAAGAAAACTGATTTAGGAATAGGGTTCTCTTTTGCATAACAAAAGGAGATATAACAAGATGCAACATCCAGACAAATCTGGGCTGGAAACACAGTTCACAATTTTAGTTTTGAGATACCTCATGAAGATTTGGGTTATGGATGGGACTTGTAGGATTTTCCATCACTAGAAGCCAAAATTGGGTTGTTTTCTTCTGAGTGCTCAGCATGACTCAGAGGCACCACTGGGTAGGGAAAAATTCAGGACAAGGGTCATCCTGGGTTGTGCAGGAGGTGACAAAAGACCACCATTACAACCCACCCCAAACTTAAAATCACAAAATTGCATGAAGTAGGCAAGTACTGACAACATGCACTTCAAATCTCAGTTCTCATGCAGGTGAAAGGAGGTTTCATCTTCAGAGAAATGTTCTGGAGAACAGGGAAATTCTGCTGCAGCCTCTGGAAAGCAGCATGGTGCAGGAGGTAGAAAAGGGTTATGAAAAGTGGAATAAATGAGGTGTTTGGTGCAGGTAAAAATGAGGTTCTGCTTGTCTGGTGCTGCTCCAGTAGCAGCCAAAATGTCAGGATGCTTGGTGGCTCCAATCCCTGAAGAAGGGGCAGCCCAATGTGCTCATGGGGACATTCTGGGCTCTGTTAAACCCCAAGTTATTTTGAAGCAACAAAAGCTGTGAAGTTGACACCAAGTAAAAGGAAAAAGAAGAAAGAAAAGGGGGCTGTGTTTTGTGGTTAAAAATAAACGAGCGTCACATCTCTTTCCAAAGCAGAAACCTCTCAATTTTTGCTTCTGCCTCATTCAATTATGCTCAAAGGGCCACACTCAAGAACTGCAGGAAAAAGGAGTCAGAGCTTTACAATGAAAGACACAAAGCTGAGTTTGGCAGTGCCAGCCTTTGCTTCCTGCAGTTCACATTCTGGGGAACAGTCAGGACGTGGTGCCAGGGCTGGGCTGGTGCCAGGGCTGGCAGGTAACCCCTGACACCTGGGCATCTCCTGGGTTGGCAGCTGTGTACCCACCCATGTTCACTGCCAGGCTCCTCCAGGGCATCTCAATAAAGGTGTTTCTGATGGCAGATGAATCAGGTTGCTCATTTCCCTGTCTCACATAGAGAATTGGGAAGAAATGCTACAAAAGAATGAACTTTTTTCTTGACCAAGACACAAACTCCCAGAAAGTTTACATCTGAGGTGTTTCAATCTCTGAGGCTGGACATGGTGGGTCCACATATCTTTTTCTGTATCAGTGTAAATCTCCCTTCTTAAAGGTTTGAGACCCCCAGATTACCCATACATAGGGTCCCTGGTTCATTCCCTTTCTGGGATTGCACTGGAAACTCTTTTTTCTCTCCCATGTTTATTAGTTAATGTCCACATTTTTTTATTATTATTTCCATGCTGTGGCTTGAGTTTGTTGTTGTGGATTGGAACTGCTGTTGGGAATCCTAGGGCAGCAAGGCACAGGCTCATTGCTGCCCAGGCTTTCACAAACATTCCTCTGCCTCCTGCATGGCAGGCATATCTCTAGGTCTACTCTCATGCTCTGACTTTTTCACCAGGATGGAAGGAAATCACACAGATGCCTCTGTTTCCCGCTTTTATTCCAGCTACATAAAATGCTGAGAGCCTCTCCCACTTTTGCTGATTTGTTTCAAAAATTATTGGAAGCTAAGGAGAGGCAAATGGATGTAACAGGGGTGGTGCTGAGCCCAGATGGGATGCTGAACTGAAAAAGCTCTTGGACAGGGCAATAGGTAAGGAAGTATGCTAGAGCATTAATACAAAATAAATCTTCCTCTATTGTTTTTCTTTTCCAAGTAAAATTCTAACAGATACTCATTTACAGTCTGGATGTTTGCAGTGAAATGTTTGACACACAGTAAACTTCACGCTGTTAATTATTGGAGGCTTCCTGGAAGCCTCCTGAGGCATCTGTGTGGCTCAGCAGTTCCTGTGCAGGAGAGGTGGCATCTTCTCCTGCCACCTCTTTGTTGTGGTGGCTGCTGCCAGGCTGTGCCATCTTCCCAGCTGGGATGTCAGCACCAGCCTGGAAAACTCCTTCCCATTTGTAGTTTAGCCCTGTGCTTTAGGCAGAGGATGTGCATCTTTTGGAGCAGGGGCCAGCAGAAGGGACAGAGCTGCAGACACCCACAGGTGGTTTGACTCAGAGCCTGTGAGCCCTGGAGCTGCAGTGATCTGCCTTTCCCAGGAGCAGGGCTGGGGATCCTCCTCTGCTCAGCGCTCAGGCACTGGGATTGCTGGCATCCAGGGGGTTCAGTGCTGAGTGCCAGCATGGTCCAGCGCTCTGGAGAGCTTTTCTTTCACCAGGTTCAAGCTTGGAGCAAGCCACGGGCTGGTTTGTGTGTACACAAGAGCTGGGGCTCGGGCTGGGCAGGCAGGGAACCACAGCCAGTGGGAGCAACAGGGCTGGAAGCTTCAAGCTCTGCTTTGTTCCCCACCAAGCCAGGGAACGTTAGATTCTCCTGCTTGCTGGGGAGGCAGGAAAGACAGGAATTTCAAAACTTCATTCCTTCAATTCGCCCTTCCCTCAAAAATGCTGCTCTTCCTTCAATTTCTTCTCTGGTCTCCAGCCTAAGCCAAGTTTTCATAACTCCTTTTCCCCCCCACCCTCTGGTTTGAATTACTGCAGTGTCTATCAGTTTTAGCTGACGTTGTGAATAAACTCTCACAACGCAGAGAACATCGTGCTTTCTAAATCACTTAAGTGATAATCAAATTTAGCAGGATGATTTAGAGCCCAGGAAGTTTGGAGGGTGTGTTTATTTTACTAGAATTTTTTTTGTACACAGAAGTGACCGTCCTGCTAACTGTCTACATGAAGAACTTTTAATTCAGAACTTCCCTTCACTACCCCATTTCCACTTTTACTGTAATCCCATGTTTTGGAGGGTGCTAAAATCACAGCCTTTGTTGCAGGAGATGGACTAATGCTGAAAACTCCCCAGAGAGAAATGAGTTTTCATCCAAGTGTGGGCCAGACAGCCAATTATTTTTCCTTAATAAGAACAACTGCTTGATGCTGCATCATACTTGAAACTAATAGTAAGTTAAATAATAGCAACAACAGCTGGTGGAAAGTGAAAGAATAGCAGGAAATAGCTCCTCAGGCATCCTATAGTTAGCTTGTGGCCCTCATTGGCACAGGAGACGGTGGTGATGACTGCTATTGTACAAACCATGGCTCCTGCTCAAGAAAAACGAATCCTTATCTGCCTGA
The DNA here is from genome assembly GCA_027886175.1 of Phylloscopus collybita. Classification (NCBI taxonomy): domain Eukaryota; kingdom Metazoa; phylum Chordata; class Aves; order Passeriformes; family Phylloscopidae; genus Phylloscopus; species Phylloscopus collybita. The sequence goes on from JAJNNQ010000021.1 coordinate 19,918,494, forward strand.
AAACTCTCTGTGGGAGGTTCTTGGAAAAACACGTTTCAAGGTGGGAATGACAGGCAATGACTTAATGTGTAGGCAAGGTGACTGCTCACCATGGCTAGGAAACCCTGGCAGGGTTCCTTGGAGGCTTCCTGGGAAGCTTAGCTAGCCTGAAATAAATAACATGGGAATTACTGTTCCTGGAATCATAATCCTTAATCAGTCTTAGAATCACAGAACATAGAACAGTTTGGGTTTGAAAGGCCCTTCAAGATCATCTCATTCCAACCCCCTGCCATGGGAAGGGACACCTCCCACTGTCCCAGGTTGCTCCAAGCCCCATTTAACTTGGCCTTAGACACTTCCAGGGATGGGGCAGCCACAGCTTCTCTGTGCACCCCGTGCCAGGGCCTCCCCACCCTCACAGGGAAGAATTTCTTCCTAATATCCCATCTAAATCTACCCACTTTCAGTTTAAATCCATGCTTCATTTCTCCTAAGCTCCCTGAAATCAGTGGCCAGCTGAACAGAAGGGGGATTCGTGTACAGCAGTTGTCAGATTTCCATTGCAAAATCACTCCTCAGCCCTACCTGCCTCCAACCTGACTCTGCAGAAAAACTTTTCCAGCCTTATTTTGGATGCTAATGCCTGTGAATTAAATGCTGTAGAGCCATGGAAAAGCAGTCTGGGAGCTCTCAAGCAGTGTGAGGGCAGGCAGCCTGTCCCCAGTCTGATATTTCCATCCCTGCACTGACAGATTCCGCCTCAGGCAACTCTAATTAGAGGTAAGATTGTGTGAGAATCTGAGCAAATTTATTCAGTTATTCTGCATATCTTGACACCAGCAAGGTTTTCTCCAGGGTCTGCACATTAATTTTGACATTAAATTTCCTTTATAGGTTTCTAAGTTCATACTTCTAATAAACTTGGCCTGCACTTTTCCCAGTGATGCCCACAATATGCTTCGCTTTAAGACTGGATGGAACAAGCTGAGATTTTCTGGTTGTTTTATTTCCAGAGCTCAGGCTGGAAATTACACAAGGAGCTAAAACATGCTCGAACCTCTTATCAGCATCATCAGATATATATCACAGTGTTGCACAGGAAGGGCTGTCTGCACAACAACTGGGAAAAGGTGTGAGTCATCTCTTCTTACTCCATCTCCGTGAGGGGAACATCACACCACAGCTCATAAGATGCCATCGAACGTGAAAGAGAAGATTTCAGCTATCAGGGTTTATCTCTGGGATTTTGCAATAGAAATGACCCGTGATTCACTTCTAATTTTGGAAGGTTTGGCTGTTGTTGGGGTGGGGGTGTTTTGTTGGTGGTTTTTTTTTTTTTTTTGACTGAATGAAAAGCAGCAAGGAATGCACACCCTGTGAGATCCAGAGCCCTCTGTTGTGCAAAGGCATCGACGCTGCTTGGACACATAAAGGGCAAAGGACTTGCCAAACAATTGTGTCCTGACACTTCACTGCTGGCTGAAAATTGACATCCACACAGGACTCCCCATCAGCTCAGCTGTCTCTTGTACTTGTTAGGTTGGCTCAGGAGCTGCTTTTTCTGCAGCCATGAATATGTGAGTACCTCAAGTGTGCCATTCCAGCTGTCTTGCTGCAGATCTGCCATCAGCCACGGAGGTCATGTACATCTGATGGCCAGAGGGACAGAGGAGTCTGAGAAAATCAATAAAAGCCCTACAGAGCAGCCCAGGAACAATCCAAATGGGGATCTGCTACAAACCCTGCCTTTTCAGGCGTTGGGTGCAAGTTTCAGAAAGCTCAACCCCTGTATGAGCAACTTCTTTACTGAGTAAATTGAAGCATTTTGCAGCTAGTGCCTCTGTTCTCTGGGCTGTTTCTTTCTGACTGGACCAAATTTCATCCCAGTCCTGCTGTGCAGCCTCCTTTGCAAGAAATGAACAGCCAAGCTGTGGCCAGTGTGTGTGTCATGGGAACATGAGCAGGAAGGGACACTTACAAGCAAGGACTACCCAAAACCTTGGTAATTAACTTGATTGGAGTGATTAATATTAACTGCTCAGAACAAAATGCAATGTTTGGGAGGTTTGGGGTAAGAGCAAACAGTGCTGCTGTTTCCCATGAACTCCTCTCCTCCCTGGCTGAGTTCTGCTCTTATCCCAAATGTTCTCATTGTTTACTCTTTTCAAGACCTGGATAGTCACGTTGACCAAATATTGGGTTTATAGTTATGATAAATCTTTTGTTCTTCTTGCCAAGGACAAACAAAATGTAATGATGGAGGAAGAAGCTCAGCTGAAGTCTTCAGGCACTTTGAACGAAGGACAGATGTTGTTCTAGAGGACAGATGTTGTTCTAGAGGACACTGTGACTCAGCATGCACATCTGTATTACCTTTGGAAATATCACAGGGTTTTTGCAGGAGGGCAGCTGGCTGGTTGTAAAAGCTCTTTCTGGCTTTCAGATCCATGGCTCTATTTATCCTCTCATTAAAAAAACAAAAACAAAACAAAACCACCCCAACATTTTCCTGAGGATTTTAAGAAGCTGAACATAAACTGCTGATTCCTGGATAGAATAACTCCCTCCAGCCACCATGAGCTGTGAAATGCCTCTTTTACCAACATCATTACAGCTCTTATTCAAAGTCTGCTGGACTCTGCAGCTCTTCACTGACCCTTGCTGGCCTGAGGCTGATTCAGTTATACATAGAAAAAGCTGCCTTGAAAATTTTTTGAGGTTGGCTTTTGCTGCCACTTTACATATTGAACATGACTGAGGTTTGGGTAATTGTTCCAACGGTGGAAAGCAGCAGAAATTGAGCCCACCTGAACAGTCGCTCTGGCCTGACTGATCTGGGATTGATTAGGGCCCTTTTGTAGATGTCTGAAAATCAGTTCATACCCTTTGCTTCGTGGGCAAGCTGCACAAAAACACGTTTGGTGTCCCACTGAGTGCTGCTCACGCTGAACCCACCCCGTGTTTGTTTTTGGTCACGGGCTCGGCGGGAGGCTGCGCAAACAAAGCTGCCGGGAGCGAAGGCGCGCGCCCGCGGAGAGGCTGCCAAGCACACGGTGCCAACCTGGGTAAGCCTGGTGTAAACACAGAGTCTAGACAAAATCATCCCCAGGCAGAAGCCAGCTCTGATGTCACAGGAGATCAAGTGTTGATAAAATTGCCCGGACCGGGGAGCCAGAGGGGTTTTGTGTTAAACTCGGATAGTGCTTAGCGGCGGTGTTTTTGTTCGGGATGAGTTAATGGAGTCTTTGACTTCATATATTACTTCAGACTTCCTAGCTCTGCATCCAGGATCTGAGTTAACAGGTCTGGAAAGCCTTTGCTTTGTCCTTAGGTGTCTTTCTGGACTGCAGAGTGCTGAGCCCATCTCTGGGTGAGGCCTCAGTGCTGTATCCTGACGTGTCCTCCGTGATGCCTCCAGGATGCTGCCTGGAGTGGACAGGTGTGTGATCCCAGGGACAGACCAAGTCACCTGGACCCCAAATCCCCTTTCCACATCTGCTGCCTCCCATAAACACAGTGGATCCATGCACTGCAGCAGCTGTTCCCAAACAAATGCCATCACCCTCAGTTCTATGGATCTTCTGGAGTGTGTGACGTGTGGCTGGTGTGGGCAGTGGCTCAGAAACATCTGCACATTTATTTCCAGGAAGGGCCTTGAGGTAAGGAATAGCTGAAGCCCAGCAGCTGAGCAACACTTGCCATCTGGAAGTACACTCCCAGCAAAACTTCTGTGACAAATAAAGCACAAGCTCCATCTGATCTGTGCCTCACTTTTGCCATTAGAGCTATGGGATGGCTTCTTGAGGCTTTGGTCACTCTGCTTATCATGTAAATCACAAAGAATCTGCTGCCCCTGCCCAGAGCACTCAAAAATGCTTAACCAGCCCCTTTCTATGCTCCACTGCTCCTCTTAGGCCTTGCATACCTTATCTGAGATTTGAATCACATAATCTGCTTTTGTATCTCTGCAATTGTATCCGTTGTTCTGGTTGCAGGAGTGGCTGATCAGATCTCAATTTATCTTGAGGTTGTCCTGCCAGCATCTGCACACCCCCTGTTCTGGAAGGCAAACTTTTAGCCTGATTTCTGGAACACAGCAACAAAGTTTCCCCAAACCAGAATAACAAACAAACTCACAAACAAAAGTTATTCGTGGAAAGCGATTTAGAGTGCAGAACAATCTGTCTCTCACTAATCAGGTTAGGGTCATAATAAGCACCATGAAAGGGAAAGCCTGACGTGTGGTTCCTGTGGCGGGACAGATGTCCCACAGTCTGTGTCCTCGGCTGTCTCTGTTCCCAAGGCACTGTCCTGCTCTGGTCTGCTTCAGGACTAGCTCCAACCTCTCCCAAAAGATGATTTCCTTCTCTTTCAGCTGGGCAGATATTTGATCTGCTGGTGCTCCTCTGCTCTGGCCAATGACACGTGAATGAACACTGGGACTGAACTGTGGTGTGGCTGGTCCTGGAGAGCTGCTCTGAGGAACCCACAGGGACATCACAGCCCTGACATTACCAGAGCAAGGGCCACCATCAGCTGTGGCCCCTCTGATGCCAGTGCCCCTCCCAGGCATGAGATGTGCAAAGCTGAGCTGTGCCTGTGCCCCCCTCCCCTCACTAGGAAAAGCTCCAGGGAAGATGCTCTTTCCTATTTCCTCCAGCTGCCCCCAGGGGCACAGAAAAGCCCTGAAATGAGGGAAGTCATATAATCTATGTTTTGGATTTGGCTTAAAAGTGAGTTAACCCCCCTCCCTTTTTTCTTTTGGTGGAATTTCCTTTGTTTCACTGAACAGCTGCAGGCTGCAAGGTCCCAGAATTGTAATTTTGGCCACCATATACTGTCACAGTGTGTATTACATATCCAGTAAAGCCTGACTATTGCATCCTCTGGGCACACTTTAAAATAATTGCTTGTAAAAGCACATACTCATCTCAGCTGCGCTCATCTGAGGGACCAGTGACAAAAAAAGTTCCCTGATTTCCCAAAATGCAAGTTCTCCTTATTTTTCTTATACCTCTCATTGTCCCCAACCTCAAACCCAAGATTTTCCACGGGAGTCACACAATATTTTTCCCTAACACTTCAGCCTTGCTCAAGGCTGCATGGAGGTGGCTCAACATACAGCAGAAAAAGCATCTTGGGGATGAGGGGATGGCAGAGGAAAGACAGTGGGATTGTCCTGTCTATCCTGCAGGAGATGAAGCACCAAGACCACAGCAAAAGATGCTGGCTTGTCTGCAAGGACATGATGTCACCCTGATGTCTGCCATCACTCTGATGTTGTTCAAACATCAAAACTCCTGCATAATACCAAGGAAAAACAACCTCTCCAGCCAACACGGCCCACAGACCCCAGAGATTTTAATTTCCTCCATCTCTTCAGTCCTCTGTGCAAGCAAGGAGCCTGTAACCCTTTCTTGGCTCTTCCACCTGGTCTCAGAGTGACTATTAGAGATTAGTGCTGAGTGAACATCCAGTGCTTTGCACTTTGGGGTCACTTGACTTTAAATAAGCATCCAAACGTTCGCAGAGGAACCAGCCAAAGCTCATTTGTCTTGAAATTTTCTCACGCCATTTCAGGCACAATTTCTTCTGGCCACAGCTGGGAGTATCAGGAGAATAGTCCTCTTTGCTGTGTTTTGGCATGGTTGGCTCTAGTGCTAGCCAGAACTGGAAGTTGGAAGAAAAATTATCTATCTATCTATCTATCTATCTATCTACCTACCTACCTACCTACCTACCTACCTAATGTATTTTATGTCTGCGTGTGTGTCCGAAAACTTTAAACCCTCAGAACCCTCACGAAGCTTTATTCAAACTTTGGCTGAGTTGGACATAACATTTTAGAAAGGGGTTCCTCATTTCTAATCTAGCATGTACAAACTTACTAGGAGTCAGAATTTCAGTCCATTTGAAAGAAAAGAAGTCAAGAGATCTGACTGTGTGTGTGTGTGTGTTCTCAACTTTATCCATTTACAGAAAGTTACAGGTGAAAGTTTATCTGCTGACAGCTCATTGTGAGAATTCCAGGTAGGAGCTTGCAATATTTACACAAGGTGTTTCATTGTGAGCTCTCAGAGTGGGAAAGCATTAAAACTCCAGAAATACACAGAGCGAGTTGCATAAAATTAATTCTCTTGCTTTCATTTCGGTACTTGCAAGGAATCTTTGCCAGTCCTCTTTCCACTCCAGAGCACAGCAACACCCATAAAAGAGCAGAAGAGTGTCTGCTCTGTGCAACATTTCTACTTGTTTATAACAGGAGGCTGGGGGAGGAAAAGGGTTGAATTTATTGCAGCTGGTGGGGGAAACTGGTTTTGTCCATTTTACCTGATTGTCGCTGAAACCACACGCACAGTGTAAGTGTAAAGGAACATACCTGTAAAGAATTTCTGCTGTGGAGCTTTCTGCAGGGTTTTCCTGGAGCCTGACCTTCAGCAATCATGGCTTTGCCTTGTTTTACAGAGATCTAATTGTTCCTAATTTCCTGTCGATAAATGGTACAAGGTGTGGAGTTGCACTTTTAATGTTAAATTTCAATCATTTGTCTGAGTTAATAGACGTGAATGGCTCTTTCAAGCCTAAGTGCTTTTGGTTCATGTAGGACATATTTGTACTGAAAATCTATTTTGAGTAGGTAAAGCCATTTTTTCAGGAGGTAGGAAAATATTTCCTATCTGCAGCTGCTGAGCTCTGGGGGAGCTGTGGGCACAGGGCTGGGATCTTCTGATCTCCAGAAATCAACTCCATGGGATGATTTTTCCTTCCTCCATGTGCAAATCCCCACAGATTCCCACTTGCCTCAGGCAGGTCACAGTCACATGCAGCTCAGCTTTAGGGTAATCCTGGTAGCACAAGGATAATGCTTCCTCCTGGAACGCTGTTGGTCTTTGGGCATTTTTTCTCCCCTTGCCCAAGATTCCTGGTAAAGACCAACTGTTTATAATGGCTGGGTTTCTGTGGAAATCACAAATACTTCTTTTTCACCACCAGTTTCTCTTGCTGTCACTGATAAGGGCTTCCTTAGCCAGGGGTAGGCTGCAAGGAAATTGGTGCATCCACTTTAGGGATGGAATTTTCAGGGATTAGCTCTTCTCCCTCCTCCTCCTGCCTGCAGAGACAGGTGAGGAAGCTCCATAGATTCCTGCTGTGCCCACGGAGCACAAGAGTGCAGCTTGGGATCCCTGAGCCACAGGGGAAGCAGCCAAGGACACTTCTGGCTCTGGGAAAGGAGTGCAAGGCTTAAAACCTCTCTCAGAGTTCCCATCTGAGTGTCTTCATCCCAAATAGACAGCGACATTTCTTCTGGACCTTGACCTTGCTAGGTGTGGTGCAAGTAGTGTTCCCACCAGTTAACGCTTCAAAGAGGCAATAAAATCCAGAGAAATTTGCTTTTGAGCTGAGATGGTGCAATTAAGCGCTGGCAAAACTGTTTCAACAGGATGCAGGAGGAATGATAAGAGAATTATTAATGATTTCTGATAAACCAGCTCAGGCAAGGCAGTTTGTGTACAGACAGTGTGTACTCGACTCTGTTGTAGACATGAGTAACGCTTCAGTAAATAGAAATTTACTGAAATTTTCAAGTCAGCAGCCACTATCCTGCAATGATTGATCTACAGATGAATTTAGGCCTATGTTGCTACACACTATTTAGGAACAGATTAAAAAAAACATAAAATATGACTCACCACATAATTTCCCAGCCAGTACGGATCCAGAGTAATTATTCCAGTTACAATGTCCCTGTGTTTGGTGTTTTTCATTCAGTGTTGCATGCTATTGTGAAATGATGCTACATTTTATCCGAGTTTTTTTTCCCTTTCTAAAGCACTCAATTGCACCCAAAAATCTAATTTTTTTGAATATATGGAGCAAATCTTTTGTTTGAAATGCGTGATATTGCTTTCTGAGTTCTGAATCTCTGAGAAGTGACTGCTTTTGCTATGAAAAAAGATGTGTATCAGAACTTTTCCTTAGCATAGAGTGTGCTTTAATATAATTCATCTCATAGCTAATCCCCTCCTGCACAGATAACATTTCATACTCAAATTTTGCTCTTTGAGCTTTCCAGCCTTTCTGTTCCAGCTCTGGATCCAGATCAGATTTCCTCACTTAAATAGCTCCCCTGTCTGTTTTGTATAACTCCCAATGGTTTATAGGGTATCTTTGTTTCAAAATCTGTTTCTCTGCTCTGCTGGGACCACATATGTCTCTGTTGTGTTTAACTATCCCCTGCAACCTGTTAATACAGCATAATGGGTTTGCAAAGATAAAAACCTCACCAACAAAATAATACTTCTTTCATTACAAAATGGAGGCTGGGGAAAAAAAAAAAAAAAAGAAGTAGAGTCTTGAAACGAAAAATATTTGAAGAGAAGAAATATCTAGGTCACAGCTTTTCTCAATTTTTGTAATTTAATGCAGCCTGGAATAATTGTCGCTTGCATTCTTTTGAAATCAAGTCCTATAATGCACTTATTGCTCAATCTCTATTTTCAGATGTTGCTGGTAAGATACAACATTCTGTTTTCCAAATAACTACACTGCAAAAATGCTAAAAAGTAAGTTGAATGAGAGTTTATCCAAATATTGAAAAGAAATGTAGCCATCCACATCAGCCTGATAGTTGGTGGGTTTTTCGTGGGAAACTGACTCCACTTCTGAAGATGCCACAGCCACTAAGGCCCAAACTCTGGAGAAATAAATACTTTAGTAAGGGAGAAGTATAAAGGGGGAAGGGAAAAACTTATGGCTCCAGTCTCAGGTAATCTCAGAGAAACCTGAGGAAATTAAGTAATGCATAAATGATGCAGAGACTTTCTGTGTGGATTCCCTTCAGAGAAAACAGTGTAATCATGCATGAGGTCTTCTTCAAGACTGTGCCCTTTTCCTCTTACATTTTAAGGTCACTCTAAAGCAATATAAAAACATCAGGAGGAGGTAAAAAGGTTAAAGGCTTTGTGTGCAGTCCCTAAGCTGGGACCTGGCTGTCCCAGCTTTGCATCACAAAAAAATGACTGGAAAACCAGTTTTGTGAGGTTTGTATTGCTTAGGAATGCAGGGTGGGGGAGATTCTGGGCAGACAGCAGCAGAAAAGCAACTGCACCTTCACTTGTCAGTCTCAGAAAAGAAAAGGTGGTACCTTTTATAATAATAATACCTTTGGGCTGACACAAAATAGGTTTTAATTTCCCTCTAGCCTCACATTTTTCTACACCCCACTTCATGTGCCACCAGGTCAGGGGTAAGATGGAAGATAAAGACTGAACAAAAGCATCTCCTTATCTGCTGAGAGAGAAAATACTGGCATGTTTTCATATCAGGCCTAAGTGTTTGAAAAGCCAGCCCGTTACACGGAGAGATTGTTTTCCACTCCACAGAGAAAAATGAAGCACTTGAAAAATCTCAGCATGTTCCATGAAAAATTGTTGACTGTAAGTATGAAGTGGAGCTGACAAGGTGGTGTTAGGCATTCTTTGGAATTTCTGGCCATATTCCCTCTGAAATTAGTAGACTTAACCTCTCTCCACTTTTGTTGTGTCTGAGGAGAAGCAGTTTTCAAATAGGAAAAGGGGGGAAGCTTCAGCTGAATGGTTCCTTGCCTGTCCTCTGCACCACTGCATTCCCTCACCAGCTCTTTGGCAGAGTCAAGGCCTGTGCTGGGTTTTAGGTGGGGTTTGGAATTTAGATCTGGACCATCTCTGTGGCTGATCAGCCTGATCTGCTGCCCACGGAGTTCAACATCTGAAAACAAGTCGAGAACATCCATCCCCCTGTTACTCATTGCCACATTTCTTGTATTACCACTGGTGACCAGACAAATTTCTCTATGGACAATTCCCATCTGCCCAGCTAAGTTGCTATGGTGGCATTTTTAACAGCAGAAAGTACTGACCTTTTTTTTTTTTTTTTCCCCATTTCCTATAATTGATTTAATGCAGAGATCTGACTGGCCCTGCAAAAGAAAACTTAAATCAAAAAACTTCAATTGAGATTTTTCTTACCAATTCAAGTAGGTGCCTCTCTTTTTACTTTTGCAGGATTAGGGGTTAACCAGTTGAGCACAGTAATTACTGATACAACAACCAAGCTGGTTTAAGTGGCTTTTTGGCCAAATTTTTAATTACACTGCATAGATGGGGCAGATTTTAAAATACTTTTGCCGTGTTCAAATTTAATTATACAGTTTGGGGTTTGTTTTGTTTTGAGAAGTAATCACTGTGTCTGTATTAACAAAATTGTCTGGATTGCCCTTTCCAAGGTGTTAAGTCTTAGTTTTTATTCTTTATGCTGATGGTGGTAATCGGATTGAACCAATTTTTTTTTTTTTTTTTGCTTGGTCTTGTGGGATTTTCTTTCCCCCATTCACATGATTAGTCATGATGACCATAAACAGCCCTATTTCCATCTGAATCAGTGGAGACATCTGACTAATGTAGGAGCCCTTATACAGCAGGAGCTGAAATTTCTTGATGTTTTCTGATGTTGAAAGTTCATCTTTGAATTCACCATAACTACTGTGGTAGTGTTACAGATAGGCACAACACACTCTGCTCCTGCCCCCAAAAGTCTCTTCATCAGATACAAACAGCACCAATCAAATCATTCATCCACAGAATAATCCTTTTTTCTTTTTTTTTTTTTCTTATCTGGAACAATCAAAGAACAGCATCACCCTTCTTAATCAGTAGAAAATTTTTTCCACAAATAATTGTTCACTTGCTAATTTTTCTTATCAATATTGCAACACCATCTGAGGTTTTGGTTTTGTTTTTATTAGCCACTAGATTTACAGGAGAGTGTAATGGAGCTTCATTCCATGATCAAAGGAGCACGCCACTTAGTGCCAAGTTTCCAATATAAATACTTGCGTTATAAAAATATCTTTCCATTAATTTGTTGCTTCTATAATTGTTCTTGTCAGTAAATGTGTTCATTACTGGAAAGAGAAACTTTAAAAGAACGTTAAGACCAGTTACAGTGCATTCAATAAGGCATTAAAATGAGTATTCCTGGGAACCCTTTTTGTAGTATTTTCCCAGCAGTACGTCTTCCAATGGACAGCTCTACAGTAAGCTCAGGGAGAGAAGGAACCTAGGTCATTTTTCCATGGAAATCCTTGTTCATTTAGCCCAGAGACTGCAAGACTGGACACTGTTTGGCAAGACATAATTCAGTAACAACATCTTCCCTGCCTGGGAATTATAACTCAGTTGCTTGGTTTATCTGAGAAACCTCGTCTCTGTTTGTAAGCACGGAAATCGGCAGCTGGTTAAGAGGAGGATTGGAAGCAATTTTGTTTGAAAATGCGACCCCTTTCAAACAGCAAAGCTCAACTGTCTGTATTCTTTCAGTAACCTGAGATGAGTGATTATTTGAGAGAGCCTAAATGTACATCCATCCTTGGTGGCAAGCCTTGTATTTTCATATCCGTTCCTCAAATGGAAAAGAAACACGAGACAAATGGCAAAGAAAGGCCTTTCCTCTCCCTGTTGCAGAGGGAAGTCAACAGGGCAAAGAGAGACCTGGCATTTTATTGGAGGTATCAGAGCTTAGCTGCTGGACCATGGTATCCCTTCACCTTCCCAAGACAGAAAAGTCCCTTCTCTCCCCTCATCATCACCTGATTTCCATGAGTCACCTTCAGCAGCTGTTCTGAAAGGAAATGCAATTTAACTTTTTTCTATGCTGGAACAAAGGTGCTGGAATCAAGAAATCGTCACCAGTTGGGCCTACAAGAAACAATTAAATAGAACCTCACAACTGGATTAGAAGACCATGATTCCACCTTAAATTTCTCTGGTTTAGACCCATCTGGAGTGAAAGGCATTGAAGAACTGCAGGAGTAGAACAATGGAACTTCCTTACAGCAGGTAAAATGACACCTGAGACAATGAGAGGCTTCATCCTACTTTGGTGTCATAAATTTAAAGTTTTGTTACAGATTCATGCATTACATCAGTTCAGCAGCCAGGGACCAATACATCTTCTGTCACCTGTGTAATCACACACACAAGTTATAGCTGCACACAAAAAAGAGCAGGGCTTACTGCTCTGCTGTATTTTATTTGTATTAAATCTCAGGCTTTGTTCTTGTTGCCATATTTTATGCTATCACCTCAGTCATCAGGAAGAGATGCCACTCTGCCCTGATACAATTTTCTGTGGCTTAAAAAAGGGGGGATCAGTTTCTTCCAGCAAAATTTGTAGTGATGAGGCAGAAAGCTCTCCCCAGAACACAGCCTGTCCCTCAACCTCAAACTGTGTGTCTCACCTGGCCCAGTGTGTGCTGATGTCAAAATCTGAGCTGACAATCCTTGGAGTCAGTAAAGGGAAACAGGAACCTAAAGGACCTCAGCCACTTCCTCTGCAGTAGCCACTGCATCTTAAATTCACCTGTTTCTCCCCATGGATTTAACAGGGACACCATGAACCTCTCACCACATGCAAGTCTTCCTTGTGTATTGTTAAGGAGCAGGGAAGTGGATCCATTGGCAAAGATCTCATTCATCACATCTGCCAGTTTTACCTGTGTTTCCCTGACATGTTTATTTTTCTGGCTCACAGTGGGTTAAAGGGAAAGGCACACACTGCTAGAGCTGCATGTTAGTGCTCTGAGATTTGGAAGGATTTTGCTTTCTTGTCGGGTCATTCTGTAGAAATAACATCATTGTTTGCTGGAAAACAAAGCAAAACATCTGTTTTCCTCCTCACACCAGTAACTCCATTTGTCAAACCCTGCTAAGGCTACTGAAGCAGGAGACCATCAAAACAGGAGAACCCCTGTAGTGCCTGAGGGGAATTCACAGCTCTGCCTTACCTGGGAAGAACATGAGTCACAGAGAATTTGGCAAGTACAGAGATGCTGGGGAATGTGTCTCTGCAAAAGGCAGCACAGGGATGTCAGAGGGAGCAGATGGATTGCGTTGAGCTCTGCAGGCTGGAGGAAGGATGTTCTGCTGTCTCCCAGAGCAGAGCAGTTGCTCTGGAATATGTCTCACATCACACTTTCTGCTGATGGAGTGGTCACTGTGCAGGAAGCAGCTGAACCCTTTCCAGCTCTTTCCAGGAGCCGAGGGTGAGCATCCTGATGGTGTCATCCTCAGAGATGGTGTGTCTGAGGACAGGCAGTGACAGGTCAAGGTGCTTCACAAGGGCACAAGGAAGTGTCAGATGAACAGCAGCAATTGATGCCTTGGGAAGGCTGACTTCAAACAGAGACTGGACAGAGCTACAGAATAAAATAGGGATTTATTGAAAGGTCTTTAGGATACACCTTGGGCAGGACAGGGCCTGACCAGGGCTACACCCAAGGTGGACTTAGAATGGTCACAAAATGGACAACTGGTCACCAGGTCTCACACTTTTATAAGCTTTGGTCCATTTGCATATTGGGGTTTAATTGTCCAGTTACAGCTTTAGGTTGTGAGGTCCCATCCCTCTCGTTCCTCCCTTCAGTCCACTGTTGTTTGTGCTTTTGGGCCTGAAAGTTATCCTTGGTCTTCAGCAGGAAAAGGATTTGTTTTATCCTCCTACTCTGTGAAGGGAGCTTACCAGCACTTAATAGGAGCCTCAGAACTGCATGCCTAGGCAGCACAGAATCTGAAAAACATGAAAGTTCAAACTTAAAGCATCACAATGAGGGGATAATTCAGGGACAGAGATCCTATGGAAGTGCAGGAGATCCATCAATTTTTTTTTTTTTTTTTTAGTGAGGGAACTACTATTTTTTAAATTGCACGTTTCTGAGAGAGAGGGAACTGCTGCTTTGCTACTCCCCAACTGCTCCATGGGGAGTAGCAAAGCAGCCTGGATGTGTTTTGGTTAAAACTTGGATGCAATGCATTGACTTTGGAATTCTTTGCCATCAATTCCCAAGGTGGATGGGCTCAAGCCTTCCCAGCATGCTGCTGCTGGGTTCACTGGGACATCGCTGCGCTGCACTCTCAAAGGTGTTTAGATGCTCACAACCTGCCAGAAAAATTTCACCTCATCCTCTTGCTTGAGAGAGAAATGCCGTGCCCCCAAAAATCACGTGGGAGGATTGCAACCAGATTTTCACGTTGAAACCTGCTCTGTTTACAAATTGTGACCAAACTCTGTGGCCAAAACACAAGCCCTGATTAGAGGGGATGGGCTGAGAGGATGAAGTGCCCCCGTGCTGTGTGGATGAGCTGGAACCACTCTGCTGTGCCTCAGCTAATTGGCACAGGACTCACTAACGTGGGTCGTTTCATACATAAAAGCTTGTAATTGTGTGAGTCTTTCCACTCACTCCCAGTCCGGCTGATGAAAAGGCACAGATGTGAGGGTGAAAGGTTGTGTGAGACTCAGGATGTCGCCAGCTCCTCTTAAATAGCCTCCCTGGGCTGCTCAAACGTCATTTCAATAATAGTAGTAGCTGTATTAATTTATTGCAAATTGAAAAGGGGAGGTAAAGACAAAGAGCACTGTGCCAGGATCCTCCAGGAAGACCAAAATAAAATAAAAAATCGAGGGGAGCCTCTTCTTTTCCAAACTGAAAAGCCCCTCTGGGAGATGTGAGGGCTGTGAATTTCTGCCACCCCACCCTGCCCATTCCATAACAATTTGCACAGGGAGAATTTCCTCAAGCAGCTGGGCTTGCTCTTCCCACACACCATCCCCCCCTTGGATGCATTGCATGGGCATTTGAACAACTACCCAGCCATAAAATAAGCATAAATGTTTTCTCAGGGAGAAGATGAGGACTGTGTTTTCAACCCATTCCAAGATTTCCCTAAAATAAAGACTCCGTGTCCATGGACAATAATTGTATTAGCACACCAGGAAGTTAAAATTTAAAAAGGAGCTAAAAAGGGACTGTGTTGGTCACATACTGCAGGGTTTGTCCCTTTCTGGACACACTTGATTGGACTTTTTTTACTAGTTTGTAGACAACCTGAATCTAACAGAGAAGGACTGCAGTACTGACATATGGTTAAGACAGTAAAACATCCAAAAACCTTTCCAAGCATTAGCTGAATGTAATCCAAAATTCCATTAAAATACTCACTGAAATAATGTGGAAAAAGAGGAGGGATTTTAAAAATTATTTTAGCCATTTATGTGGGGTTTTGTGTGTCTCAGTGTCTTCGTGACTCTTGGTTCAAATTCCTCAGGTTCACACACCTCACACAAAGCACTGCGTTTGACTGGGTGCCACAACTGAGGTCCATTTAGGGGAGCTTAATCTCACGGACCCTAAAATCTAACACCTCCAAATTAACACCAATTGTGGTTAGCTTCTTCTTGTGCACTCTCTAGATATTCATTTCTGGCTGTGTGCAACTGCTGACAGGAAGAACGTGTTGGAAAGATTTAACTCGAACCTCACGCGAGCAGATGATGTTCCAGAATATTGGTGCTTTGACAGGGCTCTGGGTGCTGGAATGGAGACAATTTGGAGAAGTGTTCCTGGTGTTTTCATTCCTCAGATGCAGTCCCCTGGCTTCATAAAAGCCTGCCCTGCTTCCCCAAATCCTATTCTAACAGCTTAAAAGTGTCCAGAGGGCTCATTCTTTCTCTTAAGCACCTTGATGAGGAGGGTATAGAATATTCCAGCCTGGGCTGTGATGTCTTGAGGGAAAAGTAAGAGGCATCTGGGGCAAGGCTTGGGTCAAGGACCTCCAAGAAATCTTTCTTTGGCAAGCTGGTGTTCAGTTCACACCATTATTTCACTTCAATGAGGTTCTATACCATTTTCCTCTTATTTTTTTTTCCAAAGTGCACAGCTCGGACAGCAGCAGGAAGAGCCAAAAGAGAAGTGGATGATCCTGCTGAGCCCCAAATGTTGGAGTTCTTTGCAGTCAAGGTGGGCTGTGAATGTCCACTGCAGTCACACACAGCCCCACACCTGAAAGATGAGGAGACATGGCTGCATCTGTGACTGATTTGTGAGTGCCCCTAAAAGGAAATTGAATTGCAGAAAGGTTTTGCACTCTGGCTGTGTTTTTGTTTCAAGCTGGTGAGATTTTGCTGGAGGTTCACTATCCAGCCCTGAATGTGTGGTTTCAATATTTTGACATCACTAGTTAAGGAAACAGTGAATAATTGTTTTGTGTTATCCTATTAATCCTAAAATGGGACATTTATCTGGAAAACAACACTACATCCATCTTCTCATTACTGGAAATTTACTGGAGTTTTGTCTGAGAAGAAAATTTGCTAAAATATTCTTTTGAAATGATAAATGAGTCAGGCAACTTCCAGATAGTTTTACCTGCAAATTGGGGAGGAAGTGGAATAACTTTCATATATTACATTTGCTTAGTTTAAATAGAAATTTTTTCCCCTGTTCTATTTGGAGATTTTTTCTTCCACTGAACAAACAACCCAAACTCTTTTCCAAAGGCTAAGAAACTAACAATCCAAATGTGAAAATGAAACAGAATCATTAATTTGCAGTCATACAAAGCAGATTAGTCAATCTGAAATGAACTGGTTTCCCTTATTTGTCTGGTTTGTCAGCCAAATTAAAAATAATAATAAAAAAATCCATTCTTTTCACAGCTCTAAATACTGTGTTCCAGAAATAGTCCAAAGAGATAAATTCTCACAGAAACTGATTCTCTTTCATTTTCTAAGTCATCCAATAGAGGAGGGGAAAAAAGGGAACAGAAGCTCCTCCAAGTTTCCTTCTGGTGCTCCTCTTAAAACAGGGAAAACACATTTCTGACCACATTACATGTTTTAGTTGGACACCACGAAACACAAGGCTCCTGCTGAAATGCAAAACGCCACCCGACCCAAGTTAAGAGCTGGGCAACCAGCCATGATTATTTGCAAAATAAAATTAATCTGAAAGTTGTCATAAACAAAAATGCAGTGGTAAATGGGAGCATCCTCCTGTCTGTAAACACCCTCCCACGGTGGTCTCTGGCTCATTTATCCTAAGATTTACTCTCCCTTTGTGACGCAGACAGAATTTAGGTCATGAGGACTTTGGCTTGGGATGCAGGGTTGTCCTGCCTTTCCTTTCTTCATCTTTCCTGCTGAGTTTTGGTTTGGGCAGCACTTGAAGGCAACATCTTGGTTTTCATGGAGTGCACAGGGATCCATGTCTGGGTGGAAGGAGGACAAATAAAGGCCCTGCTATTTAGGAAAGGAACAATGATTTCTCTGAGGGCTTTGCTGTAGCTCCTTCATCCTCCCCTCACTGGGAGGATCTTTCCCAGTAGAACGGCCTTTCCCAGTGTGGTATTCCGTGCCAGCATACCTGGCCTCCTTCCTCCACACATCCACTTAAAAATAAAGCTGTGGAGCAGAATGTGTCCCTGATGTCTCTTAATGCCTTTTTAAAAAAAAAAAAAAACAAAAACAACTTTTACTAAATGTTGTGTTTTAATTCTTTAGTTTCTACTTTCTGGGGTTGTGTTCCAGTTCATTTGGATGTGTGAATTCAGGATTTTCTGTATTCCTCTCTCTTTTGCCTCCTGGGGATCCTCCTGCCAAGCCAGCAGTGGATTCTGAGGGCTGTGAAGCACCTAATTGCCTTCACACTCTCTGGTTAAAGCATGTGGCAGTGGGTGAACTTGCCAGATTCCCATATCTACCAGCAATTAAACTAGCAGAAGACCTGGGAGTGCACAAGGAGTGCAGGAAGAGAGGTTTTTCTGCTTGTCCCATCCCAAGTCTCAATCCACTATTGAGATCTGTGGAACACGTCCAGGTATCTGGGCAGAAAAAATGTTTTTTTAAAAAAAAAAAAAAAGGGCAGCAAATGTTTGTGTTTCTTTCCTTGTCCAAGAGCTGGGCATTACTGAACTTCACCCCCTAAGAATGGTTTGGACAACAGCAAGATCTTCGGGCCTGCTCCTGTGCTTCTGTCAAACCCGTTTCTACGATTGAGAGGATCTAAGAGAGCAAAGCAGAACCACACGATTCCTTGGATGTCTCCATACCAGCCACTGTGACAAAAACTGGCCCAGCTCCTTCCCAGGCTCTGGTCCCTGAGGTGTGTGAGCTGCACCACCCCAAACCCCCTCAGAACTCACAAAACCCTCCCTGGGCCTGAGCTCGGCCCATGGTTCCAGCAGTGGTTTTTTGCTGTAACCAGAGAGGCTTTCTAACTCTTTTTTTTGAGGGGGGGCTGAAGCAGCTCGCCAAAACTCTGGGCTTAGCACTTCTTGTTTTCCCTCTGCACTCCTCCTTTCTTTCCCTGTTTGGCCGGTGGGAAGAGGAATGCCTCCCTGGAAGCGGGGCCGGGGCTGGTGTGGGCCGCTCCTTCCGTGTGAGGCTATGAGGTCCTGCTTCCCTCCAGGAATCAAAGAGCCGGAAAGGCTGCTCTGCCTCCAAGAGCCAAGCGCCTTTCCCAACCAGCTCTTGGCCCCAGAAGCTTCCCTTTGGAGCTTCTCAGTTCCTGTGCTTATTCTGGCCTCGTCTTCTGCTGCTGCTGCTGCTGCTGCTGCTTCCAAGCTGCGGGCACACTCCAGGCACTCTTCCCAGCGCCACGTCCACCAGGAACTCATCCCCCTGTCCATGATGGGATGGAGCTCAGGGTCCTGCCAAGGAAGGTCACCTCAGACCAACCCATCCTCGGCGCTGAGGTAACCATTTTCCACCACAGGGAAGCCATTTTCCACCACAGGGAGGCCATTTTCCACCACATTGCTCCTTGGCAATGGATGTCAGGAAGGAAAACCATCCGTGCAGTGCTGCTGGAGGGCTGCAGGATTTCGGGATGAGCAGGACCTGGTGTGTCCACCTCCTGGTGCCAGCTCCTGGATTGGCAGCCAGGAGGGAGGATTGGTATTTAAGGGTCAGACGTGGCACATAATGCACCAAAAGCAGTTGCAGTGCTGAGATTTAAAGTAGGAGCTGTTTTGTTGTGATGGGTGAACCATCTGAGTTTCACTTGGAGCTTCCTCTCTGAAGAAAACAGACCCAACATAATTCCATGTATATAGGGCTGCTTTAATAAATATACTTATGTGTGCTGTAAAAATAGAATATTTTCCTGGCCCTCAGGGTATGGATTTGTCTGCAAGCATTGCTGTGACACGAAATTTCAGAATCCCTTGCTGCAGTGGAAAAGAGAAGATTTTAAGCATTTGATTTAAAAGAAAGAAAAGGAAAACAGTCACTGGAGTTGTCTGCAGTACAAAACTTTGCAACTGTTATTATTCACATCATCAACAAACACTCTAAAAGAAGTGGTGTGCAGGGGTGTGGGAAAAGAACTTTGTGGTTTTGTGTTTCAGCTCTGCCTGTGAATCACTTTGCAGTCTTGGGCAAGTGGTTTAACCTTGTAGGGGCTCAATGTGTGCAGCTCTGCAGTGGCTGAACAGCATTCAGGGGACCTCAAATAAGGGGCTGTTTGGAATAGCCATGAGACATGAGAAGATGCAGAGTCCCTCAAGAAAGATGGCATGTAAATGTAATATGGTATTATCATGGCTTTATCTCCCCAGAAATCCAGAAGTCTTAGATGAAAAGGGTGTTTTTGCTACATATGTATGGATTTAAGTTCCTTAGAGGCAAACAAAGCAGCATCTTCCAGACAGGGACCAAGATCCTGACATCCTCATCAGGCAGACTCCCACCTAAGCCAAGTATGGTTTTGCCTGAGCTAGAAATTGGCTCTTTGTGAATTATCCAACACAATCCATTGACTCTTTAACCCATAAATTGTCAAACTCAATTATTTCCAGCTAAGCAGATAGCTGAAAATAAATAATCTGTAAGATAAGGTACTCTGGCTTTAGTTTTAAGTCAAATTCAAGTTTGCTCAACATGAACGTTATAGTTACATAAATAACAAGAGAAAAAAATCACCCCCAAATCCAGAAATCATTTTTCTGCAAAAACATAGAGGATCAATTTCTCCAGTTTAGAATTACCAAACTTGGCAGTATTTCACATTTGAAATATAATGATGTCATCTGGTTGGCCTCTTCCCATTGCAAACAGTAAATCTTAAAATCTGGAGAGATCTTTTATTTGGTTATTCATATTGTACTGCATCAAGGGGTTACAACACATGTGCCTGGGCTTATTAAAATCATCTGGTAGAGAAGAAGTTATTATTTAAAGGCACAGCACTTGAGCCTGTGCTGCTTTTCCTGGGGGCTGCTCTGTTCTGATGTCAGCTGCACGTCCAGTTGTGTGTTCACTGCCATGTGTGTGACACTGAGAGGTCCCTTGGTTTGGAGTGTCTTTATGTGGTGTCTGGAAAGAGACACTTCATCCCACGGACTTGCATCCATCACCCAAGGGACTTGGGAGTGCAGTTTCTTCGGGAAGGACTTCCACCATCATGGTCAACCTCCCAGTTTGCCTTCAAATGGAAAGTTCCTGCTGCCTGGTGATGAAGTCCACACCAACCCTCCCATTCTGGCAAACAGGAACTTTGTTGTGCCAGCCAAGTATCTTGCTCCTGGGAGAGTTTCATTGCATTTACTCTGGTGCAAGGAACAAATAGCAGACTGGACTTCTTCAAGGTGCTGTGGTGCCTTCCTCTGGGCTGCTCCTCTCCCTGCTTTCCCCAAATTTCCGAAGGCTTCTTTCTCCTGCTTGTTTTTATTTACGTTTCTGAGGTCTACGTTGTTTGGCACTTGGTTTGGGCTGCTGGCTGCTTTTCTTGGGGAAAAAAAAAAAAATGTGGTGGAGCCAGCGCAGGATGTCCTCACAGAACTGTTTCGTGGAAATTTCCCTCGCTGGAGATCGCTCTGTGTTTCTCCAAGGCTTGGAGCCAGCCCAGCAGTACCAAGCAGCCTGGATTTTTTACAGTGGATCCCTGGCCATGGATCTATGCAGGACCTAATTATGCCTCTGCATAGATTTTTTTTTTTTTCCCTGTTTACTTAATATCCCTGCATGTGTGTTTGCGCCAGCACATTCTGCCCTGGTTCCCCCTTAAATCCCTCTTTGTTGGCTTCTTCTTCCAACCTGTGTGGTTAAAGGTTTCACTGGTTTATTAAATTCTCCTCATAGTAGAGGGGGAAGGCCCTTTTTGCGACTTCGGTAGGAAAGTTTCCTGCTGGAGTGAAACTTTGCTGAACTCTTTTCCTGCAACAGCAAAGAAAAGAAACCACCACATTCTTTTTCATATACTTGGAGAAGGAGACATTGTCTAACACCTGGAAAATTAAGATAAATCTGTTTGGGAACATCCTTTTACTTTTTTTCTCCACAAAGTGTTTGGCAAGATGTGGCAATAGGAAAACCCCAGCTGTAGCTTTGAAATGAGCAGATGATTCCCCATGTGGAATGCCACCACAAAAGCCACATTTCTGTGACAGGGATGGGTAACTGCAATGGACATGAACATCTTGGGGTGTCAGGAATGCGATTGTAAGGTCTGCCAGCAAAAGTCTTATTCTGCCCATTTCCTCTCCTTCATCATAGCAACCTGATTTTCAGTGCAGCTCTTGCTGCCTGCAGTAATGTTTATCACGTAGCTCTCTGAATCCATTTTCACCATGGAAAAGCTTCCTACATCCTCCACACTCATGTATATAATTTTTGTTCATTTATCTATATAAATAGCAGAGTGATAAAAGACAGATCCCTCTGCTTTCTTAAAAAAAACCCCCAACCTAGATTCTCAAGGCTTTAAAATTTCAAGGGCTGAGTATCCTTTTAGCACTGCACTGTCAGTTTTCTACACTTACTGTGCCACCCCAAGGGTTGGTTTTGTGTGTCACTTTCCGGCCATGAACGTTAATTGTTTTTCTGCATAATGGTTGTGACCACAGACTTGCTTTAGATGATATTAAATCCAGTCCCAAGAGAGAGATTAGGCTCCTCACCTGTTGCAGTTTGTAGTCTCAACAATTGTGCAGGATAATGTCATGCAAATGATGATGATGATGATGATAATGAAGAAAAACAGGGTTTTCAGGCATTCAGCTGCTCTGGATTTGTAGCAGTAGCTGCCAAAACTTGGTTGTGTCTCCATTTCTGCATCTCAGTTGTCATTGGGCCACAGCACGAGTTAATGTGGATGCAATATGATTGCTAGAGAACCCATAAAGAACATGCATAAGGAATAGTCACAGATTTCCAGCCAGGCTTATAATGTAAATCATCCTTTTGTCTTTCTTTTTAATTTTTTTTTTTCCCAAAAGTAAGACCTGATTTCTGTGGAGGAAAGAACCTGACATTTGCTGAAATCAACAGAAGTTTTCATCTGGCAATGAAAAATTTACTATTCCCAGCTGAAAGCTTTTTGATTTTTTATTTTTTGTGAAAACAGAACAGTCCTAGAAAAGAAAGATCTGCCTGGCTGGTCCTGGTTGATTGTTGCTTTACCCTGTATCATACCTGATCACTTTTGTGTAGACTTTTTCTTAGCTTAGAAAAAGTGCTTTGATTAATACCATTGCAGAAGCCTGTGAAATGGCAGCGAATATTTCAGAGTTCTCGTACCTGCTTAGTCAAACAGAACGTGCTTCCAATTAGCGTCGGTCTGCGCTGCTTCAAAATAAATGTGTAACTCATTATCAGCTGGTATCACAGGTTTGGAACCAAAATACATCCCAAAGGAAATGTATAACAAATATTTTGTATCAGTTGCATAAATCATGAGAAAATGTGCCTTTTTTCTTTTTCTTTTTCTTTTTTTTTTTCTTCTCTCTCCTTCTGGAGATGCTGTCCCACTTAAACATGGACACCCTTGTGTGCATGTCCCTGTTTGAGTGCAGGACTTGTCACCTCCACTCCTTTCCCTGGGGTGCTGGAGAAGGCAATGGGCAAGTTCACAAAACCACGGAATCATTAGGGTTGGAAAAGACCTCCAATACCATCAAGTCTAACCTTTGACCGAACACAAGTTACAACCTCATAGTGAATTAGGGTCAGATGGTATCAGCTGCAAATGACCCCAGATAATCCCTGCCTGCTCTGGGGGCTCTGGGAGGCTGCAGGGCTGGGAGCTGCTGGATCTTCCACAGGAGGAGAGCGGTGGAGGAGGTGAGGGCTGTACAAAGCGGGTATGAGAGGAAGGAGAGGCTTTCCAAAAAAAAAGAATGCAGTGTTTACATATTTGATGGGGCTGCACATGAGCTGGTTGGAGCGACGCTGCACAGACACGTGGTCCGGATTGGAGGGTGTTAAGTGCTTGGATGATATTCAAACATGCACATTCACCATGTCACCCGCTGGCTTCTAGCAGCAGCCCAAATCCCAGAGGAGCCCTGTGATTAATTTATCCTTGATTCTTAGATAGGCACAGACTATTTTGATAAAGGGAGGAGAGCTATTGTGACTTTCCTTCCTTTATTGCTCCACCCAAGATAAAGTAGACAGGATATTTTACGGCATTGTACAGACAGCCAATCTGTCATCTAGCAAAAGGTGCTGGACCTCAGAGACCAGGCTCCCTTCTGTTCTAGGCTCTTTAGCTCATATATAAAACTGGAGGAATCTGATTTTCCAGGATTTTCTCCTTGCTCCTAAATTGCTCAGCCCAAACTTTTTTGCGTCAGATCACATTATGGAAGTGATGAAGACACATGTTTGGTCTTTACATATCTTTAAATATAATTCAAAGGATAAAACCTCTATTTGGATGAATGTGATACCCATTTTTCTGGGGCTTTTTTGAGCTTTCTACTGTGCAGTTTGCACTGCCTTAAGTCCTGCTGTTCTGCAGCAAGAGGTTTCTGGCCAAACCATTGATTCTGGGGCCATAGTAGAGAAACGCACCACGAAGCCTTCAGTCAAAACTCAGCCAAAATTCAGCCAGAATTCAGTCAAAATACAGCCTTGTCCCTTCAAAGGCTGTGCTCCAGAAGTGTGTGCAAGTGTTGCTGTGTGCTCATTACAACCCACACCTTTGGCAGCCCTGACTGTTGGTGACCCTTGTTTCTGTTTTATCACTGTTGTGTCTCTGCACAGACCTTTGAGCTGGCTTTGCAAATCACCCCGGGAGATGTGCAGAGCCCTTGCTGCCCACCAGATCTCTCAGCCCCCCTGCTTGGGAGGGTTGCACCAGGTAGGAAGAAGAGAGTTCCAATGATGAGGATTGCTGTTGGGAAATGTCACTAAGAAATCTGATTTATTATATGTTTTCTTTCTACAGGATCAATTCTTTTGCCCTCATAGGTAGAGACTTTATCAAGGAAAGCAGAAGGGACTCTGTAGACCTGAAATACCCTTAAACTGCCTGAGATATAGGAAAAGATTGGACTGGTGGTGAGGCCCTGGACAGGTTGCCCAGAGAAGCTGTGGATGCCCCATTCCTGGAAGTGTCCAAGGCCAGCTTGGATGGGACTTGGAGCACCCTGGGATAGTGGAAGGTGTCCCTGCCAATGGCAAGGGGTGGAATGAGAGGAGCTTTAAGGCTCCTTTAAACCCAAACCACTCCAGGATTCTGTGATTCTATGACTGACATTATTATTTATGTTAGCAGTGACAAAACATCGCCCTGCACAGGTTGGATGGGGCTGGAGACTGGGTCAGGTGCAGTGGTCAGGTACCTGCCTGGACCCTGACAACATGAGCCCATTTTTATCTTTTTGGTGCCTTTTCAGTCCCACCCACATCAAAACATTAAGCTTCTTCTGAAAAAAACAAAAACAAAAACCAAACCAAAACAAAACAAAACCCCCCCAAACCAATAAAGAGACATGAAACTGCTCCTGGGACAGTCCCTGTGCTGATTCAGAGCTAAACCCAGACTGACACCATGGAAGTGACGTGTTCCATGTCTTTTCCAGTAACAGACAGATATCAGAGGGACACAAGCCTGGTACTGTGTTTACCCACCTTCCTCCATCGATACAAATGACTCAGACAAAATAGATTAATGTCTAATAAAAGGAGCCATCTACTCTATTATCCTTTCAAAGAAAAGCAGCCTTAAACATAAATGATTAAGCCACATCACTTTAATGAGACGTGGAAATTAGCTGTCACTGCCAAAACCTAATTCCTTCTCTCAGCCTCCTGTTCTGATTGTAAGAATGGTAATTTGCCAGCTCCCAGCTTCCTGTTATTAAGCCAATTGTTTAATTTTCATAAATATTTGAGACAGTCATTTAAAACCATGGGGTTGACGTTCAACCAGCAAGGATGATTATCACCTTTTCCTCCTCCTTCTCTTCCTCCTCCTTTCCTGGATTCCAGACCTTCCTGTCTTTGAGCACTGTGGAAATTCACGCAATGGAGAGATGCAGGAGACCCCTGGCACCAGAGGCAACCAGAAGAAGGAATCAGCCCAAATATTTCCTGGAGGAAATGATGCCACATCACAAGCCTTGTTTTTCCTTAGAAAAAAAACCAAACAAACAAAACCAAAAAAACCCAACATTTTTTCGCTGAAAGAGACAGTCTTTTTAAAGGAAAAAACTTTTTTTTATTTGCAAAACAATGTACCTAGAATCAGCTGGTTAAGAGCATGGTAATAATAGCAGCAAGGTTGTGGGTTTGATCCCTGTATGAGCCTTTCCTCTCAGACTCTTGTCGGTCTCTTCCAACACAGGCTATTCTCTGATTCTGTAAATAAATAAGATTCCTGCATGTTATGAAATCTGTTGAAAGAGAGAATAAGGACAATAAAAAAGAACTTTGCATTCCTGGCCTGTCTAGGGCAGTGAGCAAAGTCACCCCCTCAAAGAGAAACACAGGTACCTGTTTTGGAGTGTTTTTATAAAAGCCTGTCACCATTCCATCTAAATATTACAGGAGAGGTTTTCAGACACACAAATAGCAGTTCAGCTTCCAACTCCTGCCAGCTCTCCAAGGGAGATGACCATGAAATTGCCCTTTGTACAGTGAAAACCATTCCTGCCCATACTGTGCTATTAGGTTACCCATATGGGCTTCTTCTGCTGACCTCAAAGCCCCACGGAGCTCGTGTTCCCAGCTGCTGGCAGAGCTGGCACTTGGATAGGAGATAACATCACCAGTGCCTTTGCACCCTGCGTGTTTCACTGTTTCTTTTGTATGGCACTCATTTTTTCAGTGTCAAATGTCTGTATTTCTGTGGAGAGAGAGAGAGAGATGTATGGAGAGATAGACAGGTACAGATATATTTGTCCAACATTCTTACAACAACATCGCACTGGAAATTTGTGACAGGCAGGATCTATGTTTTAAACTCTCTCTTCTGTGGCTGATAGCAAAGTTAAGGTTTCCCAATGTATTTCATTAAGTCGTCTGCATGAGAAACCTCACTGCCTCCTGCTTTGATTCCTCTTGTATTTAATTTCCTACCACAGTCCATATTCTGTCTCTTCTAGGGAAATATGGATTATGTGAAATTTATCGTCCAAATGAAGTCCACTGAATATTTTCCTCCAGGTGAGGGAATTCCCTGTTGATTTGTTTCTGTGAGGAGGCTACCCTCTCATACAGGCAGAGGTACACACAGTTCCTCTCACAGCTATAAAACATCATTGTTTACAGAGGTGTATTTTCCCAGATCTCTGCTGTATTAATCACTGCTCCCGACCCAGAGTGTTTATACTGAAAAACAACCACCACTGACCACATCTCCCCTTGGGGATGCGATATTAAAGTGTGAATGCAATGGAGAGGGCCAGGACTCCATCTCAGGGAGGCTCTGCACGCTCCTCATCCTCTCAGCTGCCTTATAAGACACACCCCAGGAGCCAGGCTGGGCCTGTAATTGAAGCCCATCGATCACCTCCTGCCCAAAACCCGTGGCTCAGCTATAACTGACGTGGCAGGGCTGTTTGTTTATTCTCCTGAACAGATGTTTGAGCAGAGACTCCCCAACCTCCAATAAAATATCGCAGACAACTGTGAAGTTTGCTAACCCCTCGTTAAAGCAATCTCCTTGAAGTCCTTAACTCACCAGAAGATAAACTGCACCAACATGGAGCACTCCCACCCTCAAGGACAGAGAGCCATTCCCACCAGCAAGCACAGATCATAAACTTCTGCACTGGAAATCATTGTGTCTCTGCTTTAGATCAATGCCATTAAAACAAAGGCAGATGGAATATTTTACTCTTATCTGGGGCAGTGGTTAATTGCCTTTCTGATTGCTCACATCTCCAGCTCCTCTCTTCCCTTCCTGCCCCATGGAGTGGCTGTCACAGGGTGGTGGCAAGGGGTCTCGGAGCACCCATCCATACATCACAGCCTGGGATTAACCCTGTGCATGGCAGCACATCAGAAGTTCAGGACCAGCACTCACAGCATGACCTGCAGAAGTGGTTCTCCTTGCAAAAACAGCAAGCTGATGCAGGGACGATGCTCCCATTCCCACCACACAAAGTTTGCCAGCATCTCCTCGTTCTCCGTGTGCTCTCTGCCCACCACAGTTATGGTCAGCCTCAGCCCATGCAAGAGGAGAGGGCAGGAGCTGACAGACAGGGGTGAGACCCACAGGGCACAGAGCTGGGACACCACAGGGGACAAGAAATGGGGAAGATAACAGGCTGACAGTGCCAGTAGCACATGGAACATTAGCTGAGGACAGGGGGATCAAGTTGGACACTAATAGTGGCTGACCAGCTCTTTTTTCCCCCAAGGCACAATATTTCTCTAAATCTGCGTAGTGCAATGCACAGCTTACATTTTATTTCTGACACCGTTCCCCCAGGTTTTCATCTCTCAGACCTTTCTCCCTCCAGCCGCACCCTTCCAGGAATTCACATTGCACACATTTCTGCAAAGGGAATTAATGGCTTCTCTTTAAGGCTATGGGAGAGGAATGCCCTTTCTATTAATGCTTATCGTTGTGTACTGCTTCAATAAAGATTCCTTGTAAACCCAAAAGAATGTCCTGAGCAGCGCTGGGGGCTGAATTGCCCAAGATGCTCAGTGGCCAGGGCCAGACGCCTGAGCATGCACAATTTTAAAAACAAAGAGAACACTAAATATCAGCTCAAATATTCAGTTGGCTCGGGGCAGCGTGTTTTTCCATGCTACCCATTGTACAGCACTGGGGCTGTGACTTCTTTTTGTTTTCTTTGTAAATAATTCCTTGCAATGACTTTCCCGTATCTGATTCCAGCAGAACCGATGGCACAGGCGACAGCGGTGATTCAGCATGGTGAGGTCCCCAGCCCGTGTCTGAAGCCTGTCCGTGCCAAGGGACCTCATGAAATGTCCCAGGGGCCTCTTCTTTCCCAAGGAAATGAGGGAGACAGTCTGTGCTCAGGTCAGTTCCCAACAAGGAGCCAGGACACAGTCTGGAGAGCAGAGGGTGAGCACACACACATAGCCAGGGCCCTTCTCTTCCATCACATCGTTTTGCTGAAAGCCATCCCTCTTCCAAAGGTGTCACCAGGCCAGCAGGCAGCATCACAACAGTGCACAGGATCCAGACATCCTGAGCAGACATGGGATCTCTGTTACCAAAATGTGTGAGCTGTTGTCACCTGAGCTCTGGTAGCAGCTCCCTCAGCTGGTGTCAGTAGCAGCTTTCTGTCCTCCACGTGCAAGAGGCCCTTGAGAGAGATACAAAGCCCAGTGCAGATGCTTCACAGTGCCTGGGCTGACTGGTGGAAGGTTTTTCTCTTTTGCAAATCCAGTCTTCCATGTCTTGGACTGTGTTAATAGTATTTGATAATATATAGTGTAGGAAAGATGGAGCTTCTATACCCCAGACAACAGACTCCATAAATGCATTTCTAAAATAATTCAGTGAGAGATCATCTGTTATGCTTGTGCACGATGAGAGGGAAATTGTCCAAAATTTGTATTCTAATGGGGAAAAAAATAATCTTTGGAAGCAGAGAGAGGGAATCTGCTGGCCAAGAGACCCCAGAAAGCTTTGCGTGTTTCACAGGCTGTAACTGATACTGAGACTTTTGGGCAAAAGGACAAAGGGATTCCTGAAGGCAGACCTCTCTCAAGCCCTCAAATCCACTTTTTTTTTTATTATTATTTTTTTATTTTGTGAAGAGACATCTATAACGTTTTGGTGGAGGAGGTTACTGGCCTGTCAAAGCTTCAGGAGGTTATTTAACTTCTTCCAGTCACAGTCCTGGACTTCATGGTCTTCTGTCTTTATTTCTAATGAATTTCTGTCTCAGCTCTAAAATGTCTGGTTCCCATTCCAAGGATGTAATTTGACTTCTCCTGCAAGAGGTCTGACTACATCCATGGTTTTTCTGCAGCCAGAACTGACAGGCACTTCAACTTCTATTCAAAGCAAACTTTGGGCTCTATGTACATGTTGGGGCCAAACTCCAGCAAAGCCAAGTGCCCTCAAGCCTTCACGAGGTCAGGCCCCTTGTAATTTTGATGCTTATAAAACACAGAAAATGAGGTGTTCTGCCTCTTTTATAAAATAAGAGCAAAATGAGAGAAAGCTGTTACTGCTCAGAACATCCTGAAATTATATGAAAATTTAAGTGTGCTTGTGCCCACAGTTTAGAGGTTGAAACCACTGAGCTGGCTGGGTATAAGGGGTGTCAAGGGATGCCCATTATCAGGATGGATGATAAGGTCTAGGGCTGGTTTGAAACCTTACAAATAAACCCTATTTGTATCCCTTTTCTCTACTTCTTCCCCTAATAGGAGTGAAGAGAATAATTTTGATTGTTTCTTTACCCCAGAAAGCTTCTTCCAGCTGCTCTCCAACCCCTCTACACCCCAACACTGTGGCTGTGTCTCACTAGCGAAACATTTTGATGAATTCCCATCCCTAAATCCCTCTGGCTCTTGGAGTCACTCTAGGTTTTCAGATGACTGCATCCCTCTGGATGAAGCTCTGAGCGCTGCAAATCCTCATTTCCCTTGGTAGCCAGAGCTCATTCCTGTCAGTGGATCTTGTTCCATGAGCAAGCCTTGTTAGACCAGAGCTGTGCTGCTGCCTAACAAAAAAGGAGAGTAAGAAGGGACAGGACTAAATTTGCGTGCTTAGGCGGCAGAGCTGGGCTGAGAGATAAATAAACCCTTAAATCATTGGTGCTGCACTGTTGCCAGAGTGATCCATCTCCCCTTTGAAAAATCGTGTTTGCAAGGAAATGACGAATAATTTTCCACGCGCAGACGCACTGGAGTGAGTAACTCGGAGGACGTCAGGATTTTCGGTGTTCCCGTCCTTCCGGAAAACCGCGGCCAAACCCCCGCTGAGCCAACCAAAGCCTCTCCCTCCTGGAAACCTGGCTGAGGACACGGAGAGCACCGTCAGTAATCCATGAGCAAAGCCCCTGAGATGGTGTGCAGGATCCCAGCAGGATCCCAGCAGGACTCCAGCAGGATCCCAGCAGGATCCAAGCAGGACTCCAGCAGGATCCCAGCAGGATCCCAGCAGGATCCCAGCAGGATCCCAGCAGGACTCATCCCAGCAGGACTCCAGCAGGATCCCAGCATAATCCCAGCAGGATCCCAGCAGGATTCCAGCAGGATTCCAGCAGGATCCCAGCAGGAATCCAGCATAATCCCAGCAGGATCCCAGCAGGACTCCAGCAGGACTCCAGCAGGATCCCAGCAGGATCCCAGCATAATCCCAGCAGGATCCCAGCAGGATTCCAGCAGGATTCCAGCAGGATCCCAGCAGGAATCCAGCATAATCCCAGCAGGATCCCAGCAGGATCCCAGCAGGAATCCAGTGGGATGTGGGCTCGCGCCTGGCCCGCAGCCACGCCGAGGTCACCAAGGGAAATGGATCAGTGGCCAGTGAGCTGTGCCAGTGGGTTTGGCTGTGATTCCCACCCCAGGCTCACTGTGGTGACTCCAGGAGCTGGAACTCCATTTGTCAGAAATGCAAAATCCAGATCCTTGTAATGGAGACCACGGACAAGAGGCTCTTAGGAGAAATTCAGCAAAGGGAATCATTAGTGCTTTGCAGCTGCATGTGTGTCGTCTAGGACAAGAAAACACGGGGGAAGATAAATAAATACAACCAAATCCTGCCTAAAGGTCTCAGACCAAATGATGTCACTTCCAGAAAAACATTGTGGAGTGCTGTGCTCGTGGAAGGCATGGGTCTGTGCTGTGATTACAGCCTGCAGCAGACTCCTCAGGGATAGGAGAGCCTGGTTTGAGAGAGAGACAGTGTGGGGAGCAATAGGGTGGCAGAGTCTCTGCATGGCATCTTCTCAGACGTGCCCAGGCTGAGCAGGGCTCAGGGTGCTTGCTGAGGGCAGGGTCCTGCTGCAGTTCCCTACCTGGGAAACCTTTCCAACATGAGCCAAGACATCTCTGGCTCTTGAAGGAAGTGCTCATTCCCTGTTGGACCAACTTGATCATTAATCATGTTTTTTTCCCTCTAAGCCTTCCCAATCCTCTCTTCTCCCATATTTATTTTACCCTCCTTTCACACTCTGGCTTTTGCAGTCTAATTTCTTTTCACTGCTGCCATTACCCCAATGGCTGTCACCTGTGAAGCACCACATTTCTAAGAGCTTGTTGGTGAAACACTCTTCAAGGCAAGGAAGAGTTGTAGCAGCATCTTGCAAACTAAGCAGCCTCTCCATGATGTTCTTGACATCTCCAAAATCTCCAGCATGGCAGATTGGGAGGTTTTATTGTGTAATTACTGCTGAATGCTAAACCTAAGCTGTGTTTTGGGGCTTTGTACTCATCCCAAGAGATAAACCAGGACCTGAGGTTGCACCTGGAGACCCAGCTACAAATTTAAATTTTAAGATGCAGTAAATAGAACCACCTAGGCAGATCTATTTTTTTTTTTTTTAAAGCAGGAGGGCTGAGATCTGGCCGTGGCTTGGTCAGCTCCTTGGTGCCTGTGGGGTTGTTTAGCCTGGAGAAAAGGAAGCTCAAGGGAATCCTTTTCACTCTCCAAAACTCCCTAGCAGGAGGGTGCAGCCAGGTAGGGGTCAGGCTCTGTTCACAGGGAACAAGGAAGACAGAACAAGAGGAAATGGCCTCAAGCTGCCCCAGGGGAGGCTCAGGTTGAACATCAGGAAGAATTTCTTCACTGGAAAGGTGGTCAGGCACTGGAAGGGGCTGTCCAGGTTGGTGGTGGAGTCCCCACCCCTGGAAGTGTTCCAGGAACTCCTGGACATGGTATTCAATGCTTTTGTGTGGTTGGCAAGCTGCAGATCAGTCAAAGGTTGAACTCTGGAGGTCTTTTCCAGGCCAAAGGATTCTGTGATTCCATGACTCTGTGACCCAGGCAGCTGGCAGGATCTGCTTCAGTCAGATGCAGCTCGGGGAGGTGCTGGGCTCCCAGCACTGGCCCAGGCTGGGAAATAAAAGAATCACTTTTGTCAGGAATATTTCACAGGAAGGAGAGATGTTGGCTAAAAATCTATTATTTTCTTTTATGAGAACTGTTGTAAATTTCTGCAGAGACCATCGACATTGAGAATCCAATTTCCCCGAGATAAGCCCATTTTGGCAAGGGATTTTGTCTCTCTATTCTTAGCATCAACAGTCATTATTCAGATTTTTGAACGACTTTGACCATTTTCATCCCTCTTTAGCTTCAGTTTTGCAGCTAGACCAGACTTCCCTCTTCCCAAACCAAGAGAAATTCATGGGTGGGCTGAGAAGAACCATATAGTTTATTGAGTTACATCTTCCTTAAACCCTCTTTTCTAAAACTTCAGTGAACCATAAGCAGGTACCTCACACAGAGCTGAACTTTGCAGAAAGCCAGGCAGGAGGAGGGAGGTTGTCCCAGGGGGGTCAGCCCAACCAAAGCCTACTCTGGCTTGGCAAGGAGCACATCCTTATTACTGCTGGTTGTAATAACAACATCCTTCAGCTGGTTGATGCCTGCAGCAGGTGAGGCCTGCTGGATGAAGGCTTTGCCTTGGAAAGCTTCCTCTGTTGTTCCTTTATTTCAGTTCCCATTTTCAGGAAGGATGCAAAGCCTGCTCTCCTTCACAAGCTCTCCTTCGGCGTTTCTGCTTCCTTCCCATGGCTTGCCTTGGGCTCCTGCTTGATAGCAAGATGTTAAGAATCATCATCAACAGAAAAACAGTGTGCTCTTTTATTTTATTTACACAGCTGCCATGAATTTTGTTATGCCTAAATCCTCTGTCTCTTCCTCTCTCAGTGGGCTGGAGAGAGAAGAATGGGCTTTCTAGCATTTGTGTTTACTTTTATTGCTCTTTAAAATATTTTATGGCCTTTTAACAGAGTGGCAAAATAATATTAAAATAACTTCTAAAAAAAAGAAATTTACAGAAAATGTCTTAAAGCATCATAGAAATGGATTTAGCACTTCAAATTCCCTTTCAAAGTGGCACCATGTCCCTGCTTTGAAGCAAAGCAATAAATTCACTTTGTAATTCTTTACTGGAGGTTTTATTGGAAATTAGAGAGCATGTACTAAACAAAATGTCAGCTTATCTACATACAAATACTTGCCTACAAGTTGGATATAAGACAACATATTGTCCATTACAATGTGATTTAGATTACAGTAGCCAGCAGAGATTCAGTCACGGTCCAGCCCATGCTTAGTGTCTGTCAGTCTGGATTAAAAGTCATTTTTACTCTCAAAGATCTGCAGACAGATGGTGTCAAAATGGAAAAACAGAGATTTGCTTCAGGTTGTGCAGCAAGGCCGTGGCTGATGAGCATCCCTCGGGTACACCCGGCACCGCCCCCCTGGCGGGGCAGAGCATTCCTTTCACAAGAGCTCCAGCAGATTATCCCCAGCAAAAGTTGTGATATGCTGATAGCCTTATCTGGCCACTGGCTGGAATTAAAACAATGCAGTGCACTAATGCAGGCCTTTATCAGGGAGCAGACAAAACAAGGGGGATGGAGGAGCAGGCTGCAGGCAAAGGGCTGGCAGAAAGGGAGTCATCCACCTCAGGGCAAGCGCAGGAAGGCAGAAGGTGGATGCTTTGTTCTAAAAATAGCCACATGGGCACTTTTTTACTGGTTTTGTGCTGAATGATGTCCTGAGAAGCAGTGGGAGCTGTCAGCATCCCAGGGGACAAGGCCAAGCTAGGTACCCCAGCAACACAGTCAGTACTACTGTGCAGACCCTACACAGAGGCTCTCATTCTTCCTCATCAAGGAGCAGAACCCAGACAAACGCCTTGGCTTGCTCAGCATGCCAAGGATCATTTTCCTTCCCATTCCCTTTGCTTTTGCAAAACTCGGTGAGAAGCTAGTGAATGAAAAAGTGGGGAAGGATGACTATGCCAGCACACGTTGTTTCCATGACATAAATAATCGCTGTTCCAAAGGTCACTGCCACGGAGGAGTCACGGGTGGGATGAGAACAAACAGTAATTATGGCACTTGACAAGCTCCCAGCAGCCCAGAGAGATAAATCTGCTGCTTGCTCCTACTTGAACTTACGGCATCCTGGATTTCAGGAGCTTCCACTCTCCTGCATGATCCAACAAACATCCTCTCAGGATCTCCGGTGAATAAATAACTCTTTGAAATGCGTCCTCCCCGTTGTGGCACCCGTCCCTTTGGCATTGTGTAAACACGCACAGCGCAACCCAGAGCTGTTTTTTCCCCCCACTAGCAGCATAATTACTTCTTCAAAGGGCCAACTCCCCATGCCTGAGTTCATCAAGCTGTCATTCAAGAAAGTCAAAATCTCCGGATGGGCACTGCAGCCCTCTCATGGGCTCTCCAGCTTCCCGCAGTTTCTGGGCTCCAACAGGAGCTGTTTGACCCAGCTGGCTGCTGGGCTGCAGGAGGGCACAGTTTAGTGCCAATAAACAACCCTCTGTGCAAGGTCAGCTCCCTCACAGCTGCCCCTCAGCTCCCTTTGAAGCCTGGGGTGTCGGCGAGCTCAGCATCGCTGTCGTGGGGTGTGAGGGAAAGGGGTTTATTGTGCTAAAAGGGCATTTCTCCCAGAGCTTTTTCTTGTTTGCTGCAAACCTGTGATCCCAGAGCTTGGCTCTCAGGACAGAGCAGGGTTTTGTTTAACTGGAAGCAGGGGCAGGTTTTGCTTTGAAGGTGCCCTTTCCAGTACAGATTAGAGCCAGGCTCCTCAGTGGTGTAAATCAATGGCGCTTCTACAAAGTCATGTGTTACCAGTCAAAACCTGTCTGGTTCACCTCCCCGAGCATCTGTCCCTCTGGCCAGGATCAGAAACACTCAGAAAACACTGGCTTTGTCCTACCATGCTGGCAAGATCCAGATTAAGTTATAAATTTGGTACTAAAAACCCATTGTCATGTTCAAGCTATGAAGGGTGAATACAACCTCACACTACAAGGTAGCAGAAGGAGATTAAATATTATAACCAAATCAGTTACAGATTTATTCCATAAACTTCTCCTGATTTCATTGTATTTCTCCCTCCTTTGATGAATGGATTTTCTGAAGTCTGACAGATTTATTTTTTGTGGCAGGTATTTTTTTTCTGTTGCCACACTTTATACCAGTTTTCCATTAAACCCTGAGGAGCAAGATGAGGTGAGAAATAAATTTGCTTGTAGCTGCAATTTGATTTAGGTCCATGTAGTTCTTATTTGAGAACTTCTTTTGAACAACACAAGGACTCTGTTTCCAAAGTCTTTGTATGCCTGTTTGGAAACACTGATGCTTTTAGCAAAGGGAAGAAATTTGAGAGAAATTATAGGATCTGCAAATGGCATTAAAAAAAATACTGTTAAAAAAAAAAAAAAAAGAACCTGTTTAAAGAATCACCTTTAAATGGGAGATTTTCTGAAAGATTGTGTAATATTTACATGTAGTTAAAAAGGCATTCTTGTAAAGACCTGTGGAGTATTTATTCATTACCAAGAAGAATTTCACTCAATGTACTCAGGCAGCCTTTAGGTTTCCTCAGATTTCTTTGGAGATTTCCAAACCTATAAATGCTGTAAATATGATCAGACATTGCTCTGTCTGAATTCTGTTACACTGACACTTTTTTTTTTTTCCCCTTAAAAAAAAAATACAATCCACGGTTTATTTTACTTGACCCATATTTGATATTTAAGGAAATTAAACAAATCTCACGTTTAGCCTCCCAAAATAATACAGGGTGTCCATTAACACGTGTTAAAATTAATGAAAGCTTGGTGGTGAATGTATAAATAGCACAGCTGCCAGGCTGTTTTGTAAAACTAGAGTTGAGCTCTCCCTGCTGTAAAGTGTTCGGAGCAAATTCTCAGAGATAATTCCTGTTGCTATTTCTCTTGTTGTTCCTGCTTTTTGGATTGTTTGTTGCACACTGGAGCAGTGCTCCACCAGTGCCCTACAGCTCTGCAAATTGTTTGCACAAGTTTCTCAGTGTTTCTACATTATCCCTGTGAGGAAACACCAGGTCCTTGCATCCCTCTAACACGTTTGCACAACAATGTGTTGGTGATGCTCCTTGTGAGTCCCTTCCAACTCAGGATATTTTACGGTTCTATAAATATCTTGGTATAATTTCACTGTGTTGAGTAGGGAGAATTACAGTAGACAGCCCAGCTGATGAATTTAGGCATCAAGTTAAAGGGAAAAAAATAATAATCTAACACTTCTGAACATCCCTAACCGGGGATTTGGATCCTCTTTCCTTATCCCTCCTTTTCCCCCTTTCATTAGAGTTCCTAACTTCTTTTTCTCTAAGACAGCAGCTCCCTTCCATTCCCACCTCCACCAGTTTTTATGGGCCTGACCATAATTACATGGCACCTCGCTGTGGTTCCCCAGCAGCAGGTTTCTTACCCCTTGGCTTGTGCCTGGTTTTCCTAGCAAAAATGACATCAGAATCTGGCCCTCTGCTTATGTGTTGCTCTGTCCTTAAACAAATAAAAAAAAAACACGGCATCACCAACATGATCTTAACAAAACCATTGTAAAGCAGCCAAATCACCCCTCATGCTCTGGCTCCAGATAAAGCCACCTTAAAGCAAATCTGTGATTACAAAAAGTCTTGCAACCATGAGGTTCAGGACACCCGACTTCTCTCACCCTATGAAGTGAAAGCCAAAGTTTTGATTCACCACCCAGATAAAAAATCCTTCTTCCCATCAGGAAGTTGCTGAGGAGATTAAAATATTAAATGTGGACTTACATGAGGCCAGGAAGGTAGTACGCTCCCCCTAAACACTGAAGAAATTACACCTTATAAACAAATAGCCAGCAGCAGTAAGGGTGAGTTTTCTGCAGAAAGCATCAGTGGAGCTCAAGCAAGGACATGCATCCCCCACAACAGAGGTGTTCATCTAAAAACATTTTCCTAACCTATTCCTCCCCACTCCAATTAAGCTTGGAGATTTTTTTCCATCAGCCCTTACCAGAAAGCATCAAAAGCTGGTTCCAAAATCCACTGACATCATAGGAAGCCTTTCCAAAGGCTAATGGG
This sequence comes from Phylloscopus collybita, assembly GCA_027886175.1. Taxonomy (NCBI): domain Eukaryota; kingdom Metazoa; phylum Chordata; class Aves; order Passeriformes; family Phylloscopidae; genus Phylloscopus; species Phylloscopus collybita. Next base: position 19,955,614 of record JAJNNQ010000021.1, read on the forward strand.
CTTTGGGATCAGGCCCTCAGTTTTTATTCCAAGCCTCCTCAGCAGTGAGCTTAAATCAGTCCGTGCGCTTGTGAGCGCCCGAGAAGATTTTCCAACATTACGTTTGTTTGGGACCAGGTTCTCCCCATGTGGTGGACTTGATGTGAAGCCCATTTAAATCCCATCAGTCACTACAAAGAGGATGGGAGAAGGGCCAGGCCGGCTGAGCAGAGGTGGAATTCACCTTACAGCTGCTCTTATCAGCAGGGTTTAGGGCAGGGACACCCATGCCAGGAAGCTGCCAAAGAAGCTGTGCCAGTGTCACCATGCTAGGGTGGAAATAGTGGTGAGGCTGAGCAGTTTGCATGGAAAAGAGTGGGGAAAATCACGGAAGAAACATCACAGAGGGTCTCTGCTCTGCACAGCAGCTTTGCCACTGTTCACGTTGTACAACAACAGCGCATCTGAACATTTCTGTGCCTGCCTTTTGGTGGTATTCATCTACCCCGTGTTAGACATTAATCTTTGCTTAATTGACCAGAAGGCTGCAGATCCATGGTCTGTGAATATGATCCTAATTAGCTCACCTCAGGTTACACATTGATTTTCTGCGTGTTGCCTTTTGGAGCTGTGGAGCAGCTTGTTTTTTGAGGAGAACATAAAAGAGAGAGGGGCAGGGGGGGTTGTTAGTTACAGCTATAAATTTTACAGTTCACTGGAAACCACATTAAATGGCGACATCAGTTTATGGATCAACTCTGCAACTGCTTGGTTGTTAAAGCGCTGGTGGCAGATTATTGTGTTGTAGCCTTATAAAATATGGGCACCGTGTTTGCTGGGAGGGGGCTTAAAAAGAACAATGAAAGTCTCCAGTGTCTCTGATTCCTCATTTCTCTTGCATTGCAGTAGGCAAACTGATCTGATCTGTGTGTGCTTTTCTTGGGGGTGGGGGGGGGGAGCATTTGCCAGGCTTTTCTCTTAAGCTCAGGAACGCAAAGCTGGTGAGTCCTCCTGATTTAAGGTTACACCAGCTCTGCATCACTCCTGGACCGGCCAAGACGTGGGGGATCCTGGCCAGACCACTCTGAAACTGCTTGTAGGGGCAGCAGTTTCCAAATTTCCAGTGCCACTGAGCAGTGCATCCAGCTCACAGCAGCGCCCATGCTTGGCTGACCCTTCTGAGACACAGAGCACCACGTGCCTCCTCCAGATCAGCCAGAGCCGAGGACAAAATCCATGTGCAAAAATAAAACTTGGAAGTGATTGAAAAAAAAAAAAATGGAATCTCTTCCCAGACAGTGCCTAATCACTGCCTGTCTTCTGAAAATGTAGACATTTATTTTGGACTATGAAGAGCTTCTTTCAAATGTTTGGCCACTGCTAAAGACACTGAGCTCGTTGGAAAATTCCAGCCACAATATGCTGCCTGGTGACCAATAAATTTTGCGTTGATATTTTCCTTTCTTATTGGAATTGGAGTTCTGTTTGCAGGACTGGTGGAGGAATTAGGGTTAATGGTCACGTTTTTATCTGCAAGTGGCACAAAGTTTCTCCCAACCAAGGAACAATAAGTGCTGCTCCACCACAGGCCTGGTTGATCAGAAAGCTTTTCTTTTAAAAAGGGAGAATTCCAGCTTGAAAATGCAATATTGTCAGGGGAAATGAATTAGCTTTACTGCACAGTAGACAAATGGGAATTCTCTCACATACTCACGAAGAAGTTAATTGTGTGAAATGAAACATTTTACAGAATGCTACTGCTACCACTCACCACACTGTGCAGAATTTCTCTGGATGAAATCCCAGTGGCTTTGTGGAGGATAACCCAGAGATGAGATGTGGCACATGGCTGTCATGAGCCGCTGTGGTAGGTCCAGTTGCAGATAGGAAACCAAGGAGAATCCCCCGTGTGTGCTGTTGATACAGGATTTAAGCTGGGTGGCTGTAAGGCTTCTGGCTGTCTTTTTTTCCCCTATAAAGGCTGGACCACTAAAGCCACTGGTAAAATCCCCACTGCAGGAAGAGGAAGTGCTCAAATGAATCGAGTCCAGGTTGGGGGTGATGGCAGTCACCACCACAAGGCTGTCAACATATTTTTGTGGAGTGAGTCAATGGGATTGACCTTCCCAGTCACTTTCTTGGGACCAGCCAATACTCTGGGCATGTTTTTGGTGATTTCTGCAGAGCTGACATGGCTGCACGTGAGACCTGACCGCACTTTGGGCTCTAGAGCAACAAGAGCAGCAGAGAGCTTTCAAGGATGTGGGAAGGACCTCTCCTGTCCCTTTCCTGTGAATAGCAAGAGCTTTTGTTGCCTTCATCTCAACAAGTGGTGCAGCCTTGTGAATGCTAAATCTACTTTAAAAATAACATAAACAGAACTTAGTAAAAGTGACTGAGTACATGGCAGCCCTGTCAAGTTTGTTTGGCTGCTTCCTAACGAACAGGATTGTGAAGGCTGTGAGTAGCTCAGGCTCTAAGTAACACAGCCAGCTGCACAGTTGTGATTTCCATTTCAGAAAGAAAGGAAAAAGGAAAGCTGTTGTTTATCTAATGCAAAGGGGAAGGGCAGTGTGTCTCTGTTCAAGATGTTTGCATTAACATTACATAATCTGACTGCTCTGAAGCAAAGAACTGGGAGTTTTCATTATTTTTAGGGTGGTTTTTTTTTAATATGAGGAAGCTTTCTTGGCCAAAGGGAGGATGAAGACTGAAGATTTCTCTCTTCCAGCAGGTTGCACCCTATTTACAGTGTTCTAGCACATATTGCTTCTCCAGCCCAGCCACAGATCCATTTTGATGCCACAGACAATGCTGTTTTCTATAAGATGTCACAATCATGGTGCTGGGGATGCTCATGGTGGGAGACTGAGTGTAGCATGCCATCAGTGCTTTGATATTCCAACAGGGGATCACCCTCTGTCAGTGGGACAAGGATGAAAGATCTGGCAGGGGTTTATCTCAGCCAGGGTGGTGGCACAGGTCGAGGCGTGCTCTGCTGTCCTGCTGCAAGGAAAGCCATTCATGAACAGGCCTCTGGAGACTCTGAGCAGCTCAGTGTCTCTTTGATGACAAATGCTCAAGATCATCTGTGCAGCTCAATCTTGTCATCATTTGGGTGTTGTTCTGTTTACTGCCCAGCTTTTAAAAATAAAGACCTCCTCAGGAAAAGGTTGCAACACGCCCCGAGAAAGAGACATTATTTTCAGCTTAAAATTTCCTATGTCCCCAGCTAAAAATGTGGTCAGGAGATAAAGCCTGACACGTTCTCACCATTTGTCTCTTTGGCAAAAGGAAAAGAGGGGTCACCCAGCCCTGGGTCTGACGTACAGGATGCCACTTGAGCCGTCACACTCGATAACTCCAACTTGAACTTGTCCCCTTGTGTAAGTGGGGCTGATTTATGACCTTGCCAGGCAGACCTTGTCTGATTTTCTGTGGGGTAAGAGGCTGCCCTGCTCTCATGGCATTAAATGAGTTCTTTCTTGCCAGCTGCTCAGCACCAGGGACCGGGGTGTTAAGGTCTAGAGGGCCCTCAGGATGCACAAAGCATGGTTCAGACATGGTACCCCTGTGACACAGGGGGTTCTATAACTGATATCGGCGCCGAGGGAACGAGGAGACAGGGAGGCATCAGTGAAGGCTGCATGGTGCTCTTGCAGGCAAGAGCCTGGGCAAGAGACCACACCTTTATTTTTTGACTCCTTTTGTACATTTTAGAAGTTGCCCACCCCAGAGGTGGGACCCTTGGAACCACTGGTCATTTTCCAGAGACCATCACCGAAGCCCCTCCTCTGGGAAGAGATGTGGGAGCTTCGGTTGTTTACTGAACATGACCTTGTGCTTCAAAACCGTGCCTGAGAATAGAATTCCCAAAACCAAAACAAGCAGGCACGAAAGCATGGCAACAGGGTTCAGCTCATTTGTAGCAAAACTCCTGATTCCTAGTATGGAAAAATTTCCTTCCAAATCCCAAAAGAAAGCTGTAAAGTCAGACACTCAGTTTACCTCTCCCATTAAAGTAATCATAAAGAATTCTTTATTTAAAAAAAAAAAAAAAGCACAGAAAAAACCCCAAATTTTGCTAGTTGGTGGCATCCCTGCCCATGGCAGGAGGGTTGGAACTAAATGACATCTAAGGTCCTTTCCAACCCACACCATTAAGGAAATTATTTTATAAAACCCCACTAAAATCTGAGGGAGTGCTGTCTAAACTCCACTGTCTTGGGATCCTCATTTGCTTTCTCTGACAGGTTCATCAATAGTTGGGCCATTCATGTCTCTGTGCAGCTTAGTGAGAGCAGAAATGAACAGGACAATCCAAATCACACTATCCAAAGGCTGGTTGGGAGCCCAGATTGGATCTGAGTTCCAAGAAGGGGGTTGTTCTGCCCATGGACAGGTGTATTATGATAAATCTCTGTGATCTGCCACTCCACCTGAAACCATCACCTGCCAAGAGTGAGAGACAAATTTCCCCCAAACCCGCATTCCACATCTCATGGCATGGAAGGCATCCAGGTTTTAGAAATACACAGCAGCAGGATTTCAAAGGTTGAGGCCATTTGTAGATGCTGGGAGTGCTCTGACAAAAACTTTTTGTATGAGTCAGAGGAGTTTTGTTTGTTTGGGTGGTTTTTTTTCCTTCATATATTACACATAATTTTATGTTACATGGCTACGAAACAAAGCTCTTTCAACCTTTATTTACCAAAGATGTGATTAGCTGGATTTGAGAGGGCAGGAGGGAAAAGAGGTGAGATAACTGGAAAAAAAGCAGCTCTCATTCTTAAGAAGAATCCAGCAAAAATAACTCATTCTATTGGTTCCTGATATGTTTAAAGACTCAGGGTCAGTTCACATCTTCACTGCCATACAGAGCCCACCCCATAATACCCTTTCCATATGAAAATGAAGATTGAGGCAGGGCATGACTGGCTTTGAGGGACAGCAGCATGAGCTGGACACTGAGCAGACAGCAGTGAGTTATTCTGTAAGATGTGTCCTCATGGGCTTTATCCTCCTCTGGCAGAGTGTGCCACACACCAATTCACTCTGGTACTGAAAAAAAATCCCAGAGTGCAGAGAAACACCCACTGAAAAAAGAGCAGCCACCAAACTTCCTGCCTCCCACGAATTCCTTGACCATCCCACCCTGGTGAGCACTGCTGCAGCTGCTAAAGCTAAAAAGTGCTTGTGTTTGTGATTATTTGGGCTTTTGAAAATGAAACAAGTGACTGGCTGCACCAGCCTTATGCACACAGATGGCCCTGGGCAGCCTGACAGGTTGTACATCTATGTTTGCAACGCCAAGAGCTTGGCACTTGCTTTTTTTGGGACCTTGCCCAGTGGTTTGGAGCAGATGATGTTGTCCAGCACCCCATCCTTCCACCCCACAGTTGCACATGCAGCTGAGATACTGTCAGAGGTACACTTGGACATCCAACCCATTTACTTTATAGGGAAAGTATGTTCTGAATTGTTTGAGTGAGAAGGGTGAAAAAAACCTCATCCATGCTTTCCTGGCTGGATTCTGCACCTCAGCCCCTTGTTTTGACTATATTTTTTCCCCCATCTTTCATTTGCCCCTTTCAACTAAGAACACATGCAGAGGTTATTTGGAATTGTTATGTGTGCCTTGTATCGGAGTGATTAATTATTCAGAAATGTTCTGTTTAAAATAAAACTCCCTTGCAATGCTTGGACTGTATCAAGACAGCTCAGAGCTGGCACAAATGAGAGTTATTCCCACTTTTAAAGGCTATTAATAGTGCCAAAGCAATACAAAGGAGACCTGTAGCACCTATGCACTTATTATTCATCACATCCATGCTTATTATATAGGTATGCATGAGATAAATAGACAGAGGGATTTGCTCAGCTCAGTGCTTAGGCTGTGCCAAAGAAATAAAATTCCCTCCCTGGGGAGCCCAACTGTGAAGGCAAAGAGGGGCTAGCTAAATGAAATCACAGATTACATTCACAGCTAAGTGGCTTCTTTGAGCAAGGAGATGAGTTGGCCTGTTTTCCCTGGGAGGCTGCTCCTGGTATGCATGACCTTATAAATAAAGGTGTATGAACCAGATGCCAGGGATGTGAGCCAAAGCTGATAAGAGCCAGTGGGAGTCCTGCAGTGTCCACAGGCTTGGGAGCAGGTCTGTGATGCCACGAGCTGTCTGAAAGGAGCTGCTGCAGCCTGGCATCCCCAAACTCCTCTGGACATGGCTGTGAGCTCATCCCCACAGGATCTGAAGACCTTGTGCATTGCCCTCATCATCCTTCTGTAAGGAAGCAGTGTCATTTCTGTGTTACCAACAGGCAGCACAGGTTAAGCAGGGTGGCTTCTTCTGGTCTGGGATGAAGAAGTTACCTGGGATGATCAGCAGGAGCTGTGAATGCCTGATTTCAGCTTGCTCTGGTCTGGGGACTCTGGAAGGAACCACTGCATTAAAAAAAAAAAACCCTATGTGCAGTGTGGCTGGAAGAAAGCCATGCAGTGATTTCATTTCATATTTGTGTTCTAACTCCTAATGGTACAACATGAGTATCTGAGGATCTGTTCTCCTCCTAAGTGTAAACCAGACCACGCCTAGCAAAGTCAAAAATACTCTTTAGCATTCACCAGGTGGCAGTTTATATTAACCAGATCCACCCTGAAATTCAACTGCATCCACCTCATCGCTTCCCAGGAAGTTGGTGAGCTATTAGATAAAGAGCTCATTTCAGAGACATGTTAATTTTCAGTAGGGATTTTCTAATAAATTCCTTCCATGAGAGATGTATAGTTTGTTAGAGACTCTTAGCTCAAAACACTACTTGTGGGAGTAGGTAGCATTCCTTTCCTACTCATCCATGGAGATTTCCAGCCAAAAAACAGGGACACAACTGGCCAAACTAAGGAGCTTGCCCAAATAAAGTTATGTCGTGTCATTGGAAAACAGTGGAAAATGTTCTGGAAGTACTCATGTCATGTGTTCTCCAGCAGCACAGTTTTTTCACAGAGGATGTTCCCACTGACAAAGAGCCCATGAACAAATCTCCTCTGTTGCTTCCACCTTTTCCCTTTCTGCTGTGACCCCCAGCTACCAAGGTGTGAGCTTCTGGAGTTAGAGAGATGAGTAGAAATAAATCTTAATTCTTGAAGGGAAAAAAAAAGATATAACTATGGTCATTGCAATGACCTCCAACATGACTGTTAAATCTGGCTGATCACTTTTTACTCAGTGGAACTCCCTGAATGTTTATGTAATTATGGGCAGGGATTATATTCCATCCTTCTTGTGCCACATTTGGTCTTTAAATTAAAGCAGCTTTTTCCTCCTCCCCGCCCCTCTCCTCCAATGTATTTATAGACAGGTATTGTTTTCATCTTAGAGGTCATTTAGTAGGCTAGAGGTAGCACAGGTTTTGAGTTTCATTTTGTAAGAAGGTCACATATTCCCTGGTGTTTCTGGTTGTCCTTTCCCTGCACTTTTTCTGGCTGGGATTTCCCTTCCCTGGAAAGTGCCCAGCAAGGCTGGGCTCTTATTGACACTTCTTGAAGGGCTTCCCTGCTCCCTCGTGTCTGCTCCCCTTTCCCAAGATCAGATCTGCTCTTCCCAACAAAAGCTGGTGCTCTGGAGTCATACTGTAATTAATTAGCACAGCTGGGTCTTTTCCTCCTTTTTCATTTCCTTCTGGTGACCAAACTCCACCAGGCTGCCTGGCTCTCAGCTCCAATTTGGGCTCAATTCTTGCCATCCTGGAGCCTCTGGGAAGGAACTTCATCACTTCCCAGCATGGGAGTGGCATCACTTCCCTGGCATGACCCAGGCTGCTCCACAGCCCAGGCAGCAGGAAAATTTGGTTCCCATAGGACTGGTAGTAAAGCAGGGTCTTGTCCTGCATTTCCCCAGAGCTCCCTGAAACAGATGCAGTTCTGGAAAACAGTTGAGCCTGACAGATCTCCAGGCTGAGACAAAAAGCCATTTGGTCAGAGTATGATCATCCAGCTGTATTCAGGACACAGCTTGCTGATTTTATGGATACACATATATCTTTTAGGACTAGAAATCAGCCTTGTTTTTCTCTTCTTGTGTAATGTTTGACATATGATGTAAATTTACTTTTACAACGTACAGACATAAAAGCTACTGTGGCTTGGACGTAGAATTTATTGATTGTAGAAAACTGACTAGCAGGTTTCTTGATTAAGGTTTTTTTTATGCAATAGGAAAGAGAGAAAGAACCAAAGTACATGAGGACAAATTTTGTATTACAAAAGTAATACAAAAGTAATAAAAAAAGAAGTTATTCAGTCTCTTAAAATTTCACTGCTGTAACTAAACAATGGATTTGTTTTAGCACAGGTCTCTCCTGTAATTTTTAAGGTATCCTCAGTAACCATCTACCTATCCATAGGCTTTGTTCAATTAATAAAATTTCCTAACTGGATCTATATTTGCCCAAGTGGTAAGATAGGAATTTAAAATTATAAAGCAAGGTTTTCCCCTTCTCTAGGACAATAGGGCCATAAAATTTCTTCACAAGAACCTGTGCAGAAATGCAATGGCAAACTCTAAAATCAGTGAGAGAACAGAGTGATTAGGAGCTACACCCTGATGCTTTTAGATGGGCTTGTGCTCTCACAAACTGCAGGTCTGCTTTGCTGTGTGCCCATCACTTTTGCAGGTAATGGCACCTATTTTGTTCCCAGGAGAGACTGGAACAACACAAAATCCCTCTGCTTTCTTTGTCCTTTTGTTGGTGCTCATCTTTGGCTCAAACCCATCGATCTTTTCTAGCAGAACTTCATAATTGTTGTCTGTGTGTAAGATGTGCAAGGGGCAGAGTCTGGCCCCTGGTTGTTATCACGGCCTGGTTCATATAAAATTTTCTAGCCTGGCTTTGTAATTGAAACCATTTTCGTGCTGCAAGCACACAAAGCTACGGAGCGAGCCACGCACGCAGCTGAGAGAACGCGCTCTGCTCCAAAGCATCATTAAAGCAATTTCCCATAATGTCTGGCAGGGAGTAGGTTTCTTTTAATGATTTTATTAAAAAGTGAATTAAAGGCCAAAGGTTGCTTTCCTACAGCCCTTAATTTCCTGTTGCAGTGCCAAGCGCCGTGCACAGGAGCTGCTGGGAGTGGGGGACAAGGGAGCCTTCCCCCGGGATCAGGCCCTGGAGCTTGGCTGTGTGCAGCTCTGCTCCCACAGTGCCAGCGGGAAACACGGTGGCAGGAGCAAACAGTGATCCATTAGTGAGAGCACCCAGTGATCCATTAGTGAGAGCACCCAGTGATCCATTACTGAGAGCACCCAGTGATCCATTAGTGAGAGCACCCAGTGATCCATTAGTGAGAGCACCCAGTGATCCATTAGCAAGAGCACACGGTGATCCATTAGTGAGAGCACCCAGTGATCCATTACTGAGAGCACACAGTCATCCATTAGTGAGAGCACCCAGTGATCCATTAGTGAGAGCACCCAGTGATCCATTAGTGAGAGCACACAGTGATCCATTACTGAGGGCACCCAGTGATCCATTAGTGAGAGCACCCAGTGATCCATTACTGAGAGCACCCAGTGATCCATTAGTGAGAGCACCCAGTGATCCATTACTGAGAGCACCCAGTGATCCATTAGCAAGAGCACCCAGTGATCCATTACTGAGAGCACCCAGTGATCCATTACTGAGGGCACCCAGTGATCCATTAGCAAGAGCACCCAGTGATCCATTACTGAGAGCACCCAGTGATCCATTACTGAGAGCACACAGTGATCCATTACTGAGAGCACCCAGCGATCCATTACTGAGAGCACCCAGTGATCCATTACTGAGAGCACCCAGCGATCCATTACTGAGGGCACACAGTGATCCATTAGTGAGAGCACCCAGTGATCCATTACTGAGAGCACCCAGCGATCCATTACTGAGGGCACACAGTGATCCATTACTGAGGGCACACAGTGATCCATTAGTGAGAGCACCCAGTGATCCATTACTGAGAGCACCCAGTGATCCATTACTGAGAGCACACAGTGATCCATTAGTGAGAGCACACAGTGATCCATTACTGAGAGCACCCAGCGATCCATTACTGAGGGCACACAGTGATCCATTAGTGAGAGCACACAGTGATCCATTACTGAGGGCACCCAGTGATCCAGTACTGAGAGCACCCAGTGATCCATTACTGAGAGCACACAGTGATCCATTACTGAGAGCACCCAGTGATCCAGTACTGAGAGCACCCAGTGATCCATTACTGAGAGCACACAGTGATCCACTACTGAGAGCACCCGGTGATCCATTACTGACACAGGCCTGTGGAAGGGAACAAACTGTTGGCTCCTTTCACCAGCAACGCGACTCGGCTGGAACAGCCTGGGTGGCAATTGAACAGGGACAGAGGTTGTCCAAAAAACCAAATTTAATAAAGGAGGCAACAAAAGAATAAACCGTACACTCTATGGGACAAACTTCAAAGACCCAACAATAGGGTAAATGTAACAAAATGTAACCTTTGTAACAGAACTGTGAACCAATGAACAGCTGCATTACCATGTATGTAAAATGTTGCCAACCAATCACTGACAAGAACTGGAGACATTACCTTGTATGGATCAACTACACTAACATAACCCTTCCCATAATCCCGTCCCAATCTCCATAATCTAACCAGATGTTTCCCTTCCTGGCATCCCTTCTCCCATGGCCTTAGGCTGATATCCACTTCGTTGTTGACCAGGGCCAACCTGCTCCCAGTTCCGGGTCACCCAAATCCCACAGGCTCCAAACAAGGCTGAGGAGATCCACGTAATGCCTGGAATGTGAATTTCCATTGGTGCTGTTGATGTGACATCAGCCTAATTCCAGGGAGGGTAACCCATGGAAAAAGTGGATCCTGGATCCTGCCCTTTGGACTAATGGCGCGGGTCTGTATTTTCATGGCATATTTATGCAGCCTGGATGTTGCCAATCTTTTATTTCTGCCTTTCAGGTGGGTAAAAGCAGAAAGGGTGAGCTCTTCCAGTTGAGCACCTGTGGAGAAACTGGGTCCTCTGCGAAGAAGCAAACAAACCAATGCAGTAAGAATAAACTTATAAAATAATAAGGGCACCAACAGGCCCCAGCCTGCTCCTCCTTGGATCTAACCACCTCTCAGTGCTTCTGAGAGAGAAAATGCAACACCCCAACACAGATAATGGAGGTTTGGAGTCTGATGAGACTTGCTTCCTGCGGTATCCCATCATCTGGAAAATCAAACCTAAATTCCCTCCTGGTGTGCAGAAGGACTCTCTGAGAAGCAACTTGCACTTCACAGCATACATGGGCTTGGCCAACTATAGGAACAAGATGTTGGTAAAACTCCAGTCTTTAAAATACTTTAATAAAACAACTATAATTTACCCCACTGCAAGAGCTATAAACTGTAATTTAATAATGTGCTTGTCAGGGGACAGCTTTTATAAATACTAATAATAAAAAAGTTTTAGTATTATTAAAGAAACGTAGTATATAAAAAATGTCTAATTGCTGAGGAAACAGCATGATTATGATTTTCAGTTATTTAGAATGGGAAAATCATTCTAAGCAAGGGAGCTGTGTTTTTATGGTGGAGTCTTGCTGTACGAGTCTCATTAAGTTTTCAAGGAACACTGTTCCAAATCTTTACCGTGCTTCCAAATTATGTTAAACTGTTAAGCTTTCATCCTGCTCCAGCAGTGGGGTTCTCAAGCATGGAAGACATTTCTGGCTTGGGATTTAAACATCTTTCAAATAAAAGAGGTTTATTTCTTACAGGACAAAGCTTCACGCTTTGGACTCTTGGATTTCCAGGTTCAGTTCCCATAAAGTACCCCGAAAATATAATTTTTAAGTTCAGTACCTGGAATGGTTTGAACTCTCTGAAAGCTCAGCTCAGGGCAGTTTAGCCATGCAAAACCATGTAATTTCTGCTCCATCTTGGTTGCAGTCATCTGCTCTGACACAAAATAGGATTAAGAATCATATAACTGCTTCCAGCTAATAGATTTAGGCTGTGGTTCCAGAATTATTAATACCAGATCTGTGCACTGCCAGCTCACCCAGGACTATAAATCTAATGTGGATCAGGCATGGACACATGATTGTGTTTTGTCAAATTAGCCAAGGGACATGATATGGAATTTATACCAGCTTTATCCTCCTGTGCTAGCTGCACTCCTGCTGTGGAAAGGCAGGAGATTGCTGGTCCAACACAAAGTTAAAAAATACTGATACACCAAAAACCTGCTGTTATAAAGGGGTTTTTTTTTGTTGTTGTTGCTGTTTTGACAAATGTGAGCCATTGACTGGAGTTTTTTTATGCTCTAGCAGCGTGTTGCTCATCTGGCACATGGCACTGGTGGTGTGATACCACAAATCTTACAGCTGGCTGCAAACCACAGCCTTAAGAATTAGCACTTGAGCTCCTGTCACGTAGCTGCCCTTGGAAATCTCTTTCCAGGGCAGTAACCATTGTTTCCTTATCACATCTTATTGGGAGCAAGAGGTTTTTATGATAGCCTCTTGTATGCCTGTGACAGGCCTTTTCTCTTGAAAAACCAACTTACAGAGGACTCTCACACATGTTTGCTGCAATGCAGACAATGCTGGTTTCAATAGTGAGCTTTAAAATCTTAAAAGGAGGAGTCCACATTTCCCCATTACTCTGGAGATAGGTTAAACATTAGTTCTTGTTCTGGCTGGGGGGTTGGGATTGGAAATTTATGTTTCCAAAAGCAAAAAGTGGAGCTCTCTTTAGTCCCAAGGTCATGGAACAGCAGTTAAAGGACTACAAATAATCCCATTTTTCCCTTTTACATGATTTTTTTGTTGTTGTTGGTTGGGGGTTTTTTTGTTTGTTTTTGGTTTTTTTTTTTTTTTTTTTTTTGTGGGTTTTTTGGGGGGTTTTTTTGTGGTTTTTTGTTTGATCGTTTGTTGGTTTTGTTTTGTTTTTGTTTTTAGGTTTGGGGGGTTGGTTTAGGTTTTTTTCTGGGTTTTTTTGGTGGGAGATGAAGCTCTCACATAACAGCTGGGATGGGGAGAGGACATAAGGTAAAGTCATGAGGCTGGGAAGTCAGGATGTCACCATGTATCCCATCCATGCTGACTGAGCTGGTGTGGGAGCTTGGCCTGTACAATATCAATGGGAAAAGGGGCAAAAGAGGCTTCACTCTTCATTTTCTGGGTAAACCTCTTCTTGCAAAATGGATCCTGCTGAAGGGATTAATTTATTCTGGGGACTGAGCAATGAAGATGGGAGATGGGAGGTGATGTGTTCTGAAGAGGAGCTGCCAGAATAAATGAGCAAATTCAGCCTGGGATTTCTCAAAAGGATACAGCCCCATTCTACAAAACTCCTTTTTCAGGACAAACCTCTGAAAGAAGATGCAAAGCAGGTGAAGATCTGCAGGGAAGCTGCAGCAATGTGCTTGAGCACCTCCATCATTCCCAGGAATTGCTGATGAGAGTTTCACGCTAACCCAACTCACCTCACTGCAAGTCACTTCTGTGCTCAGCCCTCCTTCTCACCTTCACAAAAACCATTGGCCCTGAGGGCTTCTACATTTGTCACACTTGAAACACACCAGCAGCACTTCTCTGAGCACTGCTCTGGATGTCTGTTCACGTTGGGAATCAGGGCAGGGTGAGCTCTGGAGGGCCCTAGGTGCTGCATCAGCCCTGCAGGTCAGGACTGACACTGCAGTGTAACTGAAGTCAGGCTTTGACCCTTAACTTGGAAACACAAAGCTGAATTTTCCCCTCATTTTCCCCCTCCCGAATCCTCCCTGGTTCCCTACATGGCTGCTCTGTATTATGATCCCTTTAAATAAGCAGCCTGTCATTAGCTTTTATCCCAGTGCTTGCTCAGCCGGACTAAAGTCTAGATCTCTTTGTTTTTAAGACTTGCTTGGTGTGTAAGTGCCAGATGTTTCCCATCTCTTGGCTCTTGGTGAAATAAACACGAACTGCCATAACCTTCACCTTTCAACTCTTACATTACCTATTCCTAAAGTACAAAAAAATGGATGTGTGTTTATGCAGCGAGGCTTTGAACTACCTTCCAGGTTTATGTCAAAAGTCCGATTCTCCAGGCAAAGATAACAGATGAGAAGGGATTTTGGTGCTGCTATAAAATCCACCTCCTGCACCAATGGAGCAGTAGTCCTCAAGGAGCAGAGCAATCTGTGGGGATTAGAGACCCTGTAAAACTGATCCTACTTTCAGGCCATATCACTCAGCTCTGGGTTTGGCACTCCTGGAAAGCAGAGTGCTCTGTGGGTGACAGTCCAGTTATCTGATACAAAAGCAGCATAAACCTGCAGAGTCCACGGGGGGGTTTTCTGATGTGTCACAGCTTTTAGCACAAACTGTGGAGTTCACCTCTTTAATCTATTTCCCTTAGAGAAAGATTGGAAGGTTTAGGTTGGAAGGGATCTTAAAGATCATCCACTTCCAATTCCCACTGCCATGGGCAGGAGCATCTTTCACCATCTTTACAACTTTCCCCTTCCTGCCCCAGCAGCAGCAAAGCTGCAGTGGGGTTAATAAAGGAATTTTCATCATTAAGAACAGCTCATCTAAATTCCTCCTGGAGTTATTTTTCTTCCTGCCCTTCTTTTGCCTCTCATTTTATAAAACCTTCCTTGAAGGCACCTGGGTGATTTGGCTTTTGGTTGGGCATAGAGGGCTTCTCCAAGTTAATATTCTCATGTCCTAAGGAGGGAGAGTGAATACGTGGCCCCAGGAGGCTGGGACCAGCTGCCTGATGACACACACTCACTCAAAGCTTCCCAGGAACAGCTTCACCCAGGCTTAGGTGTCCCACAAGAAAGTCATAAAGCAGCTTTTCCTTTTTAACTTACGCAAGAAGTGGGGAACAAGTGGTGCAATTAAGATTGCAAAAGTATTTCCACTAGAATTCCAAGTGCATTAGGCAAATAGAATTTTAATTTGTGCTAACTCGTCTCTTCCCGGGGAAATGAAGTCTTTCTCTGAGGATGGCTTTTGTTTGTCACAGAGTCCCCTGAAAGGTGGATTAGCAAGAATGAGCAGTGAAATATTTTGTCCATAATTCACTCATACTGAAAAGAATGCATTTTCCCCACTGTAAACACATTAGTTGCTATATCTCTTCCCTCTGCAGACAGCTAAAAAACAGCTTCCCCTCAGAACAGGGAAATTCTTGCAAACAACAATTATCATCAAACCTCCTTTTGTCTTTGGAGATCATCAGAATATTCTCCATGAGTTTTGTTGCAGCCTTCAAGCCAAACATTCAGAGGCCATCTATTTTAGAGAGCACCCATTTGCAGGGTGACTGTGCCATCCATGGACACTGGAGAGAAAGGGTGGGAAGGCAGAGCACTGGGATGGCTTTTCACAGGCACTGAGGAGTCTCCACAGAGTTACAGAGGGCCTCACCTCTTTTCTGACCTCTCAGTGCATATTTCCTTAACCAAGCTGACTCAGGATGCTGGGGTCACTGAAACACAAGTTGTTTCAAAGGCTGGACCGAAGTGTACATGCCATGATCTTCTATAAATCCAAATTAAACCGCAGCCCTCAGACCAGGGGTGCTTGGGGGGGTCTCTGGGGGCTCACGAGAGAACGGCACACGGTGACAGGGATGGATTTCTGGCCTCTCCATAACTTCTGCAGCCCAGCTCTAATTTATGCACACTGACACTGAGCATTTGCTCAGGCCATTCATCCACTCAGGCACTTATTGATGATGCACTGAGGCAAACTCAGAGGTTTCAGCTGTGGCACACACCCAGGTGCCTTCACCATTTCCTTCTCCTTCACGGTGCCTTTCTGTCTAAGCTCCAACCTAGAAACCTGTGCATGGGTTTAGAAACTGAGGTTTTTTTCCTATAAATTTACCTTGTCCAAAGGCTCCAAGCTAGAAACCTGTATGTGGGTTTAGAAACTGAGGTTTTTTCCTATAAATTAATTAACCTTGACCAAAGGCCAGTGCATTTTGGTGACATTTTAAAAACGCAAGGAAAAAAAATTAACATTGAATTGAGCTGAATTGAATGCTAAACTGCTCATTGTTAAGCATGAACCTTATTAGAAGTTACTGTAATTTAGGAAATAGATCTGATCTATCTATCTATCTATCTATCTCTATCTCCATATATATGTATCTATATATTTCTATATATCTCTACATATATATGATTAAGGTGCCTATACAATAATTTATATGTATCCTTAGATTTTGATGACTCCACTCCTGTTAGACAGTTCTTCACTTTACTTGTGGTTTCTACTGAAGCTAGCATTTCTAAATATCCTGCTATGAAAGTGTGTGTCTAAACATACATTTTTTGAGTTTAAATAGCTAGTGAGACAGTCTGGAAAATACATAGGGAAAGGTCCCCCTCAAAACTTCTCTGGGCAACCCCATCCAGTGTTCAGCCACCCTCACTCTATAAAAAGCTCTTAATTTTTACATATAAATAGAATTTTCTGTTTTTCTGTGTGGCCTCTGGCTTTGTCATTGGGTGTCACTGAGAAGAGCCTGACTCAACCTCCTTCAGGCTGCCCCATCAGGTGTTTATCCACATTTATAAGGTAAAAATGCTATTCAAATTCTTTCTTGGCATCTTGCTGTCACACTGCAAGAGCAATGTACATTAAAACACATTCTAGGTTGCTTTTTCTGTTACCTGAGGGCAGTAAATCACAGGGTTACAGAGGTTACCTCAGCTAGGAATAAAGCCATCACCTTTAGCATTGGTTTCAGTAAAAACACAAACACTTCTGCAGTCAAATGGCAAAGTTTTATGGCTGTGGTTTTTTGAAACAACCAATAAATATTTGTTTGCCATTTCTCTCTGGGGCAACTGTCCACTTGCTAATTTACACACCACCAAGAGGCCACTGAACCTTTTCCTGTTGGTATTAACCCTATCCCTTACTGTGCCACTGAAAATATAAACTGCCTGGAGGTTGAGAGATGTTTGGAATAAGAGCAGCTCAGCCCACAGCAGGTCATCCCAAAGAAAGCTTGAGATCCCCCAAGAGCTTTGTGTTTCCTGATGTGACTCCATGGCAGTGTTTCAGCCCTGAGGATTTTGTGTAATCCTGTGCAGGGCTTTTCCACAGCTGCCACTGTCCTTTGGAGAGGATGGAGCTTCTTCTAGTTTTCCTTCAGCTCTTCTTTGCCCTTCCCTTCTGATGTCACACCCAACCCAGCAGCAGTGACTGTCACTATATTATCTGACTCCTCCAAATTTATCGTGCCCAAAATGCCTCCCCAACCATTTACAGACTCAACTTGTGTAGGCCAAACCTTCAGACTCTTCTCCCAGCTCATAACCTTCAGCCTGGGAATTGTGTGCCCAGCTCTTCCCTGGGCTTATTTATAAATGTACATCTCAGGGTTTTCATGTGTTTGTGTTCTTTGAAAACCTCATCTGTTTCCCTGAAGATTTCTGCTTCATCAGTTCCTGTCTGTGGGTCCCTGGTTGATAACCTGACTTCTAAAAGCCTGTGAATTCAATGACTGCAGTTGTTTATTTGTTTTCCTTCCTGTTTGGCTTGAAAAACCTGCTCTCTCTAAGGTTTGCTATTAAAAACTTTAAGAGAAAAGCTCTTGCGTAATTTATTTTTGTTGTTGTTAATTACGGTTCTCCAGGTTTTTCCTCTCTGACCTGGTGCACCAGCATATGCACAGCACTGCACTGGAGCTAACAGATATTTCTGCTCCTTTGCATGGGGACAGGATGAGTGCCACGCTCACCACAGAGCTCCTGGGCAGCTTGGGCTCTGAATAGCCTGGGGATATTTTGCTCTGCTTCATAACCATGGGTTTGCCAAGCCTGTGGCTGCCACCTGGAGCAAGATTTGGAGCAAGATTGGAGAGTGCCCACTGGAGTGTCACACAGCTCAGAGCTGGTAATGGAACTGTCATTGGTTTTCCCATTCTTTATGTAAAGGTAGCAAAGCCTGGAGAACAAGCAGCACTTGGAAGATAAACTCATCATAGAATCAGAGAGTGGTTGGCTTGAAGGGGCTTTAAAAACCATCTTGTTCCACCTCCTGCCATGGGCAGAGACACCTTCCACTGCCCCAGGTTGTTCCAAACTCTGTCCAACCTTGTCTTGGACACTTCCAGGGATGGGGCAGCCACAGCCTCTCTGGGCAACCTGTGCCAGGGCCTCACCACCCTCACAGGGCAGAATTTCTCCCTGATCCCTAATCTAAACCTGTCCTATCACTTCATATCCTTGGATACAATTTCTCTCCAGCTTTCTTGGAGAATCACTATTTAGGCAGCACAAAACAAACAAACAAACAAACAAACAAACAAACAAACAACCCCACCCAACAAAACCTGAACAAACAGACAGTTTTGCAGGTTTTAGCATAGTTGAAAGTTTTCATGAGTTCCCCTGGAAGTGAATAAAAATGAAAGGAAGCAGCAAATCTGAAACACCTGCATGACCTGCCCATGCTCTTGCTCCTGCTGACAGGAGGGTTTCTGTGGGAGGTGCAGGTTAGAGAGGTCTCACCAGGCCCCCTCACCTGAGGAGCACCCTGAAGTCTCCAGCAGTGCCAGTGGCAGTGACCAACACCTGAGGTGGATGCCTGTCCCCAGGAACGACAGAATGGCCACGAGCAGAGAGAAGCCTGGCTCAATAACGTCACAGCCTGACAAGTGTTTTTCCCACCTCTCTCAAGGACTGCTGGGCTCTGGCCTCTTGTTCCTGCTCAGACACTGCAGAACATTCACTGCAAAACACTTGCAAGGTGACGTTATTTATGGCTTGTCAGACTGCCCCTTGTGCCAATGAGTCATGAATGCACCCAGAAGGACACAGGATGTATTTTTTTCCTGAAGGACAAACCCATTTGCACATGAGGAGCCATCTCCTGAGCCCCAGCACTTTGCAAGTGAGCCATCTCCATCCCACCACTGCCCAACAACAGCCTGAGAGCTGCAGACCCAGCTTTTGTCAAAAACACCCACACAGAGCTGACCCTGAAATAAAGAAAACCTTCGTTGTGATATTTTTCTTTTATAGCTCCCAACTACTGTAAACTGTGGAGGAGCAGAGCTGCAAAGCTGGCCATTAAACTGTCTGCTCCTTCCTGTTTGAACAGGACCTCTCCAGGGTTTTAGCTGCCTCAACCACCATGGGTCAACATCCAGGAAGGAAGACGTTTCTAAGGAAACCACGGAGGCTTTCCACCAAGGTGGTTGCATGAAAGCACTGAGGCTGGTGAGAGTGACAAAAAGCAGTTCATTGGATATTGTAGAAAAAGGTAAAAAGTTATTGCATGCAGGCTGTTTTTATAATGAGGCCATTCAGGCATAAAATCACTTTAAATAGGTAGTTTGTTTCCACATTGCAGAATTATTTTCGTCCTCCTCTTTCAAGGAGGAGTTTATCTAGGCACAGTGGTGTATAAATAATAAATAGCCCCGGGGGCAAGGCATTTTTACCTTTTTTTTTTTCCCCCTGCTTCGTATCCTGTTGCAGTTGGTCTCGGGCTGCAAAATGAATTTTGTTTTCTGAAATAATATTATTTACTTTGAGCAGAGTCCTCTGCGAGAGGCCATGAATTCTGCTCTGCAGTTGCAGAGTGCCAGAGCAGACAGGAGCTTTACAGGGCAGCATTTGCATTATTTTAAATGACTTTTCTGTGGGTTCCAGGGCAGTTTGCTCTGGGGACAGGTACAGCCACACTAGCTCAGGGGACCTCCAGGAAAGCTCTGTGCTGTGTGCATCCAGTGTTTGCACTCTGCAGATGCCTTGGGATGGGAATGGTTTGGGGATAACCCACGGGGCAGAAGGGCAGGGTCATCCTGAAGGTGGTCACTTAGAGCAGGAGGTGACAGCCAGCAGGCTGGAGGTGCACAGCTGTGAGACCCTGAAGGGGCACAGCAGGTTCATTTCTTCTGTTTTCTGCCACGCTGAGCATCTCTGGATGTACCTGGAATAATAACCACCTCCCATCTCCCAGCCAGCAAGACCAGGAAGGCCAGGCCAGCAGCAGCACCTCTCTGACAAGGTTCCATCCTGCCCAGGGAGCCTGTGAGCCTGCCCTCCATGGGCTGGGATGAGCCTGACATCAGCACTGCTGGGAGGAACCAGTTTAGGGCATTATCCCCCCCAGCCTGGACCCCTGATGGGTGGAGGAGGTGACCAGCAGCCCTGCAGGGACCCCACAGCTGCTGTTGACCTAATGGGACAGGAGGGAGGCTGGAGCAGCTGTGGGGCTTGCCCTGCTCCCCACGGCTCCCATGGAAGTTTTGGAGGCAGTTTTGGGCACATTAGCAATGACTGCCCTCCATTTAATCCCAAGGTTTGAATGTCAGCCTCTCTGACCTTTGCCATTGTCTCCTGGCACAGCCCTGTGTGCACTCCAGTCCCTGCAGGGAGCCCTTGTTCAGTAGAGCAGAACTGGCCTGAGCAAACAACAAGTATTTAGGAGCCTCAGGGCATGAAAAAAAAAAAAATGGAAATTCCCTTCTCTATTTTGTTTGTAGCCTCAGCCTTTCCCTATAAACTTGACAGGAGAGAGAGGAAACAGGAGAGTGCTGCTGCTTCTCACCTCTTCCTTGGATTGCCACCTGTGCATCATCAAGGATGAATGTTGATAATGAAAGAGGCAAAAAATGAGGATTTTTGGTGTGAAAGACACAGGGTTCAGCGGGGAGATCCCAGAAAAACACAGTAGGTGGTTCATGGAGGGGGGTAACAGGGACCTGCAGCAGGGAAGGGTTGGGCTCATTGGGCTGGAGCAAAGAGCCTCCATCACACGTGCCAGAGAGGTCCAGAAGTTTGAATCTGGGGGAAATAAATGGAAAATGTTAAGGAAGGATCAGCCTGAAACGATCCAGACACACAATAAAGCCCCAGGTTGCTGGAGGGGGAGGGAGGAGGGAAATTCCTGCTCTCCTCAAAGAGCCTGAGTGATTAGCTCCAAAAGCCATGTGCCCACTGCTCCTCCTGCTCAAGATAAAGTAACAGGTCATCTGTTGCAGCCCAGGGCCTTCCAGGCTGAAGTCTCATTTCTGTGCTCCAGGGGCTGGAGTGCTGGTTCAGAGGTCACCTCACAAACTGAGCAAGGACCAAGCTCATTTTCACTGCAGACAGAGCCCTGCACTCCCTCCCTCACACCCCCTGGCAGAGGAGGAGAGGTTTGGAGAGCCACAGCCTGGAACTGGTGGTGCCAGGACAGGTGCTGCTGGTGGTGGTGTCACCCTGCTGAGATGGGGATTTATCTTCACTCATGTAGCAGAAAAGCTTGAAATGAAGACCTGCAAAATAAACCTGGCCAGAGGGAAACCCCCACGGTTCATTCCCTTGCACCAAAGCACTGCCTCCATGCAGGAGCCTTTTTATTCCTTCCCTAAACTGTGCCTTCACCTGCACAGGGGGGGTGGGTGATCTTTGTCCCAGCTGAAGATGCAGAATGTTTGCAGAAAAGTGTAGATCTCAACAAGCTCTTCACCAACACATAAAAAAATAAATAAAATTTAAAAAAAAAAAAAAAAGACCTCTCTTTAAAATGGAAACATTTGTATTTGTGGTTTGAAAGGACCTTTCATTTCAGTTGCTTGCCCCCGGTTTCCTGTCACTGGGACAGCAACAGTTAATGGGGTTTGGAAGGTGAAACAGCACCTGAAGCACAGCAAAGACCCACTGGGTGCTGGGCACAGTGATGTCCCCGTCCTTGTTCTTATCCCTGCTGGGCCTACCCTCAGCTGTACCTGGAGCTGGAAAGCTACAGAAGTGAAAAAGTCACATGCTGCTAGCCTAGAAGGCAGAATTTCTTGGGTTTTTTTTGTTTTTGTTTTGGCTTTGTTTTTTTTGTTTGTTTGTTTGTTTTTCTTCCCAGACAGCATCGAAAAACACAGTGCAAAACACGGGTGAAATAAAATGAGAGCCCCTTTATCATCCAGGTAATACCACAGGGAGATCCACTCCTGAATCCAACACAGTGCTTGTGTTCGACGGCCATTAGATAAAAGGGCACTAGAAACTTCGGGGAGATCCACTAACCAGGATGCTGATTTTTATCCCATATTTCAGTCTACATTCCACCTGAGCCATTGTGAATTTCCATCCCACCCCTTCCACTTATACACGACTCTGTTTTTTTCCTGTAACAAATCCCGTATTTGTAGTCTTTCATTGCCCCCGGAAAAAAAAAAAAAAAAAAAAAAAAAAACAACCAAGAAAAAACACCCAAACAAACAAACAAACAAAAAGAAATAAAAAACCAAACCCAAAACAACAAGAAACCCTGCTCTTCCACAAAAAGAAATAACCCACAAACCCCAAGAATCAACTACATCACCACTGCAACACAAGAGCTCTCAGGGGCTTGTTGAGGTGCCCTGCAAGCCCTTCTGGGTTTTAATGTTTATTCATTATAAGCAGGGGCAGCTTTTTTCCATTACAAAGTGATCTATTTCACAGCTTTCAGCCCAGAGTGACAAGCAATCAAGCAGCAGTTATGCCTTAACAATTGCTAATATATTTCAGCACCTAATGAATCTATGCAAAAAAAAAAAAAAAAAAAAAAAAAAAAAAAAAAAAAAGGGCAGGTAAAGCCTAGAAACAGCCTACAGTTAACTCCTGCCCTCCCCCCCTGCAAATATTTTTTACCCCCTGCCTCCCAGTCTTGTGTTTTTACTGCGTGGCAATTAATTAAAAAGATCAAGACAGAGGAAAGATGGAAACCTTATTACTGGTGTTGTATTTCCATACTAGTTTTGCCCAGGGAAAACGTTTCCCAGGAGATTAGCTAATAGTTAAGCTATTAAAATCTTCTAAACTGGAAAGGTTATTTGCAAGGTCAGGCAACTTTACTAAGCTGGTAGTTTCAAAATTATCCCGGGTTCCTTTACTAATTCATCGATCAAAATAACACGTTTTAAATTACAGATGAAAACGGGGCAGATTTAAGTTCCCATCATGTAAGCCCTGCATGAAAACTGCACATTACAAGGCTCTGACCGTGGTAATTTTTAAGTGAGAATGAAACATTTGTTCTTGTTATGAAGTGCTGATTTACTGCAAATTCACAAAGAGCTGAACCAGCCTTCACACTGAGAACAGGTTCATCTGACCGCCTTCTCCCAGGGGGATTTTAGCAGTTAACACGACATTATTCCCCCACCAACCTCAGCTATCCTTCCAGTTCCCTGTTAAAAACAGGGATGCACTTCACAGGAGGGAGAGATAAGGGAGGGCTCTTCTCATGGATCCGCTGATTTAACCCAAAATCTCTGTGTGGGAATCCAAGGGATCTGCAGGGGGCAGCTGAGCTGCTGTGAGCTGTCCCAGGGCAATACTAAACCCCACCAGGCAGGTCATGGGATGTCCATGTAGGAGAGATGTTCCCACTGGTACACCAGGAGAAATTCTCTGGACCAGTGGCTAGAGTCCAAGGTTTGTTATTACCCTTCTGCTTTGAATTTTCAACTCCTCCATCTATGTATTTGGATCGTCCAGATGCCACCCTGCTAGGGTGGGAGTATGGGGTTTCCAGGCTAACTCTGTCAACCTCTCATTGCAACTGTTCCTAACACTAGGAGCCCTCTTTGTGGATAATTTCAGGTCGGGCTCTGCAGAAGAAGAATGTGAAAAAATCTTGCTCTGGAGAGATTGAGCGTCTCTGATATTTGAAGTCAGGTGCAGAGAGGAACATTTGCTTCTTTTTTTGAGAAAATAAAATGGGGTAGGAGTTGGGGAGGGGTTAAATGAACCTGTAAGGCATGAGCAGGCAGACAGGTCCGATCATTCAAAATCAGCACAAAACGTTGAGATATCCAAGGCTTAAAAAGAGACAACTTCCCAGCCTCATAGGGAATGCTGGGGAGGCCCAGACTGGCAGACCTGGAGGCTTTTGCACGCTGGGCACAGCACTTGGTGCTCACAAGGGCCACGTCCCCTCCTGAGCCACATTGTTAAGGATGGTTTTGTGCTGTCAGTGGCTGTTCCACCACTCTGCCTCAAAACATCCACTTTGGGGGGGGAGCAGCAGTGGCAGAACTGCTTTTTCTCTCCATCTGGCCCCTCTGTGTCCTCCAGCAAAGGAGTCAGCACTTGTGGCTACAGCTGCAGCAAACCCCTTCTGTGGGAGCTTGGATCATTTTCTCTCCCAACGAAGGCATCTGGCTCTGTGGCTTGTTCAGCTAATAGCCTTGCTGGCAGTGCTGCGAGCAGCTCTGGAGCTAAACAGTCATGGAGAGGCCTGGGGAGGAGCTCACCTGTCCTACAGGGCACTTTTCATTCTGTGCTTTGAGAGGATGTGACTGACTGACATAAATTTCCTGGGCTACGGAGAGAAGTGCTACTGGATAATAACGATCGCCTTTCAAAGTCCCTGCTATCGGATCTCCTGCTACTCCAGGAGTTGTTCCTGTCAAGGTAATGTGTTTATAAGTTGGTTTTTGGTTTTTTTTTTCTCCTCATGGTGGACCAATTGTAAAGTGTTCAGGCAGCAGGACATATGGAAATCATATGAGGTTTTAGTGCACTGCACTTGAAAGCGATCTCTCGAGGAACGCGGGGGCTGGCGAGTGGCAGGGCATTGTTTAATGCCAGACTGCTGAGGCATCACCCAGAGCTGAGGCAGGGCAGGAAGGGAATCTGAAACTCCTCAGTCTTTCATCTTTGAGGAGGGGGGGATCACTAAATTCTCTGGGTTGAAAGTGTCTTTGGTGCTGGTCAAAAATCTCCCAGTAAACTTCTTTTTCTTTCCCAGGGAGAACATGGTGTTTGGTTATGTCAACACCATCTGTGTTCTCAGAATGTGTGGGGGTTTTTTTCTACTGGAAACTGAAACCCCCACTGGTGAGCAGCCCAGTTCTCCCATCCAACACCTGACAAAGGGATTTGGAACAGTGGTGAGCACAGCATCACCCACCCTGGTGAGGTTTTCCTGAGCTGGCACCTCCCTGCAGCCACAGTGCTGAAAATGAGGCTGGAATGTAGTGCTGGGATAAGGGGGGATGGCTTTAAACTGGAACAGAGTGGTTTTAGGAAGGATATTAAGAAGAAATTCTTCCCTGTGAGGGTGGTGAGACCCTGGCACAGGTTGCTCAGAGAAGCTGTGGATTCCTGGAAGTGTCCAAGACCAGGCTGGATGGATCTTTGAGCAGCCAGGTCTAGTGGAAGGTGTCCCTGCTTGGAACTGGATGATCCTTAAGGTCCCTTCCAAGCCAGATAATCCTCTGGTTCTCTGATTCATGGATGATGACATGAGTAGATTTCAGGAGTGGGACTTTCTGACTGTGACTTTTTCCACCTCTGATTTCTTGCCTAGCACATCCCTAGGGCTGCACAAATTACTTCTTATCAAGCTCCAACCACGCTCTTTGCCACTTTTTTTTCCTTGATGGACTCCATTTTCAGTATCCTTATGGGATAACAGACCATAATTTCCTCATGAGGCAGCAGCTGCAGCCCCTGCCCATGGCTCTGATTGTTGCTTGCATGTAGCTCCAAAGCTGTGTGCAAGAAGGCATTGCACAAGGGCAGCTCACACTTGCAGTTTTAACTCTGCCTTTGCAGTTCCAAGGTGAATGAACCCTTGGAGCCCTGCAGAATTCCAGGGGTAAGAAACTGCAGCAGCTGAGCTGATAGAAAAGTGTCCAGATCTATGTGGGCAGAAAATAAATTTGCTTTGCAGAAGGCCTGGAGCACATGGGCTGGCAATTACAGTGTGACCATCAGGCTTGTTTTGCCTCTTATTTAAGTCACTGTACCATTAAAACTTTCCTTACTTTGGTGGGTAAATTGCATTTTTTTTATATTTTAACAGGATGCACTTTACACTGGCACCTCTCTCAATTTCATCTCTGAGATTGGCTGGTTCAGCTTCTGGAACAAGAAATGGCTGAGTTGACTTATGTACTCTAGCTGAACATCGTGAAGTCTGTAGTTTTCTTTAGGGGACAGCATGTGGGTTATTATTAAACCAGAAAACATATGTGAATAATTGAGGAAAGCAATCCAGCATTTAGGTTAGAAAATGTGAAGTCAGCTTGCTGTGAATAACATATCTCTGCATTTTGACCTGCTGCTGACAAAGAATATATTTCACTATTACCTGGATAGAAATGACTGGGGATTTTTTTTTTTTCTCCTCCAAATGAAAGCCAGTTGAGAGAAGCTGGCAACAGACAAATGATGCTCATTCCTCCCCTGCTTTTACTTAATGGCTGATACCGAGATGCTCGGCATTCATTGGTGACATGACTATTAAAAACATATTTCTTATCTGGCTCTTTTGTTCCTACAAATCGAGCACGGAGATAAATCTGTGCTGATGGAACGGTGAGCAAGTGGTCCTGGGGAGAGGAGAGGAGAGGAGAGGAGAGGAGAGGAGAGGAGAGGAGAGGAGAGGAGAGGAGAGGAGAGGAGAGGAGAGGAGAGGAGAGGAGAGGAGAGGAGAGGAGAGGAGAGGAGAGGAGAGGAGAGGGGAGGGGAGGGGAGGGGAGGGGAGGGGAGGGGAGGGGAGGGGAGGGGAGGGGAGGGGAGGGGAGGGGAGGGGAGGGGAGGGGAGGGGAGGGGAGGGAAGGGAAGGGAAGGGAAGGGAAGGGAAGGGAAGGGAAGAGAAGAGAAGAGAAGAGAAGAGAAGAGAAGAGAAGAGAAGAGAAGAGAAGAGAAGAGAAGAGAAGAGAAGAGAAGAGAAGAGAAGAGAAGAGAAGAGAAGAGAAGAGAAGAGAAGAGAAGAGAAGAGAAGAGATGGCCTCGAGCTCAAGGTGACCGAGTTGTGCACCTGCCTGGACTGAGGTTGCCACGCATCTTTTTCACACAGGGAACCACAAACCCTAATCCTCAAGGAGGCAAAAATGTGCTGCACTTGAGAGAGGGGGTGTAAAACCCAAAGGAGACTCCAGAGCAGCCACTCAGCCCAGCACTGGTGCTTTATGGGGAGGACTGGGACACCAGAGTCAGCGTGGAATTCTTCCTGTGGCAATCCCAGGTGGAGGGACAGCTGCAGAACGTGCCAATCCACCACACAGTGCACTCTGCTCTTGGCAGGAGTTCATCCTATTAATCCCATAAATAAGTACATTAATATGTCAATATGTGGATGGAACACATTGCCAAGTGCAAAATAATTGCTGGCAAGCAATGCGTGTGTGTGTGATACATGATATACAAACACCATCCTACTCAGATCAGGTTTCCAGGGTTAAAAATACACGACAAATTAAAATTTCATATGAAACTCTAGCTTTGGTGAGTACTGGAAAACATTACTTTCCCCCTTCAACCCCATAAAGACTTTTATTGGGGAAGATGAGTACATGTTTCACAGTCTTTTCCACAATGGAAGGGAGTGTTTTAATCACAAGTGTTGCTGGGAAGAAATGAAATTACCTTACCAGATTGCTTTGAGGTACTAAAAAAAAAATCCCTGCAATGGTCCTTAATGCCATGCAAGCAAGGTGGGACAGCCCATGGACTCAACTGAAATGCCATGACACTAAAAAATGTCACCTTTATTTACATTAACCAAACGTGAGCTTGAGGTGATGTTTTGCCTCCAGTTTATCTGAATTTCTCTGTTTATTTTATTGTCTGTCCTTGGGGCGTGGATAAAGCTTTACATGGTTATCTGAAGCCAGCAAAGACACAACTTCAGGCTTTTTAAGATCTACAGATGGGCTCCTTTGGAGTGCTGGCAGTGTATGCAGACAGGATCAGGTATCTGCCCCGAGGGATCCGGGTGTCTGGTGATAGGGAAAATCCCAATCTTTCCTTGTCATGGCATCACCTACTGACCAAATGGGAAAAAAAAAATAAAAATGGAGTGCTGAAAAAAAGGAGGACACTGGCTGCCTCCATATTTCATATTTGGCCACATCTTGGTAATTTTCTTGCTGCAAAATCCTTTTAAGAACATGCTCCATTGTTTGGCCGCAGGAGGAGCTACAGGGTATCCAAAGAGGAATTCCACCACTCCTCCTGTGAGAGGCCAAAACCCACCGAGGTCTCCCAGGGAGGCTCTGAGCTGCACTTCTCATTCCTGAATTTCAGTGCAAAAGGGAAATCTTGGTGTCCCAGGAGCTGGTGTGTGCCTCTGGCTGTGCGGGAGCCACGCTCCCTCGCTGCAGGGAGCTTCAAACACAAACCCCGAGGTGTTCCAGCCTGCACCCCATAAACAGCCTGGGTCAGCAGGGAGTTATTAGAAAGCACACTGGTTGTGTCCGGCGAGAGAGATGATCTGAAGATCAGGATACTCTTTGGAACACGTGCTTTATTGGTCGTGGGGAGGCAGCCTGACTGGGGAAGGGTCCAAGGGATTCAGTGCAAAGTCCAAGAGGGTCCAAGAGAAGGCGTGCAAAGAGAGGCCGAGCTCCTTGTTACATTCCATTTTAACCCTTACTATCATGAATATTCTAATGAGCATTAACCAATCACCTTAAGATACAAAACCTACAGAATCTACATACAGCCTATGGGAACTACAACATTACAATACTACTCTACAGACCAAAACCCGTGAAACCCACCTTATCCCTGATACCTGAGAAGGTCCAACCTTTTATTCATCCTTTTGTCTTGGCAGGGGTGTCACTGATTCACTCAGCCAAGCCCTTTTCAGCTGTCTAATCACCTTCTTCCTGTCCAGCAACTTACAGTTCAAACTTTGCTTTTAATTCTGTTCCTCTTGTGGGTTTCATACTTTTAGAATCTTTTACTATTAAATTATCTCTGCAGGGCCTAGCTACTTCATCCTCCCCAACAGGGAGTAACACCCCTCCTCTGCCCTGGTAGGGTTCCCTCAGGAATAACCTGATATGGCAACAAAACAAAACCCCTCTGTGGCTCCATTCTGCATTCAGCCCTACCAGGACAACACAACAGGGACGAATTGATCAAACAAGATCAACAAGGCTACCAGCAAAAGCTTGGGTGCAAACCAGTTCCAGATTTAACTCCAGCTTTGCCTTTATATTCCCACTGAAATCACATTTTTACTGCATAAAGTAACTCAGGAAGGAACCAACCACTTTGGAGCCAGGCTCTTGGTGCAGTTTTTATTTCCGATATTTTTCCGTTGTGTTTGAACATAGTTTTAATTTTGTGTCAAAACAAATCCGAGGCTGATAATTTTTATTATTGTTTTACTGAGAAAAGACAGTAAACTACTTGCTTTGCCTGCACTTCCTACCCTGCAGAAATTATTTGTCGAAGCACAGCAGCAAAGTTGGTGAGGGGAGGAATAAAAAAAAAAGCGCCACAAAATTCTTTAATCCCTTGCAAAAATCAGATTAAGATTCAAGACATTGTGCTTGTCATGTTCCCTGTTTCAAAGGAAGGGTGTCAGCTCAGAGAGCAACGTGAAAAAGCTGCAAAGTTTGGCTAAAATCCCTCTCCCATGGTTTGTAGTGCCAGCCATGAAGCAGGTAGCAGAGAGGAGGAGTCAGATCTCAAAGATTCTCTGCCTTTACCTCAAAGGCATGTAAATCCCAAAGAACCAGCTGCTTCCTTGACTCCATGAAAATAAAGCAGAGAAAATGCTTGAAAAATCTGGATGAGCAGCAGCACCCATGGGGAGGAGGGGAGGAGGAGCAGGGGGAAGAAAAAGCTCTTTTTCTGCAGTTTGTGCCACCAACTACTCTTTTTAGGTTTAAGAGTAGCATCTTTTCCCTGCTCTGAAGTGATGGGGGGGCTTTGCTGAACCCTAGGAAATGCACAGGTAGGTTCCACATGAGAAAAAGAGAGAGCTCAAGCTGCAGAAAAAGAGTGATCCAAGAGAGAAACATAAGAAAATGTGCAGTCTGAGCTCCCTGTAGCTCCAGTTAGGCTGCATCAACACCCTGGACTGACTTCTTCCTCCAGAAATCGTCACTTCGGTGCAGCTGGGCAGACTGGAAAACATCCTGGTAGAAAATGACATTTGCAGAGTAACCAGAGAAAGAAGAGGTCACACCACTTGTGAAAGCAATCTGAGCAGGGAAGCACAGGCAGCGCTGGCAGCTCAGCTCATCAGGACCTAACCTTAATAAACCAGAGGTGGAGGAAAGGAGGTAAACCCTGGCACAGCTGTTGGTAGGATGGGGGTTTCTTACACCCAAAAACCCAACCCATCTCTCCTTGCTTTAGGCAGTTAAACCCCCAGTCTTAGCTCCAATGAACTTCAGGGGGTGCTGTGCCCTGTTATTTATTTGTGCCTCCTGGTGCTGCTGAGTGACCCTGCAGGAACATGAGCCAGCAGCACGACGACGTTTGCACCTCTGCTGCAGGCAGAGGAAGTGATATCATCCTGGGGGAACCCATGGACCAAGGAGATGAGGCAAATGGGATTTTCAGGATCACTCTGAGCTGAAGGAGGTCTGATCTCCCTGAGGTTAATTGGAGGAACATCATTACTGGGGGCAATCCCAGCGGGGCTGTGCAGCATCAGGCAGCGCTGCCTGAACGGATGCGACGGGAAGCAGTGTCTCCTGGATCACAGCCCTCCCAGGGAATCTGGCCTTGATTAAGCTGGAAAAGCAAGTTCTGAGGAGTGACATTGCTGGTGACCTCCACAGGCTACACAGGACGTCAGGGGCAGACCTGTGAGCAGCACTGCAGCTCTCCTCACCCTCCAGGAAATGTCCCAGAGGACAAAACCTGCAAGTGGAAAAGCTGCGAAGTGCCTGAGAGGAACAGACCTCTGGACAGGAAACTGGATGACTTCTGGGGTAAGAAGAACTGGTATTTTGCACCATGGAATCCCAGAATGACTCCAGATTCCCCTGATGGACACCAGGTTTGTTCTGTTACTTCCATGTAAGTCAGCTGTTAGGTTGCTTCTTTTCTTTGTGTGTTTCCACGGCTACTGAACGAAGCCTTCCCACTAACTCCTCTCTTGAAAAGTAGGAATTTAGACAAGTTTGAAAGGTCTTTGGGGAAAAAAAAATAAAATAAATCTGAGTGGACCTGGCTTCTCCTCTGATCAGATGCCGTAGACATGCTGTTGGTCTCCACACCAAGAGGTGATTAGAACCAGAGGTGAGACCCGTGGGTTAACTGGAAAATACTATTATGCTCATCCCACGTGACCTCTCCTCACCAAAACGTTAGGAAAGCAAGCTGTGCGGGCAGGAGCAGCCTCAGATTGCTGGCAGATGTCAGGATGAAGAGAAGAAGGAGAAGTTCATTTCCGTCTGTGAAGGAAAGGTCACCGAGGAGCACAGCTGATGGCAGTGTGGATGTGCCACTGAACATGACAGCAGCCTGCTGCCAGGGACATTTTCTGTGCAGGCAGCACATTCCACTGCTCCAGCTCGAGTTAGGGTGAGGTTAGGTGTAAATCCAGGCTCAGCCTCAGACACCCACTGCTGTCCAAGCTGTTTTTAAAGTCGTTTTCACCCTGGTGAAAACCTGGTTTCCAAAGAGCAGCTCCTCGAGGTGGGCGATTTCCAAAGAGGCTGATTGTACAGATGAGTGGTGGTGGATGGTTGGACTGGGAAAACCTGCAGCTGAAGGAGTGGTGGGGCTGGGTATTTTGCAGTGTTTGGACTGTTTGTGAGCACTGCCTGACTCAGCTGTCTGCGTTTTCTCCCACACAAGGATGGGCATTTCATGCAAGCTCTGCCATCCTGTTCTTGTTTCCTGTGTGTAAGAAATGACCCAAAGGCAGAGGAGGAGACAATGCAGAAAACCATGATGCATGAGGGGTACATATAAGCCAGGAGCATTTTAAAAGGGAACTTTTCAGTATCTGAATTATTTAGCAGCAGAAGAGTTGTAGTTGCTGGCTGATGGTAAGAACAGGGAGCTGCACTGTGGAGATGCAGTTGTCACTTACACATAACGAGGAAGAGGAAGACAAAGACTTTTTGCCTGACAGGTTTTAGTAGGAACCACTCCAGGGATGGGAAATACTCTGGAGAAGGGTGAATAGCTGGTGAGTAGCTAAACTTGAGACATGTGAGGAGATGTTTCTGACCCATCACCACAGCCCACACGTATGCTGGGCACCTCTCCCATCTCCCCAGGCAGGACACCCCACCCCTGGGAGTGTCCAAGGCCAGGCTGGGTGGAGTTTTGAGCAACCTGGTCTAGTGTAGGGTGTCCCTGCCCATGGCAAGGGGGGGGAACTGGATGAGCTTTAAGGTCCCTTCCCATCCAAACCATTGCATGATTCCATGATTTTATGATCTCTGTTTATAGCACTGGTACTTCTGATACTGATCTTGTTACCCCTCCTCCTTCCATTGCATGTATGAATCCTTTAAGAATCCAGCAGTTTCAATCAAATATGAATCCTACTCTTGCTTTTTTTTTTTTTTTTTTTTTTTTTTTAACAAAAGCCCTTTAAAAAGCTTGTGTACAATGCACAAAACCGGATTGATTTCCTTTGTTTGAAGCTCTTCCCTGATAATCAGCTCAGCTTTCTGAGGTCTGACTATTCACAAGCACAGCCTGAGCCCGAGCCAGTCAGAGCTCAACACCTCTGAAAAGTCAGCCTGGGCTCCTCTGGGAACCAGGAGCTGAACAGGCCCCGTGAGAGCTACCAGAGCCCTGCTCTGGAGGGGGTGCCAAGCTGGTATCTGGCTCACACATGGTCTGGACCATCCCTGGCTTGCAAAGCCTCGCTGTGCACACTGAATTTCAGCTGGGGATTGGTGTAGCAACAACTTCTCTGGTGGCTCAGAGGACTCTCCCCATCAGTGACTCTCTCAGTACTTTGCCCCTTCCTGGTGTATCTGGCTCTTCTAAGACTGCCATGGATTGGGAATTCATCTTCAGACGAACTGCTGCTTGCCCAGAGCCTGTCACTGCTCTGTGGTCACCAGCAGAAAATCCTGCCTGAAAACATTCATCATCATTATGATAATTATGACTGTGATTGCTGCTCATTCCCAGGAAAAACGGCAGAGTTTTCTCACACAGGAGTCCCTGATAAACCAGCAGCAAACCTTTTTTATTTTAACTGTTTCTAACGGGAAAAAAACTCTCACTTCTCTCTCCTTCAGGGCCTCCTCTGTGGGTACCAGCACCAGGCTCTGTGTAACCCAAGTGAAAACAGCAAAAGGTAAATGGGAAAGAGATGTCAGCAGTGCTTCTAATCATCCCAGCCTCCTTTAACACATGTTTTTAATTGCTTAGAGGGGAAAAAAAAAAAAAAAGAGAAAAAAAAAAAAAGAAATCAACCCAGTTATGAATAATCTAATAAGCTTCCCAACCACCTGTGAAACGTGGCTCCCCAGCTGCAGAGAATCAAACGCAGGAATAGAAAACAGAGATCTCTCCGAGGCAACACACATCCACATTAGATGCACGTCATTCCAAAGCCACAGAAGGAAAATGCATTAATGCCATTTTTGGGCTCATGGCATTCATGCCACTCCATGAAAAAGCACCTCAGAGGAGTGTTTGTTTAAGGAGCACCGAGGACCTGCTCTAAAGGCAAAAGGTAAAGGGGGAAGATGGAAGAGGGAGACCTGCTCCTTGGCATCCTTTCAGACGAAAAGAGCAACATCATCAGGAAAATCCCACATGGCATTTATTTGAGGAATTGCAGTCCAGCAAGCAAAATTACTCAGAAATAATTAAGCATGTTTCCCTGATATAAAGATATTCAGGAGTGAGGGTTCAGACAAACTTAAAATGCAGAGCTGTATGGGCACAGCTTTATTCCAGAAGCAATTTGTTTTCCTGGTATGAAAAGAGTGTTATTTTCACTGCATTTTGGAGCTGCCCAGCAAATGTCCTCAAGAAGCTGTTGTTTTGTTGTTTTTTTTTTTTCATGGGAAAGAGCAGCTAGATGGAAGGGAAAAAGGTAACATCCTGATGTGGAGGAGGGAAAAAAAAAAAGGGAGCTGTACTTTCAAGGCTGTTTTGACATGTTTTTCTTCTACACTGAACCAGACTTCAAATACAGCTTCTTAACCACGACAGCTCCATGACCCACCCAGAGAACTCTTTTTCCACAAACAATATAGCGTCAGGAGAAGGAGGCTGAGAGGAAAAGCAAACACTCCTTAAAGCAACTGCTTTATTTGGATAGTTCTGAACCACTGGCATTGGGGGCAGGTTTTAAGTCAGTGGGCGTGAGGAGAGGAAAGCTCATGGTTTTGATTTGAAGTAGCCACATCAAAACCTGTTTTAGAGAGGGGAATGGCAGTATTTTGAAAAATACATCCTTCTTAAGGGGATGTTAGGGAAAACAATTCCATGGCCTGTTGAATGATAAAAGCCAACATGCTGGCTGAGGGGGGAAAAAAAATTGCCTTTAAGTGCCTTGGATAAATGCATTATATACCTTGCCTGGCTGCAGCAGTGGCTTTAGGTGAAGGAAATTGTCATTCACACGTGTTGTTTGCGGGCACAGAAGGGTCAGCCAGCAGAGGTGGTGTCAAAATGTTGTCCTTTCCTCCCTACCAACCTGCAGTCATGCACACAGTGTCAGCAAGAAACTAAAAACAGCCTGTCCCACCCTAAAGGGACCCACATGGATATACTCACCCATCCTAGCTGGGTACCCCTGACCAGCCTGGAGTCCCCAAGCCAGTGCTGGTGCAGCACTGATGGGTGACACTCCAACCTGCACACTGGCAGCTGTGGGGTGGAGTTGGATAGCAACACTGGGCAGGCTACTGGGAAATTGGGACATCCCTTGCAGACTTGTCCAGCCTTCAGCTTTGCCTTTCACGTGCACCCCTGAGAGCTCTGTTAGAAATCTCCTCTGTGCTTTTATTTGGTGACAGTATTTCCACATCTCCTGATATCACAGTGCTGCCTGTCCAAAGAACTCTTCCTGCTTTTTTAAGAACCATGCTGCACATTTCCACAGGTGAAGAAAAGCAAGGCAGCTCTTCTGCATTTCCAGAGGCTTCGGGGCAGATGCACAGATGGCAGCAGATGGGTGACATCTCTGTCACCAAGTCCAAGGATGAGGGGATGTGCCAGCCCCTCTCCTGATGGGCAAAGAGGTTTCTGGTTGAGGCAGCCAGAGATCTGCAGTGCACTTCCACAAAGGTCTTTGAGGTCTGGAAATGTGTTTGTTTTTTTTTTCCGACGTGGAAAAAGAACCAAACTTCTCAAACGCTTCCCCAAAATGTTTTTTTTTTTTGTTGTTGTTGCTGTCGTTGTTGCCATTGAAACATCTGGTTTCAGACTGAGATGATCGGGGTTCTCATTTAGATTCTTAACTGCTTATAAATTGACCCCAGAAAATCTGAACACTTTCCCATGAAAATGTTATTAATGGGACTATTTCACTGCAAGATGTTCTGGTTTGGATGAAGCGGCGTTTTCCAGCAACAATGACAACAAATCTCATTAAAATGTTTGAGTAGCTCCAGTCTCCAAAAGCACCAAAGTGGCTTTTTGAGCATCTTCAGATCCTGCAGCATGCAACAACAATGTAACATTATTGTCACCCATCAGATAGGCAATAATTTGGAATTCACTTTGCATATCTGCAATGGACCCACATCAATGGAGCTTTGTTTGCAAGAAATCTCTTACAAAAATTGAAAAAAAGGAAAATGCCACAAAATACCTCCAGCCTCTCAATGCCATTCAGCAAGGATGCATTTTGGTCATTAATCATCCACATTTAGGCAAGCAGTTAGAAAAGCCCAGCTGTTCCAGGCCACAATGCTTTCCTTTATTGCATTAACGCCTCCCTACTAACAAGACATCTTCAGCACACGATCCCCAAGAAGGGCCAGAATGCCTTATTCCCAGCGTGGTCATTGTGGTCATTGCTTTAGATTGAAGAGTTCATGGAGTTAATGCCTTTTTAAAAAGTCCCAGTTGGGGCTGATTGTCTTCTGAGGAGCTTTGTGCAGGAGATATCTGATTTCAAACCAGCTTTGTGTTTACCCAGCAGCTCCCAGCTCCGGGGACTCTGCACGTGAGCTCCTGCTTCCCCCTAAAAACCTTCACAGAAAGCACAGGCTGGCAGCAGTTTTGGACATCACCCTTGCAGAGGTGCAGCTCTGGGATGGGGCTGGGTATGGGACAAGCTCTGAGCTTCCAACAGGTGGGAGCTGCCTGATGCATTTAACCTGTGCTTAAGGGCCACATCCTGCTGCAGCCCTGACCAAATGACACCTCAATGCTCCCCCTTCCAGTGATGTGCAGTGCAGAGCTGCAGCATTTCCTCTGCTCCTCTCCAATTCGGGAGCTTTTTTCATTTTCTCCCATGAATCAGACATCCTGCTTCCAGCCTTCCTTTGCCCTGATACTCACACCCACTTCTCCAGCAATGTGGTCCCTTTGTTTCCCACCGCTTGCCCTCCTCCTCAGCTGTGTCCAAAAATTCCCAGAGCTCCCAAGCCTAGGCTTTCCCAGGGGATTTGGTGCTGGCAGAGATTCAGGCCCTGCTGAGCCACACCAGGTAGAGCTCAAGATATATTTCCCTGCATCCAGGCTGCTGAGCACTTCCAGGTAGAGCTCAAGGTGTATTTCCCTGCATCCAGACATTGCACATCCTCCTGCACAGGACCTTGATTCCTCATTTTCGCCCCAGGACTGGGGTTGCTGGCAGCCACCCCCTCTTTTGGCAGTGCCTCTGCCCATCCATGCCTTCCAGGGACTAAATCCACCACTGCTCAAACCCACAGCTTTGGAGTGGGTTTAAAATCTCCCAGGGCACATTCCTAGAGCCTCTAGTTTCCAAACTCTCAGGAATTTGCCACACAAAGGTATTCCTTCCCTTTATTTGTTTCTTCCAAGTAATTAGAGGGGGGATTGTTTGCTACCTGTCATACCTTGGTTTAAGCCATTTGGGAACAAAGTGAGAAAAAAAAAAATAAAGAAAAGAAAAAAGGAGAGACTTGCAGTGGATTAAGGCTGCTGATTGTAGTAACAAGAGGAGGTATTTTAATGACAGGTTTAAGACTTGCTAAGTAACTGCCATGAGGATTATGAATACATTTTGTAACAGGGTAAGATTAAGAGATAATCCTTAAAAAAAAAATAAATTAAATACGGCAAATGGGTTTTTAGATGAAAAATAAACTACCAAAAGCACCAAAAGCCTTTGGAAATTCCGCACAGGAAAAGTTTTCCCCAGAAACGTTGACTTTGTTGAACATTTTCGGGTCAGTGTCCTCGGCAGGATTAAGTTGGTGTGTCTTAATGTGAGAGGAACGGCGTTGATTTATACCTCGTTTAACTTGGGCGTTTTTAAAAGGAGCCAACAAGCTCCTTGCCAAGCAGCAGCCTGGCATCCCCAGCCACAGGGAGCGTGGTCTGCAAGGAGCAGGCTGCCTTCCTCAGAAAACGAGCTCTCGCTCCCGAACAATGCCATGATTGATGCCTAAATGTCAAATGGAAATTTTGAGGACACTTGGGGCCTTTCTCTTTCCTGACTCCACAAGATTTGATCTTAACCCTCACCCAGCTGAGCCTCTGGCCAGCCATTAGCTTTTGGATTTGACCCTTTCATTCTGCATTCACCACGAGGAAGGCAGGAAAGGCTGTATTTTCGCTCTTTATCAGCAGTGAGAATGCACTGCCTGTGGCACCTTCTTGGCTGTTTTTGTATCCACAAATCCATGCAGATCCCTGCTGACAACGAAGCAGTTTCTGAGCAGGTTTGGGGACCCTGCAAGACCAGCTGAAGGCTTGAATTCTTGTTTTTGGTGAGGGACAGCATCTGCCAGCTGTAGCACAAACCCAGCATTGACAGGAAGAGCTCTGCCTTTCTGCTGGCCAGAAGAAACTGGGACTCTTTTCCTCACTGTCTTTTTAAAATGACACACTTATTCCAGTACAAAGGGGAGTACAAATTTAGAAACGAGTTAAAAGTGTTTTCAGGAAGTGTGATAGGCTCTTTCAGTCAACTTGAAGCTGAGCTTCACCAGGTCTGTTTTCCAGCTGAAAAATCAGCTGCAGGACTTGGAGTCCATGGTGGGAATCTCTGGTCTAAAGCATCTCTGAGCTTTGTCTTTGCAAGTAACACAATCTTCTTTTCAAGAGGGATGCATTGATAACATTATTGATACTAAAAATGAGACACCTCAGGAGCCTTTCACTCAAAAGCAGCAGAGAAAAAAAGCACTCTGTGGAAATAAAAACATGAATTAATGGATCATTTTTGGTTGGAAGCATCCTGTTAGCTTTTTACAGTCTCTTAGGACTAAGAGGTGATGATCACTGCCTGTCACCCTGTGAGATAAACATCCATGGATGGATCTTTGCCCCATTTCAGACCAAGGCAAGACTCAAACTTAAGTTGCTCCTGTGACATTACATTGCATTTTGGGGCTGCAGAAGGGCTTTATGAGACCACAGAGAGAGAAATTACAGGAAGCTGGTGTAAGTGAAGGATAATGTAGCTCAAAAGGACAAAGCAGTCAGGACATAACCTTCCTCAAGACCCTCTGGAATCAGTGCAAGCCACTTCATGTAGTGGGACAGGTTTTGCAGCAAGCTCGTGGTTAAGTGTCCAGCTAAGGTCTTTGTTTGGTCCATGGCCAGAGAGGAGCAAAAACTGCTTTTTCTCCCAGAGAAACAGTTTCTTGCCAAGAATCCCCACACAAAGAAAACAAACACACGAGAAGGCACCATCACAGATACCTAGGGAGATAAGCTGCAAAAACATGTGCTCTGGGCAAAAGTGCAAGGTGCAGAATGTGAGTTCATGGTCTACATGTGTTCTTCACTCTGCTTTGTTTGTTTTTGCTCGGTTTTGATGTGTTAAATTAAGGGATAGTTCATGGCCATAAGTCATCTTCTTGCTGTTGGAAGCCAAATAGTGGGAAGCAGGTATCTTGCACATCAGAGACCAGCTGTTTCATAGGGAGACTTCAAATACCTTCAAATACAGGGTGAGAATATCAGCAGTTGTTCCGTGGCGTTACAACGTTGAAGGAACTCCGAAGTTTCAGGAACAAAAATTGCCCTAGGTCCCAACTGCAAATTAGAAAGGGATGAAAATACCTGCTCCTCAAAGGGCTTCAGTTATTGAGCTCATTAGACTACCAGGGGTGAGACTGAGTTCCTGTGATCCTGCGTGGTGCAGTTGCTGCTCCAGAGGCTTTGCTGGGAGCAGGACCAGCCTGTGCAGCACACAAAGTGGTAAATCTGAAAGGGTGATTCTGCCCCCACAGTTCAGGAGGAGGGAGGGGAAGATGGTTCTCCTT
This sequence comes from Phylloscopus collybita, assembly GCA_027886175.1. Lineage (NCBI taxonomy): Eukaryota > Metazoa > Chordata > Aves > Passeriformes > Phylloscopidae > Phylloscopus > Phylloscopus collybita. Next base: position 19,994,687 of record JAJNNQ010000021.1, read on the forward strand.
CACCTGCCTCTTCCACACAGGGAGCAGGGACGTGCATGAGCCCAGCTGTGTCCCCTCAGGTGGCTGTTGTGGTCCTCTCTTCTCCTGCCACCATAGGGGAAGGCTCCTGTCTCCAAATCCTTTTCCTTCCTCCCCTATTCTATGCTTCCATCTGGAATAGCCCACATTTTCCCCCACTCTGCTTTCATCTGCTCCTTCATCAGCAATTTTTGTGATCACACCAGGCTGGATGGGGCCTGAGCAGCCTGCTCTGGTTGAAGGTGTCCCTGCTCACAGTGACAGAATAGTACCAGGTGATCTATAAAGCCCCTTCCATTGGAATCCAGTCAATTCCAATGACTCTATGGTCATATAAATTTCATCCAAGGTGGGGCCACATATTTCCTGCTAAATGTGGTCTGGCTGCTGAAGCTCTGTGTGCAACACACAGAGGTGGAAAACCTTGTGATGGCACAAGCAAAGAAATCATGTAATTTGTAGAAGAGATAAATGCTCTCAACAGGTACAAACAGACAGCTAAATATTTTTCTTCCCATTGTCAAAGAATGACAGAGTAATTTGGGTTGGGAGGGATCTTTAAGGGTCATCCATGAATTACCATCTATCACACAGTCCAAACCCCCTGCAATAACAGGGACATCTTTAACTAGATCAGGTTTCTCAGTCCAAACTGATTCCATCCAAACTGGCCTTGAATGTTTCCAGGGCTGGGGCAGCCTCCATCTCTCTGGACAACCTGTGCCAGTGTTTGACCTCTCTCATTGTAAAAACTTCCTTCTTTATATCCAGTCTCAATCAATCCTCTTTTGGTTTAAAACTGTCACTCTTTGTCCTAGTCACAATAGAAAAATTTGTCCTCAAAAAAATTTGTTCCCTTTATGTACTGAAAGGCTGTAACAACATTGACCTGGGGCCTTCACATCTCCAGGCTGAAAAACCCCAACTCTCTCAGCCCATCTCTGTGGATGAGATGCTCCATCCCTCTGACAAGAGGAACTTGGGCAGCAAGACAAAGAAAAATCAAACTTTCTCCAGAATTTTCCCCTTGCCAAGACCCCGACTTACAGCTGTTAACATTTAGAGAACATCATCCTAAAAGTGTAGTGCAGCAGTAAAATCTCAGGGTTGTCACAACCTTGCTACTTGTGCATCTGGCGAGTGTGCTGTCAAGCACCAGGCTGAAAGCAGCAGCAATCAAAGCTGGAGGATGATCAAATATTTCTGGTTTGTGTTTCATTGTGATCGCCATTTTTATCTTTTTGTTTCATAACAGAGCATTTCAGGAGACAGCAGGGAAACTGCTGGGAGCCAAAATCATGTCACTCTGCTGGGCTGCACAGACCGTGGCTGGGAACCCAAATATTGTCCAATGTCTGTGAGACTGGGAGGGCTGGATCAAATAATAAAGAGAAATACAATTATTCCTTTTTCCCCCCACAAACAAGCAGTGAACTTCTCAGTTTTGTTATTTATTGGGTTTCATAGCTTCAAATATTCTCTGGAAGTGTTTCCAAGAGGTCCACCGAAATTTTACCACGAAGATAGCTTTCCTCATAAAATTCCAGAAGTGAGATATTCATTCCTGGTTGCTCAATATTCAGCTCCCCAAGCAGGAAACAGAGGGTTTAAATCATCAGTGGCACACTGGGGCTTCAGAGAAATTAAACTAAGCAGTTTTTTAACACGCCTCAGTCGCCAGAAGAGTTTGCATAAAATGCATACCAATAAAGAAGGCTTTCATAGACTCATCCATCACTGCACACAGGGATTGGATACATCTGTTAATTTATTTCCAGTGGATAACCCAGTCTGTTCAGAACTAAAGGAAGGTCTGAGCCATTGAGTATCTCCCTTTTATATCCATCAGAACTCACTGGTACCTGTGATGCCAGTGAAACCACCAACTGATGCACAGCTTGGCATCAAGGTTGTAGCTCTCTTGTATGTTTTCCTAAATCCAGTGTAAAATCAAAATGTACCTTATTAGCTGCAGACAGAATATTTAAGTTCAAAATATTTTTTTTTAAAGTTTCATCTTTTGAAATGCCAATTGGTGATATTCAAGCCACATGTTAGCCACTTGTTTTTTAGGGTAGAGGGTGCACCTTAGTACAAACCTTTCTCTGTTTCTTGAAAAAACAACAATAAAACACCCTTTGCCTTTTATCCACATCTGGCTGCAGCGAAAACAGTGACCCATGGAATTCAAAATTTCATACTCCACTGCTGCAGGCAAAGTCCAGAGGTTACTCTTGCTGTGTTTGTGAAAGATGTGGCGCTGTCAGAAGGAGAAGAGCTTATTGAAAAAACACGTGGGGGTTCTGTTTCCAAAAATTATGGAATTATTTTGTTGGTGATAAGAGACTTTTTAATGCCCTCAAGCCATTTGTGGGACGTAACAGGGAATGGTTCTGTTAATTGCAAGACAAGAATAAGGAGTCCATGTGAGATCTTGAGGAGTGCCACCACCACAGCTCAGCTGCTCCTTGTTGCAGAAGTAATATCTCCCCAAAGGCCTGCAATTCCAAGGAATTTGGCATAAATAATAAAATAAGAGTAACCTTGGATCCGACCTTACACTAAAGGTGTCACAATGCCATGATGACCCAAGCTCCCCACAAATTCAGGGAGGGAAGGGGTTATCAGGAAGAGGAGGAGGAGGAATTTAAGTCATTTTCCCAATGCTGCCATTCATAAATCAGCTTTCTGCATTCCCAGGGACCATCAGGTAGAACTAAAATTTGGCCTGAATTGAGAAACTGGGAGCTCTACTCCAATCCACATCCATCAAAGTGGCTGCCATTGGCACTACAGACCCTACATGAGAGAGGTATGAGCCCAAAGACCACCCCTAGCAGTTCATCATCCCTTTAGCTCGTTGCTGGGGGTCTCAAACTCATCCCTCATGTTCCTGTCCTCTTATGAAAGGAGTTCCCATCTTGCTGGGCACTTTTTGGGGTGAGAAAGTACAGCTGGGTGAACACAGCTCTGCAGCAATAGAGATGTGAGAATCCTCTGTCAGCCTCACCATTCCCAAATGAGTTTTTCCTTGTGAGGAATGTAGATGGATGATGGAGCAGTGAAGAAGGCAGCTATCCAGGATCATGTTCTGTGGGAGAGGCTGTGGCCAGGGTGAAGGAGGGAGCAACGCTACCACATGGAAATCCTCCCACCTTTGTCAGCAGGGAGCATCCTCTGCTCAGGTATTCTGGAGCATCCTGAGGAAAGGCCACTCTGATGTGATTTACAGGGAATTCTGTGCTGTAATGAGCCCTCTGTGGAGCAGGGACAGGCCAAGAAATGTCCTTCTACACAGTAAATGCAGGGTTTTGGAGATAGTTCCAAACAAAGCCCTCTTCCATCGATTTTCCACCACATGTGTGGGAAGAGGTAGCAAAGCAGTGGCCAGGAGCAGCCCTGTGTCCCAGGGCTGGCCTGTCTCTGTGGTGGGGTCCCTGCAGAGAGATGCCAGCTGGTGCACAACAGCAGATCATAAAAAGCTGCCCAACACGACCAGGTCCTTGCTGTGCTTTCCTCCACCACATCCACTGCAAGATCCACGTGCTGCTCCTTGGCAGGGAAACGTCCAGATCCCAAATCTGGCTTTGTCTGGGATGCAAATCCCCTCATCTTTCATGTGTGTGCAGGGGGGGGGGGGGCGGGGGGAGACTTTACAACTTTGATGACTGCAGAAAGATAATTCATCTGCCGGTAGGACCTTTAGGAAGCACATTTCCTTCTGCCGTGCATGTGACTCAGGGAAACATTTGGTTGACATCTTTCTTTGAAGCTTCCCCCATCATCCTACGTATCTACAAACCCCGAGCAGCAAACCATTGGCAGGACCACGGTTTCACAGTATTTTGATTAAGGAGCAGCTCGTCCTGTCTGCTTTGATGCTTCCTGGTCCGTGTTTCCTGGGGGCAGGATTTCAACACTGAGAAGGTCACTGGGCCTCATTCTGTTTAGAAGGAAGGTGGTTCCTCTTTCGTGGCACAGACTTGAAGACGTTTAAGTCCTCTCCTGACTTATCAGCTTCAAGTTTCATCACATGCCACAGTAAGTCCTCTGAACATGCCTGAAATAGATGCAGGATGAGGAGAGCTGCCTGCTTATGCTCATGCATATGTGCTTACAAGTCATCATGCACTGCAATCATTCAAACGTTGACAAATGGAATAAAACATCCAGCCCAGCAAGTAAAAAAACTACTTTATATATATAGTGCCATTATCTGTTCCTGTCAGGAGGAAGATCTGGGTGATAAACTCCCTATTATTTTCTTTAAACCCCAAGCTGACTAATTCAGTCTCTTGTTTTAGCCATATGGGAGTTGTGGTAGAAACATTTCTTCCCCTTTGGATCACCTAAGAGTTAACCTAGGAGGAACACGGAGCACACTAATGACACCAAGCCCGTGCAGATAAACATCATGTGCTTTCCAGCTCCATCACATGGTTTATATCAACAGTGCTAAATTCCTCCATAATTCCCAAAATTGCATTCCAACTGGTTGACATCCACATTAGCTGGATGTTAATCCAGTTAAAAATAAATGCAAATTTTGAGAAGAAAATGAGCTCATATGTGCTTGGAAAACAAACCATTCCCAGTTTGCTGTCTTTTGGGAGACATCAGCAGTCTCTCTGCCCTGATCCTTTCAAGACCATTTGAGAGGGTTGCTTGGAAAAGGGTGCCTTGAAAGGCCAAAGGGAATGGCAAGAGGGGAGGTGACTCCCCAGCTTCTCTGAAGGTGACCTTCATCCTCACCTCTAAGTTCCTGTGGTTTGCCTAGCAAGCCAAAGGGAATGGCCCTGCCACCCTTCCAGGTCTCCATCCCATGTTGTGTCGATTTCTCACAGCGTTGTTCCAGTTGCAGGGAGGTGTGATTAATGAGAACAGCCTTCCTGGTGTATTAGCACAGCTTTTAAAGAGAAATGTAATCAAACTGGTATTCCTGCTTTCCTTTCCCCCCCGGACCTGCCTGCCCATCCCTCCATCCATCCCATTCCAGGGCTATCCATAGCAGCACCATCTGCTGAGTCCCAGTGTTACTACACACTCCTTAAGAAAGCCTTGAACAGGGAGGAAGCCCCAGAGCTGGAAGGGATATTCCCTCCCATGTGGAGAAGCTCCTGGTGAGGACATCTGAGCCTGGTCCCTGCAGGTCTTGCCCCCAGCCTCATTTACCTGCCTGGTTTTCTCCCCAGAGCTCCCAGGCTTCCCATGCAATAACCCACAGCAGCATTCCCATAAGCCTGGGAGGGGGCTGGCCCATGCTGGGATGGAGTCTGTGTCCCTGATTACAAGTGCTTTAATGTCCATTTCCCCACTCCTTTGATCCTGCCCATGGCATGCAGAAGAAAGGAAAATCTGGCTTTTGTCTGAAGCACATTTAACCCCGCTGCCCAGAAATGGGACCTTGTCAGTCAGTGGATTTCATGGGTGGATGAATGGGATCACAGCAGTCCTCAGTTCATTAAAAATAAAAGGCCATCCTAGCTCTTACTTTAGATCTATTAGGAAATTAATGCATTTAATGTCAGACCTTAATGGCAACAGAACATGGTATTATTACTTTTATAAGACAAATACAAGCAGTAGCTAAATAGCTCATCAGCTCCCGAGCTGCCGTGGGTTTCAGACAAGCTCCTGCTGCCCAGCTGGTACAAAATCCCCAGTAATAGACCACAGATGGTACCACTGTAGCCAGGGGTCGAGCAGGCATGCTGCTAAATTGGTCTGCAAACAGCAGCCTGGACCTTGGGATTGCATGTCCCTGACTCCAGCCAGGATTTTCAGAGGAGTTTGATGTTAGGAGCCAAGCCTGGCCATTTTTTTTCTTTTTTTTTGTTTGTTTGTTTGTTTGTGTTTGTTTTTGGTTTTGATTTTGGTTTTGGTTTGGTTTTGGTTTTTTTTTTTTTGTTTTGTTTTGTTTTGGTTTTTTTTTGTTTGGTTTGGTTTTTTTTTTTTTTAGGAACTCCAGCCTGATCTCAAACCTTCTGTAGACACTTCTTCCTTAAAGAAATGAAGCATTTTTTTTCAGAGAAATGCCCATGTCTCTGCATCTTTTTTTATAGCAGATGCTGATCAAAGTGTGAGAGAGATTCCCAGTGAACCAGTGATGTTGTTGAGCTGCAGGCTGGTGCATTTAAATATAGTCCTCCAAAAATCTTTTTTGTGTTTTGCTGCTAGGAGAGTTTGCAGCACACTGTCCTCTCCCTCTTGTGCCAGAAGTGGGATGGATGGGATAAAATTGAGTCCTCTGGACTTTTAGTGCTGAGATTCAGAAGAAAGACTTGTGTGCACATAGTTTGGAGGGATGGATAGGTCCAGCTGCCTCCAAAATACACCCATGGCACTTTGCTAGGCTTCCACTCTCCTGAGTCTGTGTTGCTGCATAACCTCATTTATCCACTGCCACAGACATGGAAGGTGATGCTGATTTCAAAACAGGGGCAGAACAACAACAGGGACATCTTTGGCCTTAGGAAGTTTTCCATTCAGGTCCCACCAAAGGCACCACAGCACATGTTTGAAGAGCACCAGCCCCTCTCCCTGCACTTGGTGGTGCACTGCCAGGTAACATTGCATCCGAACAGTCACCAAAATAAAATGAATCCCTCAACAGCAGTCAGAACCAAATGTTATTCCCATGCTCATGCACAGCAAGGATGGAGTTTCCCTGAACACAACTCATTGCCAGTGGTGAGGTGCAATGAGCATGCTACCAGGAAGAAAATTAGGTGAAACTGGAAGAGTCTTCATGGTTTGCCTGTCATAAAGAGGCTGGAATAATCTCTAGATTATTATTATAACATAGAATTTTATCATAATACCTCTCTGAAATTTCCTGGCTTGATCACTGCTTGCTGTGTGCACCCATGGGAGATAAGCATCTTCTTCCTGATCTGTTCACTGACTCAGTCACTCATCAGATAAAAAGAACCCCAGGTACATCCAGCAGACGGAGTTAAAGCTCTTCCAGCCATAAAACAGGCACGCTCTGAGCTGTGAGTGTGATTCTCCACGTCCCAAGGGATGTGGTTGTCTCCCATCAAAGGTTTCCAGCCAAGACGGGGTGTCAGCCCCAGAGCATCGTTCTGCTCCTGCACGTGGGCTCCACACTGCAGGAGGTGCAGGCAGCCAAGAGCAGCCCCTTGTGATCTTGAAACAGGCAGCTCTAGGAGGGATCTGATCTCTGAGTTCAAGTGTTGATATGTCAGCACCGAGTTAAGCTGGAGTTCAAATCTTCCCAGCAAACCCAGCGAGCGTTAACATCTATTGATGTTAATTAAGACACTGAAGGCCTGACTGCAGGAAGGCCCTGGTTATACAAGCAGGGCTCAGCCTGGCACTGCACAGCAGGATTAACAGGTGATGCCTAATCCTTCCTGCAGCCCTACCTGGCGTGTGTGGAGGTGAGAGGAAGATGTCTGTCAGCACTTCCTTTCAGCGACAGAGAGACAGAGTCACATCTCCTCTCCTGCATGCTTTAATTGCAAATTGCTAAGACATCTGATTCATGCTTAACCTAATTATGTTAATCCTAAAACAAACAATCCCAGCTCTTATGATGCTGCCAGGCTGTAATTTTGCTGTTATTTCAAAATCAGAGAAAAGGGAGCTGGAAGGGAGGTTGTGAGTTTACATGGGTGCCAAAAGCTCTCCGGGCCATGCCTGGGAGGTGGAGGTGCCCTGTGTGGATTTGCAGCAGTGGCAAATGCACAGAGTCTGCCTGTAAAGTCCTTGCCAGAGCATCCCTAAGTCTCTTTCACAGGTTTTAACCAGAGCCTCTTTTGCTGCCTGTGATTAAGCTTATGATTTCTTTCCTTGTTGCTCAGTGGACAAAAAAAACAGTTTATGAATTTCCTGTCTATCTAAATATTTGAGTTAGTGTTGTGTCTTCACCCTTCAGCCTCCCTGCTTAGGACAGCATGAGCTTGGTTCTTCTCATCCTCCTGCAGAAATCACACTTTCTAGACCTCTCACCATTCTCTCTTCCTGCAGACTCTCAGCTTCTTTCCCGCTCTTCCCAGCTGTCCTAGAGGAGTTCCAGGGTCTACCTTTCCCCCCCCAAAAATCCCATTCCTTTTATTTCAGATGGAAGTTCACTTTGTTCAGGCTGTGGCTCTAATTTTGTCCACAGAAAAGTTTACAGCACCTCTTGCCTTGTCACCACCTAAGCCTTGTTGTTTGGAATTACTCTCGGTACGAGGGAAATTTATTTTGTTTTGTTGTTATTGTTGGATTTTATTAATAAACCAGCAAAGAGAAAACCCAAATAACCCCCTTCTAGCTTTCCAAACCACCTCCAGTGTTCAATGTCGACAGTGACATGGGGAGATTTTTCCCAAAACTTACCCAGCACCTCTAGGCTTTGGCTTCATCTGATCATTCCCTGAATGATTGGCCCTGATGATAGGAAAATGTGCCTTCGTTTCAAGCCTGGGCTCACCCTGAGGAACTGGGGCTGTTGCAACCTCCCTGGATGAGTGTGAGGATGAAGGAGGGCTTCCCACTGCTGGTTCAAAACGAGTCCCACGTGTGCCCAGACAGACAATAGTCCTTGGCTAGCACAGCACAAACCACCCAGCCCCCTGAGAGCCTCCAGACCCTGGTCAAACACCTCCTCCACACTGCCAAACCATCTGGGGCTCTGTACAAATTCCCTTCTGCAGCCACGAGGGCACTGAGGTCAGGGGGAACCTCAGGGTGAGGAGAATCATTTCTGAAAACCTGCTTTTGGAATAAAATCAGCTCTGTTTGTGGAAGGGGTCATGTGCCAGCAGGCAGTGGGCATCTCAGCCTTGTGGCGCAGCAGAAGCAGTGCTAGAGCAGCATCTGGTGAGAGACAAAAAACTGAGGGGAAAAAAGTAAATAATGTAATACTACTCTTGTGAATCACTGCTACACTGTGGGAGTAAATACACAGAGGAGTAAATATTACACAATACTCCATTTGGAATGAACTTTTCCAAACAAAAGAACCTCGTCTGCCACTGGAGCTCCTCAGAGCTGGGCACAGGGTCCACAGCAGTGAGTGGCCACAGACGTGTCCCAGCATCTGCCACGTGTGTTATTAACCCAAAGTGAAGCATGTCCCAGCCAAACTCTCCTGCTTTCCTGGCTGCACGAGCACCAGCCAGGGCCTAGCCGGCCCTTGCCATGGTTTTGAGGTACAGCCATAAGCCAGGTTTGCCTGGTTTGCAATCACAGTGAACTCCAAGCTGTACTTGGGTGAGTTTCATGTTTCCCACCACCCAACAATAACACCAATCCACTTTAAAAGCTTCAATCTTTACCACACACACAAATCATCCCCTTGACTTTGTTTTTATTTTATCCCTTTGTGCAATAGTAGTATATCCCAGAGCGAAAAGCCATGTTTGCTTCCAGGAAACAGCAACAACAAAAATTCTTAATTGAATTAATTAATTCCATGTGCATATCTGGAAGGACATTTGTCTCAGCAGCTGATTGATGTGCTGCTCAGTGAAACCTGCTGTGGGCACAGCCTTCTGGGTTGGGGCTTCTCCTGGATGCTCCCTGTGCCTTAGACACCATAAATGCTGCTGGGGCATGTCAGAAAGGAGATTCTGAGTCCTGGAAACATGGACATGGGACGGAAAACTCTGCTGAGACACTCAAGTGCACAGCTGCTGGGTCCTCAGCTCCTCAGCCCTGTCTGGGCTCCTCTGCATGGCAGAGCAGGCAGCACAAGGAAACACTTGAAGATTGAAGCTGAGTTTTGTGCTTCACCAAGGTGAGATGCTTTTAGGACGATGGGGGAGACTGATGCACAGATGGAAACATTCATAAGAATAAAGATTACACCTGCAACTCTATCAGGTGGGAGAAAAATGCCAGGCAAAGGGCCAAGATCAAGACAAAAAAGATGTTTCCCTGTCGTACCACGTGCACAATTAGGTCTGTGTGAAGGGTGGCAGGTGAGGATCCATTTGCTGTGAAACACAAAGAAACCCTAAAAGCCCAGTAAACCATTCCCATATGACAGCCCCTGAATTCCAAGACGTGACCCACGCTCTGTCTTCAAAGATCCATCTGTGGCATGCACGAGCCTTTCTTCCCCTGTCACCATCCCTGACAAATCCGTGTCAGGCCAGCCCCCAGCGCTGTCCTCGGGAACGCGTTTGCGTGCTGCCTCCTCACACGGGACAAAAGCATTTTTGGGAGGCCAGGGCAGAGCAGGGGATGGGAGCAGGCCCAGAGCAGAAACCATGAACCCACGTTGCTCCACCACTAAATAATCTGTGCTGCTGGGGGTTGGTTTTTCCACCCTAATGGGTGCAGCGGGGCCCTGCTCTGATTCCAGGCCTGCCCCTCAGCCCCGGCCTAACCCTGCTCCCTCAGACATCACTGCCACTCATTCCAACAGCAGGACTGGACCACAAATGTCCACCTCCACCCGGCCTTCAACGCGTGGGGGAGTTGAAGCTGCTCTGCCTCTGGTTTTGTCCTTTCCCTCCTCCTGCCAGGAGGCCGAGAATTCACACCTGGAACTCCAGCAAGAGCCTTGCACAGCCCTCAGCACGGAAATGCAGGAGAGGGCATTTTCAGGGAAGTTTAATGGGAGGATAATGAGGGGTTTCCAGCATTAATGACACGGGGAAGGTTTCGGATGGAAGCGGCAGCGTGCCTCATTTTCCAGCGGCTCCATGGAAAACCAGCCCAAGCCCAAACTTTGCAACCCCGGCTTTGATGTGGGTGATCAGTGTGCCCACAATTTGTCCTGCTGTGGCCATCCAGCACTGCCAGCAGCAGCCTTCACAGATGTCCCCTTTACTTCTGCCTGTTCTGTGTTTTAAGGAATCTCTCTGGTTTCAGGTGGCAGCAAGTGAGCGTTTGGCACAAGGGATGGCGGTCAAAGACTGTGGTCTTCAGGCCCCCACATCTCAATCCAAACAATTTTGCTGCTCCCTGGCTCCCTGAAATGTCAGTTTACACTCTTCTCTTAGTGTCCTTCCCTTCCCTTCCCTTCCCTTCCCTTCCCTTCCCTTCCCTTCCCTTCCCTTCCCTTCCCTTCCCTTCCCTTCCCTTCCCTTCCCTTCCCTTCCCTTCCCTTCCCTTCCCTTCCCTTCCCTTCCCTTCCCTTCCCTTCCCTTCCCTATTATTTTCAAAATACAGTAATATTTGTAGAATTTGGTTTAATGAGAAAAACCATTCCCTTTCCTACTTCTGGCCTTCCACAGGAGGACGTGAGGGAGGGGTGTCTGCACAGCTGCAACCAGATCTAAATTGTCTTCCATTTCAAACCCCATCATGAAACAATAAAATGGTTTTGTTGAAAGAATGGAGTCCAACAATCTCCACGAAGGGAGCTCGTTAGGGCCAACTTGCCTTTCTCAGAGGCATTGACACAGAGCAGCTTGAGCAAAGTCAAATTGGGGTGAATTGGTGTGAATTCTGTGTGACTGTTCAAAAAACTGGCTTGAAATGAGTGGTTTTCTTCTGCCTGCATGTGGCCTTTTTCCTTCTCTAAAATTGCTTTCTTTACAACCTCCCCCTGAAACATGCTTGGTGTTTGATTGTAGATGTATTGAGTTTTTGAAAGCAGCTGATTTAGTTAAATTAGTTCTATTGAGATTTAGCAAGTTTATAACAAATATCTCAGTAGTTTCCTGATGAATTTAAATGAAACCAAAGGTGTTGTATTCTCTGCTCTGTTGTGATGGCACGAAAAGGAAATAAACACAGCCAGAATCAGGCCCAAAGATTTCTGATATATTTTAGACACTGTCTGGCTAGATTTTCCTTCCATTTCACCTGGTTTTTGCATCCCAAAAACCAATAAAGAAAAGTCTTTATACGAGAGAGCAGATCAAGCCTGGGCTAAAGAACCAGATGCCATTTATTCCCAGTCTGGCAAATGACCCCAGAGTACATGGCAAAAAGTGTGAATAAAACGACACAGACCTCCTCACCAGAGACCAGTGAGTCTGTTTATTTATTCAGCTCATACAGTCCTTGTTTTATACTTGGATGCATACGAATAACAACACAATTTTAAGCCTGTGCCAGCTGGTTTGTTTAAGACTGTAACTGCTTCTGCAGCCAGGGCATGTTGAAAGGAGGGGAAACGCCTTCCCACGACGAAACCAACCCACCCACCAGTCCCCATCAGAGAGCCTTGGCTCCTCTTTCCCTTCCCTCCTTCTTAATGAACTCTCCTCACTCTTTCAGGCACTTTACAGATGATCCTTGGTCCTTGAAGAGCTTTACACAGATGACCAAATAGATTTTAATAATTTTCTTGTGTTTTTTTGAACAATACTTTCAAAAGATCAACCATGCCATGAACTGAACCATTTTTTCTCTGTGGTTTTGCTCCTTCCTCAAACATTTTTTTCCACTGCACATGCATTCAACTAGACTCATCTTTTTTTCCTCTTCCTCCTGCTCTCTGTATCTGTCTCAATGCAGAGCCCTCCTGTCATCTGTTGCCCCCAGATATTTCATTTTCAATGCCAAGCCCAGGATCCCATCAATGATGCTACGCAGGAAAAAAATAATGGCTTTTTCTATTTGGCCTTTAAGAAAGCTTAGGAGGTGTGCAGCTACAGGAAAGGTCCAATTATCAACAGCTTTTACTTTTGTTAGCTTTTTTTGCATTCCTTCCACCCATGGAAGCACACATCCTTTTCCATCTCAGCCTTTCATGCCTCTAAACAAGGCAAGAGCCTTGATGCCACATTTTCTTTTCAGTGTACTGTATAGGCAGCTTTGCCTTCCCAGCTTTCAGCAGTTTTGAGACACAGGGGTTTGACCTGGACCAACCACTTCATTGCACAGGATGTGTTCTCCAGGCAATATTTTCCTGGCAGTCCCAGCAGCAGCCCAAAGCTCCAGGGCTATCTGTAGACATTCTCTGCTCTCCTGGTCCTTGGGGTGACAGGCACCATCTGCCCTCACAGCGCACAACCCATGGTGGCCTTTCTGCATCCTGTGATGGGACCAACAGGATAAGGGAGCAGAGGAAACCAGCTGGGCACCACCCACCCTGGTGTCTCCCATCCACACCACGAGGGACTAGCCCTGGCAAGAGTACTTGGCTGAACTTCTGCAAGCAAAATTCTTCGATTGGGATTGTTCAGTGGAGCGACAGAAACAAAACAAAACAAAAAAAAATTGCCCTTTTCCAGGAGGTTGCACCCAACCTGGTCAGGGTGAAGGTGGGGGAAAAAAAAAACCAAAACCAAACAAAAACCAAAAACCAACAAACCAAAAAAAAACCCAACAAAAAAAACCCCACCACAAACAAAAAACACCAGAGGAGTTTGTGTTCACCAACGCTCACGGCCAGGAGAAAAGGCTGGATCAGAACTTTTTTGTTCCCGCTTATCCCTCACTCACTGAAGGAGAATTCCTTGGGTTTCTAATGCTCTGCTGCACTATTCCACATTAGGCTAAGCTCATAATGAACGTGGTGCAGGACGCCCATGGCACAGCACATTATGAGCAGCTCTGATTGACGGTGCCGTGCAGTGATGACAGCTCTGTGTTTTGCTTTCATTTTTGGAGACTAAGTGGCTTACATGTGGTCCCATTTAAAGGATGTCTGGGTGGCAGCTGCATTCTCCTCTGTGCTTAGGGGAGGGAAATGAGCTTTTCAGTCCCAAAATACTGCAGAAAGGGGTTATGTAAAAAGGCTGCATGCAAGCTATTGAAGGGGGGGAAATGTCCTCTCCAGACAAAGTGACTTCCTGTTTACAAAACACAAATGTTTTGGACGTGGCTCTGAAATGCCACACAAAATTTTTGATGTTTTCCAGAGCAATGTCCAGCTTGGGATCAGGATGATTTTTTGAGAGAACTATCCTTGAAGAATGAGGCTAATTTGAGGTTTTACATCTGGAATTGACAGCCTGTTTTCCAAACTTCAGCCTCCCTCTTTAAACACCTCATGTCTAGGGATGCTGTGCCCACAGCAGCACCCTTCCAGTGATGGGCAGGTCTGACAGGCAGCCATGTACCTGTGACTTCCTTCTTTTCCATTTCCAGACACTTTGCACCTTGGGAACAATGCAGCACTGAAAAAGATCCAACCCATATAAGAGTTAGGATGGGAAAAAGCAGTTCTAACTTTAATCACAGGAAAAGGGATGAGATGGTTCCATTTTTGGACAAAAAAGAGAGGAATGATACTCACCTGGGAAATTTTATGAGCAGTTGTGGTTCAGGCGGTGCCAGGGGAGGATTAGACTGGATATTGGGAAAAAATTCTTCACTGAAAGGGTGGTCAGGCATTGGAAGAGGCTGCCCAGGGAAGTGGGGGAGTTGCCAGCCCTGGAAGTGTTCAAAAAGCTTGTGGATGTGACACATGGGGACATGGTTTAGTGGTGGACGTGGCAGTGGTGGGGGAATGAACAGAATAGATGGTCTTAGGGGGTCTTTTCCAACTTTAATGATTCTGTGTTCCATAAAATGTCTCTCTTCATCGAGGCCAGGGGATATTTATCCTAACTACTGTATGAGGGTGTCTGAAACCCCATGTGGAAGCCAATGGTGGGAGCCATAAACACCTCCTCCAGTTCTCCCTATGGACCATACTTGAGTAGGACCTGACAGCACAGAGCTCCTCCCTTTCCTTGGACATGGGCAAGCAACACTTTGATCCCTTTTCCTTTTCTATGGCACTGGCTGTGCCCACAAACCAGCATTCCTTTGCAGAGGGGAAGCCAAAGGCAATTGAGGGGCTCTTGGTGTGCTTTGGCACCAGGCAGCAGAGCTGAGGAGGGAGTGAACAAGCAAACCAGCCCTGCCAAGACGAGATGGTCACTGTCAGTGGAGTTGTGGCCTGCAGTGACAGAGTACAAGGAGGTTGCCAACAGAGGGCTGACCCAGCAGAATGCTGGTTTATTTATACATTTCAGCATATCCCCAATGCGTGTGCGCTGTGTGTTCCCCGGGAGGGGATGGGAGGAGGGTGGGAGGAGAGAGGGCAAAGCATGTGATGAAAAATACACCCTGCAAAACACACATGCTAGGACACAGAATTCCAGGGAGAAAATCTCCCAGGAGATGCCCAGGGCCTGGCAGTTCTGAGCTGGTGCAGAGTGTGTTGGTTATGTCTGGTGCCCAGGAGGAGAAGGAGACCCTTACTCTTTGCATCCACCCCTGGATGTGGATGACACATTTGTCCTGCACTCCCCTCCATCACTCAGGACACCCCCAGGTGGGCTGCAAATTCTCTTCCCTGCCACCCCAAAGCTGAGAAGTTCTACTGAATCTCTGTCATTAAAGGATCCTCATATCTGGGATAAATTTCCTTCTCCTTTCAGCCACCTCTGTCGTACAAAGGGGAGGAGATTGGGAAGGAGATTTGCTGGCTTTGCTATGAAACCCACACCAGTTTGGATACTGCTCCTCACAGGTCTAAAGGGGTAAACCAGGCATAGCTTGTTTCCTTTGGGATTTTTGTTTGTAGTGTTGCTTTTTCTTGTTGTTAGCCTGGGTGCTCTGATAAGCTGTGTCTGTGAAGGAATTAAACATGAGAATTTTCCTTCAGCTGGCACAAGTTTGGGTCATTCCTGTTATACACACAGTGTACCTCAAATGCTCCTTAAGTAGCCAGAAAACAGTGTCTGCATGAGTTTATTTGCTGCTTTTTTTTTTGTCTGTGGCATTTTTTTCAGCACTTGAAGGCAGGCATAGAGGGGAGGAGGCCTCACTCAGGCTCCTTGCTTCTGTCTGCTCCCTAAATAACACATTAATCACCCAGACAATGTAACTGAACTCCAGGCTGCTGCCTTCTGCCTTGAAAAAATGCACTTTCCTCTCTTAAACACCAGCATCTGCGAAGCTAGGCTGTTGTTGTGGTGTTTTTCTGAAATCTGACATAGTCTGGGGCAGGTCTCCTCTTGGGAGCTCTGACTGGGTCCAAGGCCTTGTCTGAGGAATGAATAAAATCTTCTCTGCTGATAAGCTGAGGAGGAGTGCAGTGCTCTGTCCTCCAGCACACCTAACCTGGGTGAACCTTGTGCTGTGATATAAACGAGCCCTGCCTTGGTTCAGAGCAACTGTTTTTATTCTGTAAACAGATTTCTGACACTTTTCACCCCGACCCCGTTGTGCTGCTGCCCAGAACACTGTTAAAGGGTTGTGTTAAAGGGTTATCTAATCCCACTCCAGGCCCTGTGGGTTTCTCAAAGTGCAGAAAGTGTCAGGCAGAGATGGATCACAAACTGATCCAGACTGAGTGTCAGGTTGTGTGTGTGAGGGAAACATCCTTCTCCTGACAGATCCCAGACCCATCCCAGCAAGGTTATTGACAGAAAAGTCAAACCAAAGCAGGGGCAGCGTTGCACAGGGGGATCTCAGAAGGGCACAGCAGTGAGGGGGAGGACAGGCACGGCCTCAGAGTGTCCTGAGCAGCTGTGGTGGCCACAGCCTGGCTGCAGTGAAGGATAACCAGGGAACCTGTCCTTCTGGCAAAAGAATCAAGAACAAAACTGAAATTTGATTTTTTTAAAAAAATGAGTTTTCATCCAGGTGTCAGAAAAAAATTAATGGGGGTGAGGGGAAATTGCCTGCAAAAGCTTTGCCTTGCTGAAGTTCTGCTGGGATCAAGAAAAGCACATGTCTGTGTGTGGTGTCAGGGTGCAAGGTCTGGTAAGAAAGGGAGATAAAGGGCAAGAGGGAGAAGGAGGAGCCCCAGGGCAAATTTGGAGGCATACATGGGACTCTCAGTGGTTTTTGTTTGCTGTTTGCTCAGGGTGATGCAGAAAGTCACTCAGCTCTCACCTTCCTTCTCCCAGGCCTGCAGGCCTTAACATAAGGTGGCAGCTAAAATTGCTTCCTCTGGGCTGACAAACCCTCTCAGCATCAGGGTTGGGGACTGAGACACTTTGCAGGGAATTGTCACATACTGTGAGTGACAGGCTGCTGGAGTGAGACACAGCTGATTTAGCCTGGTGACCTTTTGCAGAAGCAAAGAAGAAAAAATATCAATAACAACATGGTGTCTGTAATAAAAGGAGGCAAATGGAGATCTGGAAGATGCTGAGTGGGTTTTCTTTGGGGAATTGCTTCCCCATGGATGCTCCTGCATCTTGCCAAGTGCCAGGTGAACCAGGTCCTTTTATCCTGGTAGAAGTGGCAGGGGGATGTAAGGCAGGATCCCCTGAAATCTGAGCCACCCTGACACCCTCCTGGGGACACTGAGGGGACAGCAGAGAGGTGTGCAAGGAGAGTCCAGAGTTCAGGTGCACAAACATACACTTGTCTGTTGTCACAAGTCATGAAAAGTCTGCTTCTCACCAAACCTCACCAAACCTGCCTCAGGCAGCCTTCATTTGGCTCTGAGCACGGAAAGATGGCTCAGCAGGTTTTTTTGTGGCAGTGCCATCATTCCTAATGATGTGCTGTTGGAAATCCACCCTTCCCTCTCTATGCTTAAATGGCTGGCTGGGCACTGCTGATTTTCACACCACCAGGCTGGGAAGGCTGGCCAGAGATCAGCACCCTTGGAGGGAGCAGGGAGCAGATTTTCCTCACCATTTCTTGCTTTTAACAGTAAAAATGTGGTGATGCCCTCCAAGCTCCCTGCAGACAGGTCTGTGTTTGTGGTTAGAGCTGGAGTTCATCCAGCTGAGCAATTATTTGGTTTTTGTGGAGTATATTTCACATGTATAGCGATTTTAAGGGTATAACAAATCCACTTTGTTATTTTTAAATTCAAATGCCAAAAAAACAAAAACAAAAACAAACAAAAAAAAAAACAAAAACAAAACAAAACCAAACAAACACCCCCAAAACCAACAACAACAACAAAAAAAAACAAACAAAAAAAACCAAAAAAACCAAACAAACAAAAAACCAAAAACAAACAAAAAAACCAAAAAACAAAAACAAACCCCCCCAAAAAAAGGAAAAAAGAAGATTATGTAGAGCAGGGAATAAGCCAATCCTTTCCACACTGGATGAAAATGACCCTTGCTCTACCAGAAGCTATGACTGTGATGCTGATGCTGCTGATGGAAGCTGGGTGATCCATGTGATCCATGTAAAGCAGGTGGCTGCACTGCAGGGCCCTTCTGCCCCCAAAACGGATTAATAACCCCTTCAAAAATATCACTTTTTAAAATGTGTGTTAGAAGAAGCTGAAGTGAGCTGAAATGAACTCAGGGGAGCACCCAGGGAGCATTCACATCCCCGTGGGGTTGTGCAGTATTAAACTGGCAGCATTTATTGCTTCAGAGCAGTGTCTGTGGAGCTCCAGGTGCTGACTTGCTATGGACCCCTCACTGCCTTGCTGGCCACTTCTTCCCTGCTGTTTTCCCATCTGCTGCACACAGACAAACAGGACCTGCTCATTCCCCTGTTGCCATCGAGGACCTGCAGGCTGTGTGACATTCCCCTGGTGCAGAGGGGCTGCAGAGCCACTCCAGCCCCCCCCTCTGCTGGGTTTGAGCATGAGCTCCCTGCATTTACCTCTGTGATTTGTGCAGCACCAGCACCAAGGGTGCACTCAGAGGCCTGATTGCCTCCCTGGCAGGGCAGCTTTTGCTTAGGGTATGGCCAGGCTGTCAAAAAAACCCCATTAAAATGTGGTTTTACCCACTAAGGTGAGGCTGTGAGGCACTTGTTCAGAGCAGGGCTGGCAGGAGGCTGCTGCAGCTGCCAGGGAAGTGCACTGCCAGCAGATTCACTCAGCTGTGCTGTGCCAAGTGTGTGTTGGGATGTCCAGCAGCACAAGGAAGGGAAAGGATGGCACTTGCTGCTGTCCCCAGCACCAACACTGCTCAGCCAGCTTGTGTCAGCATCCTTTGGTTCTTCATCCAAGTCTCAGCAGAGAGAAACACCTCACAGAGCAGTTGTTATCACCCTTTTTATTTTGTTCTCCGGAGTAAAAAAGAAATGTTGCAGTTTCCCTCAGCTGAGTTGCAAGATACAGGAATTGCAGGTTTTGTAACAGGCAAATATGCAAAAAATTAACAGGCTCCTCTTTTCTTGGACATTCTAATTTTTCACAAAACTGGTGTGGCTCAAGCCAGATTTGCCAGGGGAAATACCCAGCTGCCAGAGGTTGGAATGGCAATGTTTCCCTGAGCTCTGAGTCAGAGCCCTTGGTGAGAGGGAACCAATGCTACACTTGGAGCTGCACCATCCAGAGGCCAAACAGAAGCTGGAATGCTCAGCTCCAAGGAAATCACTGGTTCCAAAGGGCAGCTCAGGGCTGCTGGGCAGACCACAGGCTCCCTGTGGAGCAACTCCTGCTGTGCTGTTCAGGGACAGATCAAATGGAAGCAGAAAGTTTCCAGGGCCCCTTCCAGAGGTCTTTTCCATGGCTTCATCTTCCCTGGGAGGGTGGGGAGGCCCTGGCACAGGATGCCCAGAGAAGCTGTGTCTGCCCCATCCCTGGAAGTGTCCAAGGCCAGGCTGGACAGGGCTTGGAGTAGCCTGGGACAGTGGAAGGTGTCCCTGCCCATGGCAGGGGGTGGAATGAGATGGGCTTTAAATTCCCTTCCCTTCCCTTCCCTTCCCTTCCCTTCCCTTCCCTTCCCTTCCCTTCCCTTCCCTTCCCTTCCCCATGTTGTGATTTCCTGATTTTATGATCTTCCCCAGGACATCTCAGCTGCATCCATGCCAACAAAGGAAGCAGGAGCAGAGCCAAGCATCCCACAGGTGCCTGTGCCAGTCTGTACTTCTGCATTGCTCACATCCTGCTGCTCTGCCACCACAGGGGCTGCCCAGAGCTTCTGCAGGGAGCTCAGGACGAGCAGAAGAAAACACAAATCATGGAGAGTGTGGCTGCTGTCAGGTTCAACAAAGACCAAGAGCTGGATCCTGCTCTTGGGTCACACCAGCCCCCTGCATGGCACTTTTTGACTTTCCACTTATCTACTGGCACCTTATTACACCCAATTTGCTCTGATATGCAGGGGAATCTATTAAATCCAGCCCAGAACCCAATAGGATACCCCCTAATCCACAGCTAAAGCTGCTCAGGCAGCCTCCAGGGGCTTGGTGGGATTTGCAGTCCACAGCCCAGACTGGCTAAGGGGAAGTTCACTCCTTTGAGGCCATTTGGCTGGAGGCTCTGACAAATGCCTGGATGGTAAGGAAATGTAAACCAGGCCCAGGTGCTGCCAGGGCTCTGCCAAGGCTCATCTGTTCCCTTCCAGGAATTCTGCCCCCGTGGTGCTCAGAGCCAGGCAGGAGCAGATCCAAGGGGCACCCTCGAGGCTGTCTCAGCTCTCGGTGTAACCCAGCACCTTCCCCTCAAACCACAAATGCCCAGGGTGCTTTTCCTGCCCTTCTTTCATTTCCCTTTCTCTCCTGTTCCAGCGTGGATGACAGATAATGCCTTAAGCTCATCGAGGAAATGACCTCATACTGTAAGTCCTTTTCTGGGGCAGCTTTTTAATATTTAAATATATGTGTGTGCTTTTCTGCTGCTTTCTTCTCTCCTCCACATCCGATGAACAGTTTCCCCCTCCAGAAAGGGGCAGGGGTGATATCATAGCTCACCCAATGCACTTGTTGCTCCAGCCCTCCTGGTGTTTCTGAAGGCTCACTCAAATTTCACCGAAGTTGGCTCTATTTCAAAGCCTCAGATGATGGATCACTGGGCCAGGTTTCTCCTCTTGCTTTCACCATTCCAGAGGTACAGAAAGCAGGAAAATTAATAATGCTGTGATTTTACTGGGGAATGTTAAACATTAGCAATCACTTGGTACTCTTGTACGTTGTTTACCATGACCACCTTGCTGGCTCATGGAAGGAAGGAAGGAAGGAAGGAAGGAAGGAAGGAAGGAAGGAAGGAAGGAAGGAAGGAAGGAAGGAAGGAAGGAAGGAAGGAAGGAAGGAAGGAAGGAAGGAAGGGAAGGAAAGGATTCAATCTGCATCTTATAAAACTAACTTCATTTCTGTAAACGTTCAGAGCACCCGACACAGGAGAAGTCAGAATAACTCTGTTTAAGAGAGATTCTGAAGGAGATGAATCCACAGGAACTCCAAGGAGGGTTAGGTATCAGGTTTGCATCCAAACCTCAGCCAGTGGAAAAAGGATGACATCTCTGTGATTATGTTTCTCCAGCCCTTTTATTAATTCCTTTGCCACCTGGATGTAAAGCGCTACTTCCTCCTCCCTCCAGAGAATTCAGTCATCTGGTTTGTGCACCAGTGGTGATAAAAAAAAAAAAATCTACCACTCAAGTAAGGCTCAGGATGAAGATATTTAAAGACAGGCAGACAGGCTGAGGCAAGGGCAGTTGGTTCTGGGAGACTGCTAAAGGCCCACAGATGAGACAGGCTGAACTGTGGTGTGAATAATGCTCCAGGCTTTGCTTGCTGGAGATGATCTTTTGAATGGCTCAAATGCGTTTTTTATACATCCAGGCACCTTTATGCTCCATCCCACTGATGTACAAGCTGCACCCATGAGGCAGCACTTTGGGGCTACTGGGATTTAAGAACTAATTTCTCATCCAGACCATAACTTTAGGAGCTTCACAGCCAAATCACTGCAGCTGACTCCATTTGGCCTTTGGGATCAGGATGAAATTCAGTCCAGGATGATGAGAGTGGATAATGTGGAGACTCATAAAGTAGAGAAAAGCTGTGCCTGAAGTGACGCTGCACTATGGCAAGTCTCACTTAGCACACACTTTTCATTAATGGAGAAAAGGAAGTAATCTGCCTGAAAACTCAAAAAAAAAAAAAAAAATGCAGAGTTTCCAGCTTGCATCCAGTGATGTTGGTTATTTCTGCACAATTTCATCACGTTTGGTAGGGGATGAGTCCTACATCCGAAGGCACGCACCTGAGAATTTCTTTTAGCACAATGTTAATGAGCTGCTCATGTCATCAAGGAAGAAACCAACCAAGCGGAAAGGCCAGTGAAGGAACTCTCAGCCAGGGCAGAGCAGCAGAGTTCATAACTCAACAAAAAAAAAAAAAAAAAGGAGCAGCAGACATCAAAGTAAGGATGAGGTGATTTTCGACACACCTGGATGTCGCTTCCCCCCGCCAGCTCGCCATCCGCGCTCCGTGTCAGCAGAAATATGTTGGACCCCTCAAGTGCAGCAGCAAGGACATGGGAACAGATCCAGAGTGCAGTGGGAGCTTTCAGTAACCTCAGTGATCATGAGCTCAGGCCCAGCGTGACGGACTGTTGGTTTGCTCATTTGGGTTTTGTTTCTCAGGTAAAACTTTTCACCTCCTCGTTCGGCGAGAACAAGCCGTTAGACATTTCTTTTTTTTTTTTCTTCTTTTTCTTCTTCTTTTAGGACCTTGATTTGCTTGTGTGTGCGAGTTGACAGCCCAAGAGTATTTGCCAAAAGTTGGTAAAGTGCCAAGTTTTCATTAAACCTCTTGTAAACCCCCAAACTGCCGTCCTGCGAGGCTACATCTGGCAGGGAAGCCATCTGTGATTCGTATAGTCTTGCTCCAACAAAACGACAACAGTGTGAAAAACTCTTTTCTCTGGTCGGCAGTGAACTGTAAAAGTAACATTAGTAATAGCTTCTGCAGGCTCAGTAATGACATAATTGACATTGGCTGAAAGCAAAAGCCCCAGCAGCGAGGTCTTGCCAAGGCTCTGGGTTGATTCATATCATCCTTCAAAAATACAGGTCACAGTCAAGAGCCCTCTTGGACGCTGCTTCTCACGTGAGTGGTGAGGCTGCTCCTCCTGAGCAGAGACTGCAGCACAGCCTCACAGAGTAGGAGCCTCCTGACCCCAACCCTGGGAAGGAAGGAAAAAAAAAAAAAAAAAAAAAAAAAAAAAAAAAAAAAAAAAAAAAAAAAAGCCACCAAAAAAAAAAATCAAAAAAAGTGCTGCTCTGCTTGACTGAAGCCATTTACTTGATCCATAAACAAGGCCTGTATTTGCAATTGTTTGAAAACCTGCAGCTTCGCAGCGAAGTGCACATTGCACCCAGTAATCTCTTATATCTATAGCAACATGACCTGGTGCATTTTATTTAATGCAGAGCCCTAGTAAGGAGACTGGGCTCCAAGCCATCTGCACATATGTTTCTTGGATGCCTGATCCTGATATTTTCATTTTGCTTCAGATGAGCTGCACTGTTAGGGGGCTCCCATTTATAGCATCCGGGATTTTTTCCAGTATATGTTGTGCTCACCCTGTCTGCAAACCTCTCTTTTGCCCTCAACCTCCTTCACCCCCACGACTCAAAAAAAAAACAAAACAAAAACCACCAACAAAAACCAACAAACCCCAGCAGATGTCCATAAAAAAAAAAAAAAAAAAAAAAAGGAAGAAAAGAGAAAGACAAAAAGCACTGATTTGCTCAAATCTCTTGCTAAAGAAACCATTCCCCAGCTCCCTTTGTATTTGAAAGCTTGAGGCCCCTGTTTGAGAGAAATCCTAGAAATACAATTTAAAGACCTCGGTGGGACTGTGCAGCGCTGAGAGACCGTGTGCTTACTGATGGGGAATGTTTAGAAAAACAACACCTAATGCCACCAAGGTTTCCATTTGCACCTCTGCTGCTCTGCACCTTTCATGGAGCGCCTGGCTTGCAAAGCAGGAGCTTTTCCAGCATTATTTAGACAAGTAAGTGACAAAAAAACACTAGAACCCAGCTTGAACTCTTTACTAAATCTTTAGACCTTCCTGATTCAGGCAGCAAGTAAGTGGGGATTTAACCAGCTGAGGGAAGACCAAATGAGGATGGAAAAGGAAGAAAGAGAACAAAGGACTATAGGGTAGCACAAACTGAGCCTCCCCTGGAGTGAATCCACATTTGTAGAGATCAGAGGTGGCTCTGTGCTGAGTGACAGGCTGCAGGAGAGGGGCAAATACCACTGATAACATAATTTTTGTTTTGGAACATATCAGGGCCAAGGGGCCAAATCCAGAGCTGGTGTCAAGGGGTGTTCCTCTCTCAAACTCCCTCCTGCTCGGCGTGCCTGGGAGTTTGATGTGAGGAAAAGATGCAAAAATATTTTTTTTTTTGCAAAAAAGATGCAAAAAAGCCCACACCTGAGCTGAGGTGTGGTGGGCCAGCTGTTGTTCTTGGAGGTGATATTAATGAGGGCTGGGCTGGCTGGTGAGACATCTCACTGTGCTGCTCGCTGTCCTCCTGAGGTCACTTCTGCTCCCTCTCTGCATCCCTCTCTCTTTGTCCCCGTGCTTGCTAGACTCCCAGGGCCAGACTGGGAAAGGGATTTGTTTCTCCTGCAGTTCCCTCCTCCTGCCAGCCCTGATGCCAGAGGCAGAGCCCACCCAGGCTGCCAGACTGCGCCGAGCCCGAGGTTGGGATGCTGGGAACAGACTGCAAATATTCCCTTCTATGGCTGCAGCATCCCCTGGCTCTTCCCTTTGGCGTGGCTGGGAGTTCCCAGGGGCCGTGAGCTGTGGTCTCTTTTTTGTTCCACACTGACTCCTCTCCGGGAGCCTGCAGGGTCCGTCCATGCCCGGCTGGTTGGGTGGGAGGCAGGGAATCCACAATCCTGCCAGGGCCTGTCTGCCAGAGCTCCCAGCTGGCAGGGCAGCACTGCTCCTCAAAGGGAAGGTCATGGTCCCTTGTCAGCGCCAAGGAGGGTTGTGCAAGCCCAGCATGAGGCAAGGAGGTGTCCCCAACATGGATTTGTGACATGGAGGATAAGCCAGGACAATAGAGCCGAAGTGATGCTTTCCAAAAATAAAGCCGTCCTCTCCCCCAGCAAGGCTTGAAAGGCTCCAACAGCTCCTGTGCTGCTGGCTCTGTTGGACATGTCTCTGCTGCTGAGGAGGCACCAGGAATGCCAGACATTCTCCATGTCATAGGGACAGCCCAAGGACAGCATTTCTTGGTGTGCCCAGGAGAGCCCAGTGCTTTTGGGAGCGGCCAGATTTCCTCGGGCAGTGGGGATCTTGAGGCTGGCTATCCCAGAGCTGCCTTCCTGGTACACAGCAGAGCTTTCTGAGGCTCTCAGCTCGATGGCAGCCTGCAAACCACTGCCCAGGGCCCCTCCAGGAGCCATTCCCACGGGCTGGTTGAGCATTGACTCACTGGCCTTGCTCAAGCAGGGTCGCAGCTGATTGCAAAAGGGAAAATGTGTAATGCAGGCAGGGAAACAGGCAACATGAGCAGAAACCTGGTCAAGGGTGGTCACTTCCTCCGTTTGTTGTGAGGATTCAGGAAGTCCATTACAAAGCACTCCATCACTGTCACTTAATTCCAGCTAGATTACAGAAGATTAATAGTTCTGCTCCTTCTCCCCCCTGCCTGCATGTGCAGAGGGTGGTGTTACCAGCCCCTCTGGTGCACCCCAGGTAGAGTTCCCCAGGACTTTGAGGAGCTCTCTTTTGCTTTCTAATTCCTTGATAATCTAGGCCAAATCATCCTGGGAGCCATCAGTGCCCAGAGGAGACACAGGGTGGGAGCAGCAGATGAGCAGGGATGTGTCTTTGGGCAGCAGGGGTGAGGCTGGGATGCTTTGGTGTGACCTGGCTGTGCTGCCTGGAGCAGGGACCCTCTTTTATTGTCTTGTCCCTCAGGCTGGCGTTACTGTCACTGCACACCACGAGGAACTCTGGGTTGCAGCACTGAGGGGACGAGCAAGGCCATTAAATGCTGCATCCCTGCCTTTGGCCCCGTGGTCCTGGGCAATCCAACCTGATCTCCAGATGATTTACAGCTTCTTCTTCTGCTTTTTGTAAAACCTCTTCCCATGTAACCTGACTTGGATGTGAATGAGCTCTGAGTAGGGAAGTCACATGAGCAACCACAAGCAAAAATGAGTATTTGCCAGTTTCTTACACTTCCTCTACCTGTTGTTTTACACACCTTGGACCCAAGCACTTGGTGTAACTGGCTGAGCATGGTGTTACTATTCACATGACCTCCACGATTTCAGCAGCTCCTGCACTTTCCACTAGGAATATGATGCACGTGGCCACTCACCATGCAAAATTTGGGAATTCTGTGTGGGGTGTTGGTCCAGGATGGGGAGGCAGGGCTGACCAAAAGTGCTTCAGTCACATCTGCTCCTGGGGAAATTCTACCATAAGTTCATCCCTCCAAATGAGGCTTTGGGAAGAGAAAGACAGTGAATGGATTAAAATCTAGCTCCTGTGAAAAAAGAGAGCCCTGGAAAGCATCTCTACTTTTCTATCAATATTCCAGAAATGCAAAGGTTGGCCATGGAAATGCTGCAGTGTTTCATTTTGTTGGGTTTTTTTCTGAGTGTTCACCTGTTTCAGATCTGCTTTTCATCATGCTTCAGTTTCAAAAATTAACTTGAACCGAAGGAGAAGGTTATCCAAAAAGATTATACAGGCCCCAAATGAAGTCAAAAGTTTTATCTCACGTCTAGCCAAAAAATTTCATTTCGACCCACTAATGAAAGTTTCTAGGATTGTTTCTTCCACTTCAGTGCAAAACAACTAAGGTATTATCATTGGGCTAGACACAAACTAACAGTCCCTCCCCAGCAGGACTGTAAGAACTACAGGAGAAGAAACATAAGCCAAGGTGATTCTTTGTTAGTACAATTAATTATCAATATTGCTGCTGTAATAACTTTTTGCATGGACAAATCCTGGTGGTAGGACCTCCCTGACCCAGGATCCAGTGGCATGGACCTGTTTTCCTTCAGGGAATGTGACTGGGCATGCCAAAATAGCTGGTGACCCCTCTACTCCATCTGTTTGGCTCCTTCACAGGAGGGCAGGCAGACAGATAATGAAAAAAAGGGTCAGGGAGCTGGGAGAGCAGAATGTCAGACCAAATATCTTGGACAGAAATGTGCAGGTTGTTCTGATCAACCCCTCTGAGAAACTGTCTGGTGAAAGACTTGGGCGCTTCTGTACCTCATAGTTCACACATCATAACTTCTGTGCCTTGTCCAGCATTTTTTCCCTTGCTGTAATCGTATCAAGGGCCTTAGTTCACGGGTGGATCTGGATTCTGTGGTCAACAGAAAATGCAAGAATAAGCCCTGTGCCTTAACAGAAGAAAAGCCTGGTCCAGAGAGCCATTTTTCCCATATGATTGTTCAGGTCTGGCCCTCAGTTCACTGCTGGCCAAAAAAAAAAAAAACCAACAAAACCCACAAAGACTTGTTTCTCTCTTCTTCCAGAGTTTCTTATTCCACTAAGGACGTGTTATTATTTTAAACTTAACGGGAATTTAATCAGAGAGGAGTGACGCAGCGACTAGTCACCAGCTGAGCTCTGCAGAGCTCTGAGGGATGGGGCCAAGCCCCAGTCCAGCCTGCCAGGGCTCTCTTTTGGGTTTGGAAAGCATTCCTGCTGCCTCCCTCGGACGCTCCGTGCTCGTGGCAGCTGACTGAAGTGATGGGGGAATGAAAACCCTTCACCTGCCATGGCTCTCGCTCAGCTCCCCTCCCTGCCAAGTCCTGTCCTTGCTGGTAGCAGCCTGAAAAGGCCCAAAGCCTCTTGGATCTGTGGCAGATGTTTTGTTTTAATTGCAGGGGGAAGGAGAGGAGGAGGAAAGGGAATTGGTGACAGGCAGTGAAGAAGAAAGGTGGGAGGAAAAAAAAAACCCCTAAAATGGAACCACCTCATCTGCCTTTATCCCTCCATTAGCTGGCACAGGAAGCCAAGGTGGTTCAGGCTGGTTTATCTGGGAGGGATGCTGTGCTGCTGGATGGAAAACAAGCTGGAGGTGTTCACTGAGCACATCCCACCCACTTAGAGCACTCAAGCACAAAAAAAAAAAAAAAAAAAAAAAAAAAAAAAAAAAAAAAAAAAAAAAAAAATCCAGAAAAGCCAGGAAGGTCCCAAAATTTGACCCCAAAATAAACTCCGACCTGTTTTGTGCCTCATTACTGTAATCTCAATTTTCTATCCTGTTCTCATGCCTCTGAGTTCAGCTTGAGATTTTGTTTTAAATGTCTCTGAAATATGCAGTTGTTCAGGTCAAGGGTTTTGCCTTGGCACTCACTTAACTATTCCTGGCTGTTCCTGTGCTACAGGAGGTCTGAGAGTATTTCCAGGTTTATCAGCAACTTTTATCCTGGAAGCTGCTGCTCTAACCCCATATTTGTGTGTGTGTTGCTGATAGCCCATGTCTGAAATAATGGTGTGACTCTGTGCCTCGTTGGGATCCACCTGGGTGTGGAAAAAAGGATTTGCCAGAGGGGTGCAATTTTGACATCTCTGTTCCTACCCAAGGAGGCTTCTGAGTTCTTGCAGATCTTTAGATGTAAGGAAGCAAAGCCTCAGTGAGATTCAGACCCCAAGTCCTGCAGTGGGGATTATTTCATCCAGCATTCCCCCCTCTCCTCTTATATTTTGCATTTCTCTGGTGTCTTTAAAGCAAAACCCAAACTGCTTCTTCTCCCCCAGCCCCACCAACAATCTCTGAAGGTGTCCCCTGTGGTTTGTTTTTTTTTCTGCAGCTGTGACACTGCCAAGCCAACAGCAACATCAAAGAAATCTGCAGAGCTTCCCAAGTCAGCAGCAGTGGAAAGGAAAGGTGGGATGCCAAGGTTGCTGTGGTACAGCAGGAAAGTTTTCTCCATCAGTTAAAGAAACTGTAGAAAAATGCAGCTAATACAGGCACCAAAAAGCACTTCTAGGAGATCCCCAGCTCACAGGACTCCTTTAGTAGCCCCATTGATTGTGGAATTTTTTAAACAGAAAACAGGGATGCAGCCTTCTTGTTCTGGTGCGGAAGAAGAAACTTGCTGTTGAGAAACCCCACCTGCTTTCCATTTTTAGGGCATTTTTCCATTCTTGGGAAAGACTGTGGACAATTGTCTAACTATATAAAAGATGTTTTATTTCCCTCTGATTAGAAAAAAAATGATATGCAGGATTTGCAACTGTTCTGAGGACAAAATGTGTGACAAGAATGAATGGCTCTTTTTTTTTTTCATTAATATGTATGTCTTTGAGCTAAGCTTTTAGTGGAAAAACTGCTCTAAAGAAGCCTAAATGTGACTTGAAGTCTGATCCTCTGCTAACTTGGCAAATACCTGAGGATGAAGTATGGAGAAGAGCTAACCTATAAAGTATCCTGTATTTTAACAGCCTGTTTCTCCATTAAGGATTTTTAGACATCAATAGAACGAATTGTCCTGTATTGTATGTTACATGTCTGTGTGCTGTAAAAACATTAAGGGTTTTGTCAGCTTTCTACCTTAACCCTTAAGGATGCTCCTGATGTCTGCTGCTCCAGCAAAGTCCTTGTCCTCGGGCTTTTTTTTTTTTTGGGAGCTGCTGTTGATTTCATGGCTGTGCAGCCACATCATGGTCTCTTTTCACCCTCGGGGAGGTCCAGATGCTGCTGGTGGATTTATCACCATTCCTGTTGTTATTTGCTTGGGAGCTCCTCCGTGGACCACGGTACTCTCAGATGCAGGAATAAATCAATATCAAGCCAAGAGGCACCAAAAGGTTCTGCAATTCCAGCCTCAGCAGGGCAGGCTCTGCAAGAGAGGGACACCCTGCAAGGGCAATATTGCTCAGCTTGTGTCTCTCCTTGTTGACAAGAGCTGGTTGCCCTGACCAGACTTTGAACCTTCTCTCCAGGCTTTTTGGAGCCAACTTCACTCCTTCCTGCTCTGTTCTGGGACAGGGTGGCTCCCTGTGTGTCCTGCCTGACCCGGGAAGCTCTGATAGCCCCACCAGCAGCTCCCACCTACACAATGTTCACCTCGTCCTGGTTGTTTCCTGCCTGCCTGACCTTGAGATAACCACTGTCCACTCCTTCCATGGGTACAGCCTCTCCAGCAGGTTCCCACCAGGCAGGGACAGCACCAATTTGCAATGGACTAATTGTCCACGTCCTCACCTTGATCCACAATAAATGCAAAGGAGCTCCAGTCTCTCTGAGCCCTGAGAACCCCCAGGTCCCATCACTGTTACCCCAGGACAATATTGGTGCAGGGCTGCCACACTGGACAGCACCTCGAGCTCAATCCTGCAAATGAATATTTCTATTTCCCCTGAAATGCCTATTTTTGACGATGGTGGCCTTGCCTGCAAATAGAACCAAAGTAAGAAACTCCTTCCTGCCCTTTCCTGGGGCTGAGGGCTTGCCAGTTCTCCCAACTGTACATTGGGCTGTGGAGAAATTGCCCCCACTGAAATGCATTCTTTCTCCCTCTAAAATATTGTTTATAGCCCAGATCACCTCCAAGATCTGACTCACACCTTGGCTGTGCAGTTTGGGCGAGGGGGATGGTGGAGCAACACCATTGTGAAGATGCAGAAGGTGTTTCAGCTGTTCTTGTGTTACAACAAATTACTCACTTTAATGATTCAATCAGTCACGACAACCTGCTGGGAGGAGCACAAGAGCACTTGGCTGGTCTAACCACCAACCCCACAGTCCTCAGGCTTCAGCTGTGGACCACCAGGGCCGTAAGACCTGGAGAGGAGGGCTGTGGAATGATTGACGACTCTCCTCCCTGTGGTGGACAACCAAACACAAAATCCTGGCCAGGTATGAGTTCTCAAGAGTGCAGGGAAAAAGGGGAAAAAAAAAAGAAAAAAAAAGAAAAAAAAGAAGAAGCCAACCAGTAAAAGAGTGTAACAAGTGAGCAGGCACCTTCGATGTATTTTTCCAGTTTTCTAAAAAAAAAAAAGAAAAAAAAAAAAAAAGGAAAAAAAAGGTGATGGCACATGGGATGCTGGACTCAGGATGCTCTAAAAAATAATAATAAAAAAAAAGGCTCTGTGGACTTCAGTTTGAAAAAAAAAAAAAAAGTTGAGGCAAACCAAAGGACTCCAATATTTGTGCCAAGCTTTTAATAAGCGAGGGGAGCAGCTGCAGGACTAACCAGGAAATCACCGAGGAGCCGGGGCTCGCCCAGCTTGAGGAAGGTGTTTGTGAGGAGCTGGTGACTGAGCCCCGTGATGCAGGTGGTCCCTTCCAGCCCTGCCTGCCTGGGGATGGCCGTGGCTCCCTCCCAAGCCATTGGCACCCAGGGATTTACCTTCCCACCCGGAGCCAGCAGGTTTTGTACCTGGAGGTCCCACACCAGTCCAAAGGGTTCACCCAAGCGCTGGGGTGATGACAGAGCCAGCAAGGGCTGCAGGCTCAGCCGTGGGGAGGAACCCAGCACCACAGCATCCCAACAACCTGCATCTCCCTTCCCTTGCCCCCCTTTTTTTTTTAGTGTTTTACTCCTGAACACGAGGAAGCCTGGCTGTCTGCTGAGGGAGCGTTCAGCAGAAGGATAAACAGGTCCTCCTTTCTCTCTCTTTGTGTTCCAACGCGGGAGTTCACATCCTCTGCCTCTTCCTCCCCGCTCCTGGCCCTCTGGAAGGGCAAAGCACACCCCAGGGACGGCACAACAAACAGCGCCGAGCAGAACAAAGAGCCCTTCAGCCCTGTGAAAAGCTTGTCCTGGAAAAGGGAGTCGATCCCCAAGGCGGTGCCGGTGCGGGGATTAAAAAAGCACCGGGAAAGTGGAACAAAAGCAGAGATAACGAGGCTTCAGTGGTCTTCTGGTGCGTGTCCTGGGCTCCATGCGTGCCTGGCTTTCCATACCTGTTTTGCCAGAAGGGAAACATGAGCCTTGTTTATAAAAATGACAGGCTTGCATCCGAGTTTAACCCCGGCCCTTTGAACAGCAGCCTAAGCTTAGGCACTGCTTTGAGCAGGGCGAGCTGCTCCTCCCGGCTTGAAAGGCGTGAGCAATTGAAGATTTTCTCACTTAGCTATCTGCTTTTTGCCTCCCGGGATTCCAGGGAAAGGTCAGAGCTTTGGGAAGAGCTGCAGGGCTCTCTGATTGCATCATTCCCATCCTGGCATCCCAAACCAGGCTCCTTTTCCTCTGCCCTTCATGCTCCCAGGGCTGAGAGCCTCTAACCCACTTCGGGTACTTAGCCTTGTACTTACCTCCTATAGTTTCCCTTGTAACCACCTCTTGTAGCTACTTTTTGTAATTGCTTTGGGTTGTCCTTGTACCTGCAGCTCTTGCTGGCTGATTGTAGACAGATTATGTGTTGCCTGTGATAGGTATATGTATGTCTAAATGCCTAAACCATACAGTATATCTATATCTATATATGATATATAGATATATCTATATATGATATGATATAAATATATCTATATATGTTACTATACAAATGTATGTATTAATGGTGCTGTTCCTCCTTAAGCCTGTGATAGGCCTTAATATATTTTATATTCTATATTGTGAGTGTGTATATATATATAAATAGATAAATGCCTAATTCTTCCATTCATTCACAATGAGTGTTTTGGGCATGTAGAATATACACAATGGTAAACAGAAATTCAACCCAATAAAGAGCTGTCTTTGCAATACCATAGAATTTCATGGGAAAAACACAATTTGGAGGAGATGGGAAGGTGCTGCCCATAGGGATGTCCTTGTCATATCTTGGGCAAACACAACTATTCCAGGCAGAAGAGAAGATGAAGGACTACGTGGACTATTGGCCTCTTGTTCTGAGGATAAACAGTGCCAAACTGGGTTATTTTTTAATAGCTGAGATGTTAAGTGCAAGGTGTGAGTGTTCAAATTCCTCATTTAATCTTTGGATATATCACAAGGCAATGTAAATTAGCACCATATTTTGCTTAGGATGGGAGCCTTCACCCAGGAACTTTGCTCTGGTACCCACCAATGGGAGTCCATCCCATGCTTAAGGAGGGACAAGACCATTAAAACTTCCAAATGACAGGAATTGGATGCTGTAGTATTGATCATTACCCTTCTTCCAGACAAAAGTCCCACTGGGGGCACCCAAAGGTTTGCCCAGTCTTGTATTGCTGCCTCAGAGCACCCAGTTGAGAAGACTCAGACCAGAGAGTTGCACAAATGTGAATTTCCTTGCCCTGGATCTGTTGTTACAGCTCGCATGATTCATTGAGCGATTCCATTGGAGCCTGTAAATAACTCCCTCCCCCCACCCCCCCCCCGCTCCATTATTACCCTAATAATTCTCCTGAGATTGAAAAAGTGTTTATTTTTACTCAGAGATTGTAAAACCACAGGAATAAAACAAGTTCGGGCTGCCAGCACTTTATTTAATTTCTCGTTCTTTCGCCGAAGCTCTGAGAATAACTCCTGTTTCCTGCCGAAGAAGGAAACAGTGTTTTCCTTGACTTATGTAAATACCACTTCCCTGCTCGTACATTTTCCCACTGCTGGAAATAGGCAGGAATCTTCCCAGTGCCTGAAGTTTGCAGCCCACGTGGAAGATTTTGCTCTCCACCCACTTTACCCTGGGCTGGCTTGGAAGAAGTGGGAGGGGGGTTGGAGTTTCCTGGGATGGAGGTTAAATCCTGATGGATTTTGACCTCAAGGCAACGCTCCCGCATGTTCTTTTATTTTATTTTATTTTTTTTTCCTTCGGTGATTTAAGTCACTCGGCCAAACGTATAATCAAGACTTCCCTTAGCAAGAAGTGCTGCAGCAAGAACAGAGGGAGCAAAATACAGGCTTGGCATGTAATGGGAGCGTGTGAATGTGGGCTGGGAAGCGCCAAGGGAAGGACGGGGCGGCAGGGACACGGTGTCAAGGCTGCGCGGGCATCGGGAGCCATTCCTCTGGCATGGCTATAATCAGAGGGTAATTTCCAGTTGGGAGGAACGTGGGGCAGCCTTTCCAACAAAGGAGGCAGCCAGTGAGTGCCTGGAGCTCCTCTGCACGTTTATTACATCACCATAATGATACAGAGGAATAAAAGGGGGGCGGAGGTTGGCGTTACGAGCGCGCGAGCGTCGCTGCTCCTGTGTGGAGCTGCTGGGAACGTGCCTGGCTCAGCTGGGCTTTGGAGAGGACATCAGTGAATTATTGAGGGTTTAGGAAAGCATGCCTGGAAAAAGATGTTGGGTGAGCATCTCAGACCCACCGAGGTGTCTCCATCACAGCTGGGTGGTGCTCACAGAAGGAAAAGGGTTGCTGGTGGCAAATCTGCCTTTCAGAAGTGGTGCCAGGGCTGGAAGCTGAACCCAGATAAAATCAGTGCAAATGGGAGGTGGAAATCACCTCCAGTCTGACCCCTTCTAATAAATAGAAAGACTGCTCAGGGAGACAAAATGCTTCTGGGGGCATTTAGGCTGGGGCTTTCTCTCCAAGACATACTCTAATGCAATCAGGGAATTACAGGCTTGATGCAAAGATTATACAATTTAATTATCTAGCCTGTCTTATGCAAGAGGCCAGGGAAGATAACATTTCTGCCAGGCCTTTAATCAATGATGTGCCCATAGCAAAAGCACTGAATGATTTGGGGCTCCCTCGGCTTTCAGGGGTCCTGCTGCAGGAAGTCTGAATTTCCCAGGGGAGGGAACAGCTTCTTTTGGGAAATCCAGCATCTTCCAAGGTTTCTCCCTCTATCTGCCCAGATGTTAAGCCACTGAAAATTGCTGTTCACTTCTGAAAATGGTGTTCCCATCATTGCACCAAAATATGAACTCCAGATCTAGAAAACTTAAGCCCCTGGGAACCCTTAAATCTCCACTTTTTTTTTTACAAAGACAATGACTTTCCTATAGTTTGGCTCTTCCATCTGAAGATTTCCCAAAGTGCTCTGTCCATAAATGAATCTTTTCACCTGAGGAAGACATCTATCAGCTTCCCCACCAGGGCCATTTCTCTTCTCACTGTACTCCCAGCCATCTTTGCTATTCTTTATCTGCTTACCTTTTTTTTTTTTTTTAACCTTTCCTTTCTATTACTGCTGAGGTGATGGCAATTCCCTGTAACAATATAATCCCGTGTAATTTATCACGGTAAGTCTGTGCAATGGGGTCCCTGTTAACTCCAAAGAAAAATTTACAGGCAGGAAAAATCAGTGTAAGCCACAGAGAACTTGCACAGCTAAAGGGCTGCCGGGGAAAAGCTCGCCTGCTGCTGATAATCAGGGCAATGTATCGCTGCTGTGGTCTACTCACAACCCTTGAAATGAGGTTTTAATTCCTGAAGCCTTGCACAAACAAAAGAGTTGCAGAGAAAGAGAGAGAGAGACTGGGGAGGGGGAGAGGAGCAGTGACCTTTGCAAGTGAACTCGTAAGGAAACAACAACGTGCCTCAGCCTTAGCGTGATTTTTTTTTTTTTTGGGTTTTTTTTTTTTTTTTTTTTTTTCCCCTCAGAATGAATTTGGCTGTTGGAAACCCAGAAGCACTGGCTGTCAGACACCAGCCAGATCCTGCGTGCTTTGTTATTCCGGTGTTTGATCCCAGATGAGGCCAAGTCACACTCAGATTTTAGATATGACAGTTGGGTCTGGGTCCTGATTGCTCTGGACTGTATTTCTGGCTGGCACCCCAGAAAAATAGAAGGAGGAGGCCAAGGTGATGAGTAGGTTTCATCACTGGAGTGAACCTCATCTACTTTGAGCCTGACATCCTTGTGCACGCATCACTTTCTCTGCAGGATCAACTTTGTCCAGAAGAGTACAGATTAAGTCACCCAGAAGGAATAACAATGAGGAATGAGGCCAGCTACCCCATATATTATGTGTATGATATATGTCATACACCATTCGTGCAGTATCACGATGACCACTTTTCTTTTTAATGGTGATGATTCACAAAAACATAATTTTACAACCCCGATGATTTCCCAACCTCTCCGTATCTCCTTCAGCTCCTTCCTGTGTTTTTCTCTTGCTCAGGAAAATGTGCAAAGCTGTGGTGGGCTGAGGCTCCAATTTGGGGGTTGTTTTCCCATCACTTCGCTTTTGCCATCTTCCAAAAAAGCCATTTATGTTTCCCTTGCTCCCTTTTGTCTGGGCTGCCTGTCACGAGCGCTGTTGCCCAACAATCCCCGCCACCTCCTCAGCAGAAACCACCGTTTGCCACTGACATTTTGGTGTGAAATCCCTCACTTCTGGGAGCAAACAACAACAACAACAACAAAAAAAAAAAAAAAAAAAAAAAAAGAAAGCAAAACACCCAAGTCGCCCGTCTCCGGCTCCAAACTTTTTCCCCTCCCCATCAGCTCCCTGACTCCACAGAGAGCACTCCCATTTCAGCCCTCTCTGGAGCTCCTCGGGGTAAGATTGCAAGCGCCAGGGAAAGACACATGTTTCCCATTACATGCCTAAGTCTTCGCAGAGTCCTGGTGACAAGAGATCTTACAAAATAGCACTCGGTGGAAAGGGGCCGCAGGTGGGGGAGGGACCCGCTGCTTGCAGGGGCAGAGTCACAGGAGCCCCATCATGGATAAAATAGAAGGGATGGAGAGAGGATAATAGAGGGGAAAAAAAAAAAAAAAAAAAAAAAAAGGATTATTTCAGTAGAAATAGACAAAAATAATTGACTTAATAAAATGCTGTCTCAAGGTGGTCAGGTCTGGGAGTGTGTTGTTCATGGCATTTTTTTGAATGGCAAGAGAAGAAAACACCCAACACCTCTGTTTATATGAATTACTTGATTTAACCCCAAAGCCATCCGCAGCGCTGCTCTCACACACCGCTGTCCTGCTCCCCCACCCCTCCTGGAAGCCCTCCCTTCTTTCCAGGATTGTGTTACAGCCCCATTTGTTTCTCCCTGTAAAACGGGCTCATTACGTGGCTCTTCCCATCCCTGCTGTTCTGATAGAGTACCCAATTTCACATTTGCTTATGACACACCATGATCCCAGCAATATAAATATCGTGGCTGGCCTGGCCTTCATCATCTCGGTCCTGGCTGATGGGAGAGCAATAGAAACTGCACTGCAGGTTGTTCACAGCATCAGTTTCACTGATTTTCACCGAAATACATCCTCCTTTGAATGACACGTTTATTGGAACTTCTTCTGCCGTCAGGGAGAGTTACTGTGGGCATGGGCGAAATGCACTCAGCCGTTATATTCTGCGAGCCGCGGTTAAATGCCAGACCAGGGCTGAGCCGGGTTTGAAAAGCCTATCTATAAAATCTCCTTCATGTGTCACCAGGACAGGATGGCTAAAGAGTTTACCAGCTTAATATATTAGCCTAATACATTAGCTCTTAGCCTAATATTAAAATAACAATAACTGCCAGAGGTGCAAACGTTGCGGCCAAGCGGAGAGCGCTTGGAAAACGCAGCCCTCGAAGGGAGCGGGTCACCAGCCAAGAGAAATAAATTACCTTGGGCTCCCAGCGCACCAGCTGTGTCTAAATCAGCTTAAACTCACGCTGTCCACAGGCTGGTTTTATCTCCTTGGAAGCGGAGGAGGGTTGGGGCTGCTTGGCTCTCGGGGCCTTCTCTTTGCAGCCTCCCCTGGGGATGGCAATCACCTGCCAGGTCAGGAAGATTTGTCCCCCCCCCACTCCTCCCTGGTCTGCCTGTCCTATCTCCCAAGAAAATCTGGCTCCTCTTCTCCCTTCTGCCTCCATATCAGATTCTAGAGGAGTTGGCGGTTGCTTTGCATGACACTGTGCTCTCCTCCAGTTCCAGCACGGGCTCCCTGGGCAGCTGCTGAGGCTTCTGAGGTGGAATACGGGGAATGTTCTGTAGGGAAGTGAAATCAATGCCAAGATCCTTTTCTTTGCTGGTTCATACAGCCTAAGCACGTCATGTAGAACTGGTATTTAGACGGGCTTCATGGGCAAAGGGGCTTTCCCACCGCGATGGTTTTGTTTGGTGCATTAGCACCTCCACATCCTCCTCTGCTGGGGGCAAGTGGCTGCTGAGGGTGGGGTTTTGTTCCTCTCGCAAGGAAGGAAGAAAACAACGCACACTTCAGGCCCGCTGGGGACAGGAAAGTTGGTGAGGGTTGCACAAAACTCGGTGGAGACACAAATCTGTCCCAGGAGCTGCCAGCACGCACAGCCCCAAAACCCGCTGCTCCGCCGGGCCATGAAACTTCTGCTCTGCTCTGCTGCTTCTGCAGGACACGAGGGGGCTTTGCCTCCAGCTCAGGGCTCTGTTTGGACTTTGTGAGCCTGCAGCTCTTGGCTTTGCAGTGGGTTGGCTGGGTTTTTTTGGGGGGAAAAGAAAAATCAAGCCGATGCACAGCGCTCTTGCGGCTTTGGTTGCGACCCTGCCTCTCCTCAAATGCAGCACTGAAGGAGTAGAAACCAGCCTAGAGGAGCTAAAGCTCCAAATATATTTTATTTATATATTTTTATATGAATTATTATTTCATATATTTATATTTATATTTATATTTATATAAAAATATGTTTATATATAAATAAACATTTATATATAAATATATAAAAATTATATATATAATTTTTATATATAAAAATATATATAAAATATATTTTTCTATAAATAAACATTCATTTATATATAAATATATAAATTATATATATATAAAAAATATATATATAATTTATATATGTTTATATATAAATATATAAAATTATATATAAGCATATATAATATTATATATAGTTATATATGTTATTGTATATATTATAACATATATTTTTATATTTATATATTATATCTATTTTATATCTATTTTTATATATTTTTATATATTTTTATATATTATAAATATATATTTATATATAAATATATATAATATATATTATATTATTTATTTAATTAATCAATTCTATTAATTAATTAATTATATTAATATATAATATATATTTTATATATATTTTATACACCTTTGTGTATAAAAGAAGTTGGGATGCCAGGATTTCTCTTCTCCCCAATTTTCCTCTTTGTCTCCTCATTTCTTAGGGAATACCCTGTTCCAGTGAAGGAGGCCAGGACAATAATAGCAATAAAGCTTTCATAGGTTTGGTTCAGACAAATAAATGACATGTAGACCTGCAAAAATATGAGAAATGACTTCTTTCCATCTTTGAGATCTCAGGCCCTTGTTGACATCAAAATGTGAATCAAAAACTGAAATAACTCTTGCTGGGGATGTTTTTGTCAGAACTTTGTATGACTACAGACAAAAGCCCAAAGATGGCTGCATGCAAAGTACAAATGCCTTTATGCATTATAAACCACTCCAGATCAAGTACTGCAGAATTGCTCAGAAAGAATCAAGAGGAATTTTTTTGGTGATTGGGTGGGCTTTTTTTTCCCTCAAGAACACAAAATTTTCTTATTTTAAAACATTGCTATTTTTCCCAGACCTCAAATTTGAAATGAGGCTGGAGTTCTGATTAAAAGTGATGTGAAAGGAAAATGTTCAATTGGATAATGCACTATTAATGTTTTTCTTAAGGGTCTAATGCAGGGGACATTTTTACAGGCTTGTCTTTTTGGGTTTTACTCCCTTTTTTGCAGCTCTATTGTTAGAGGGAGTGACAGCAGAAAGAGGCTGTGCAAGGCTTAAATATGGACAGGAAATTTCCCACATGAGGACAGGCAGAAAAATTTGCTGAGGCATCAAAACATGGCCCTGCTCTCCGGGAAGTGGATGTGAGACCAACACCTTTCAAAGCTTCCAGATAGGAAGACAGCTCGTGTCTTGTCCCACAAATGGTCACAATCCAAACACTGGAGTCAAATAATTTTAAATACTTTTTTTTTTTTTTTTTTTTTTTTTTTTTTTTTTTTTTTTTTTAGCAATAGCTAAAGCAGGAATGGAATTATTTTGGCTGGATGAACCAGACTTCTGTGAGCAGCCCAGACCAGCTGCACCGATCTGGTGAGACCAGAAGTTTCTTCAGGGATGGGGAGATTTGGCCACGAATTCTGACACAGGTCTGGGGTTCCCACAACCCCATCAAACCCCATTTGTGGCCAAATACTCACATTTTTGGACCACAAAGCAGCTTGTGGTGCCAAGAACCCTTTCTTCAGGGGAGGTCAGTTAGAAAGAGCTGGTTGTCATGAAATGTTTCTTTTGGAAGAAAACAAGAACAAATAAAGGACAAAGCTGAAGTAGTTAATGCAGGACTTCCCATTAGCCTTCTCACCATTAGATTTTGAGCAGTCCATGCTAATCCACTTGAAAGAGTGGGTCAGCAGCTATGGCTTCTCCTTTGAATAAGGTCCCACAGAGCTCCTAATTGCTGCCATCCCCCCTCACCTGACCCCAAGTTTGGGACAAACCTGGTGTTTACCTTCCCTGCACCTCATTTTCCCTGCTGCTAATAAAGGGAAGCAATGACTGCTGCCTGCTTTGATGAAGTCTCCTGTGATCTACAAGTGAAAAATACAGTGTAAATGCAAGGAATGTAATTATTATTATCACCAAAGAAGCTGCCTTGCTGACCTCAGAGCTGATTTATAGATTCATAATTGGTTTAGATCAAAATGGTGATGAGGCAACAAGGCTAAACATGCCACTGCATTCCTGCTATGCCCAATCCAGTCTTGGGGGACAGTAAACACTGCTGTTAACCCATGTTTCAGGACACTGAGACACCTCCACATTCTTCTGAGCTCCAGGTGCCCCAGTGATGCTGGGATCTGGAAATTCCCAGTTGATACTCACTGTGTCACACAAGTCAGGTCAGTTTTCAGCCTGTGCTTTGTCACAGCGAGTGGTGTGCAGACCTCAGGAATGAGAACCCAGTGCTATTTGACGTTTGCAGAGAGTGTTTGATTTCAGAGAGAGGCTGTGGATAACAGCAGAGAGGAGCCCCTTCCAGCCCAAACAACAGCTGCTGTTTAATATTATGTAATCACTTTTAGCTGCTGTGGAAAATGGAGGGTGAGGACTCAAAGGCTCCATCCAGTTAAAAATTACAGGAGAAGCCCCCATAGACCAAAAGCCAAAGGAGTTTAGCTGTAATTATGGGTCAAACAACTCCTCTTAAGTAAAAAGTGTCCTTACTTAATGATGTGACACAGCATGGCTGTAGGGGATTTGCTTTTCAGCAGTTTTTTCCCCCTACCTCTCATTTATTAAACTTATCTGGCCAGAAGGAGAACACAACACAACCATGGGGAGGGCTATAAATCTTCCTGCTTTAGAGGAGAACTCAGGCCCTAAGTAAAGGGAGGTTGGGAAGCCACTTCCTCCATCGACAGGTTGTTCCATAATTATCCTCTCCTGGGCTTTCTCCACCTTCCCCTGCAGCCTGTAACCAGAGCCAGAGCCAAGATCCTGGGCAGAGTGGACACACACCACCAGGCCCCCTCTTTCCCAAGGTTGTGCAATTCCCCAAGTGTCTGTTATCAGTGTCCTCAGGATCTTCCCACAGCTCAGACAAAAGGTCTGGGGTTATTTGTAGATGTCTGTAATTTGCAGGGTCCTCCCTTAGTTTGATTTGCTCTTAAATATAGGACTGGGAACTCCTGTGCAGAGTCGTCCCTCTCATTGCTCGATGTTTCCTGTGTACTGAGCGTGCTGTCAAAACAAATATTCCCCTGCCCCTGTTTACCACCTTCAAGTCTGGCATCTCATACTTCAGGCCCGGCTTCCTCCCAGCTGCTCATAATCACGATTGCCTGAACAGGAGCTATTAAAGGCTTTTAGCACTTCTTTCCCC
This sequence comes from Phylloscopus collybita, assembly GCA_027886175.1. Lineage (NCBI taxonomy): Eukaryota > Metazoa > Chordata > Aves > Passeriformes > Phylloscopidae > Phylloscopus > Phylloscopus collybita. Next base: position 20,035,949 of record JAJNNQ010000021.1, read on the forward strand.
CACCCAGGAAAATGAACAGGATCGTTCAGCTTTTTTTGTTTTGTTTGTTTTCGTTTTGTTTCGGTGGGGTTTTTTTTGGTTTTGTTTTTTTGTTTGGTTTGGTTTGGTTTGGTTTGTTTTTTTGTTTTTTTTTTTCTGAAAAAGGTGGTTAGGAATCCACTTAGCCACTGGGTAAGATAGGAATCACCCATCCTTAGCTTCCAGCCGTCCCCCTGTAGCCAAACTGGCTCCTGGCTGGTTTCCTTCGCAGGTATTTAAAGACTACAATAGTATTTATCTCTCCTTCCTTTGCTATTTGTGTGCTGGATCCTTCAGCTTGTGTTCCAATGAGTTTCCATGGCTTTCCCCAGCTCTCGGTTTGCTCCAGAGGGTTGTGGATGGAGGAGGGGGCCCACAAGAGAAGCCGTGGATGGCAGGACTGGCACTGTCAGAGCCTAAAACTTCTCCCGAGGTCCCACCTAAGGTGGGGCTGGGATTTCCCGTGGGTTCACCCAGACCTGGCCTCTGCACCACCGGGTGTTTCACACCAGAGCAGAACCCCCGTGATGGAAACCTCCGGAGCTTAGGCTGAGGGTCTTTTCCTCCCTTAGGACCACAGGTTACTCTGGACACGTGAGCTGCAAGGGGACAAACCTGACAATTTATCCAGTGAGCCACACAGGCCCCTCAAACAGCTCCTTGATGTGAAACATGTGCTGCTGGGCCCGGGCAGAGAGCTCCCACTTGGGCTCAGCCCCAGCTTGCTCAAAGACCGGGAGCCCTCCTTGGACAGGGGAGGGTTTTGGGTAAGGAAGGCAGCATTCCTGGAAATCCTGTTGCTGCAGGAGCACCCTCTTTCTGCTGGCACTTATTTTTGACTCCGGCCTGAGCTATTTGCAGGAGGTGAGGGATGTTCTGCCTGACTTTTATCAGATGGTGACGGGTTCCTGCAGGCTGGGCGTGATTCACGCCACTGATGGCAGCAGAGTGTGGGTGCAGCCTGCAGGGCTCAGGCTCAGGACTTGGGGTCTGCACATAAAAGCTTGTTTGGACCTCCTTTACCCAGTTAGGGCCAGCTCCTTAAAATCTGAAAGAGGAGAGTGCTTGAACAACCTCAGGGAACACCACCGGGATTCCCTGAGATCTTTAGATGCTTGGCAGAGGCTGCACAGCAAACTAAAGGTGAAACCAGAGCTGGGAGACTTGTGTTGCTGGAGGAATCATTTTAACCCCATCACTTCATCACTGTTGGAATATTTGCTCCCACTTCACCTCCCTGCCTTGCTCCAGGGAGAGGAAATGGGTCGTTACAACAAAAGCACCGTCCCCCCGGAGGCTTTAGCAGGGGATGGCCTCACCACTGCTGAGCATCCCCTGAACCCTGGGGATGGATTAGCACAGCTCGAGGGGAGAAGGAGGCAGGTAATCCCTGCTGAGGCACCCAGCGGCTGTGCCAGGAGAGCCAAGCTTTCCTGAGCTCAGGAGTGACACTCCAGGCAATGTCTCACAGGAGGGTGGTAAGCAAATGCACTCGCACAGCTGCTGTCTGTGAGCACGAGCTCACCACACTTTAAAATAATTAATCTTGTTTTCCTGCTCGTACCACGTCTTGAAGCACTGAAGGAAAGAAAAAAAAAATGTGTTCCTTGGCTGCCTTGAGGTTGTAAGTGATGCTGGAGTCAAGGGCACTTCTTCTGTGATAAGTGTCCAGAGCTATGTTGGGGCTGCACTAGATGGGCAAATATATTTGCACAAAAAAATGTTTAACAACTCTCAACGGGGATTGCTTGGAATTTTTCATTCCATGGAGAAAAAAAAAAAAAAAAAAGTTAATATTTAGATTTTCTGAGTCAATTCAGAAGGAAAGCACACAGTGAAACATTGGAATTTCTCAAGGGAAAACCCCAAACTCAAAACCGCCTTAATCACGTGAGGAATGGGGAGGAGAATCCCCAAGCATTTTTGATGAGTAGAAATACCAGCAGATTGGCTTCCCCCTCGCAAGGTTACCTACCTTGGCTGACCATGCAGATGGGGGGAAATGCCACAGGGGTGTCCCTTGAGGATGCACTTCCCTTCTGACTCCTGCCACCTTCTCCTGTTTCCTGGAGAACTCAAACCCACCCACCAAAGGTTTTCCATGGGTGGGGCAGGGTGACTGCCCAACACCCAAACCCACCTCCATGCCCCAACCTCAACCCACTCCTGCTCGCCTTGGTACCTTAATTTTGCCTCTCTTTGTTCTTAAGCTCATTTTCTGTTCAATAAACCCCTTGATTGTCTGGTTTTCATCTGTGAAAACGCATATATATTTCTCCTACTAAAAACAAATAAAGCACAACAGGTGATGAGTGGACCCAAAAAGGTCACCCCTCTACCACTGTGGGTGCAGGGCTAAGTGGAGCTCTGCCCATGCCACTTTTCCCCCCACCCCTTTCTCCACTTAAGCAAAAATAGCTGCTCATAAATACAACCAAATTGGGAGAAAACGTCCTGAGGCAAACTGGGAGCTCATTACAGGTCCTGGGCTGTCGATGATGTTTGTGTTAGGTTCCCATTAAAGCACAATGTGTGTTTTTGGGAGGCTGGCTGCAGGCTGGCTGCTCCCTCCCAGAGCCTCTGGCTGCTTGCAGAGGTGCCAGCCTGTCGAAGGCTGCCCCGCTATGTGCTAATATCTTCTCCCAGTGAGGTCTGGCTGCTGGTTCATTAGTTTAAGCACTAATCCACGCTGCCTCGGACTTATTTGTGTGGAGACCTGCTCTGCAAGAAAGCTGCTTTCCATGTCTTTCCCCTGAACAGTTAATCCACCTGCTGGGTGCCTAACCCGGCTGCCTCTGCAGAGCTTCTGCTGCAAGATAAGACATGCATGGCTTAGTGCCTCCAGCCAACTTGCCTTCTTTATTCAAATCTTCCTCCAAGAGCTCAGCCAGGCAATTGTCTTCCTATTCTTCATGCCAGTTCAGGCAGGGAGCAGGCACACATCTATTTGAATATTTTGTCCATAATAAATAAAAGAGAAGATGTAACCCTGTGTTTAGCATCCCTTCTCTCAACCCTCCAGCCTGGCAGCACGGGGTGGGTGGAAATTGTCCTGCAGCCTTTTGTTCAGCTCACATTTCACTGGTGCCTGTGCAGTTGTTCGCCCTCAGCCCAGGGTGCTGCTCTGTGCTCACTGCGAGGTCACATCTGCATTTGTCTCTGCTGGAACAGCAGCTGCAGTGCAAGAATTCAGCACACAGGTAATTTCCAGTTCCTTTGTAGCTCCTTTGGAAAGCTCAGGTGGTTAGAGGCAGTGGTGCTGCCTGAGTTTTAAGGTGCCTGTCATACCACAGAGAACCTTCTTCCCATGACTTAACCCTGCAGCTTCACTTCACCCCAAGGAGTCACCTCCAAACCTCAAAGATTTTTACAAAATGCACCCTTACCCTAACTCATAGCTGCCCAGTTTACCTGCCCAGCAGTGTCATGCCTAATTTATGCCAACTCCAAAGTGGTTTATCCCATCCCACACCAGCTTGGAAACGCTGCCCACCCTCAGCACTGCTTGGAGAAGCTCATCTAACATGCTGGAAGTCGTTAATGTTCACTTTTAAAGGGGGATTTTTCGACAGCTACAGAAAACCCCCTGGGGAGGGTTATTTGCTGTTCAGGGGTCCCCTGAGTTCAGAAGTACCCCCAGGTCTGGCAGATAAGGTGCCTGACTGAGGAAGATTGAAGGAAGGTGAATTCTTTATTCTAAAGTCAAGCCTTTATTCTCCCAGGGCCTGGAAGGTGGAGGGGTTAAGACCTGATAAGGAATCTCTCCTCTAGAAGAGCATCAGATTAAGTCTGACCTACAAGAAGGTGTTCCTACTTAATTGCTTGTACAAAGGAAAATTGGTCCCCAGCTGGTCCCTTCCCCACTGGCTTTGTGTTAACTTGCAGCACTTCTTATGTTCCTGTAGGGGAAGCAAAAAAACCTGAGCAAGTTTTAAAGCAAGAAGCACTGTTTGTGAGGAAACCCCATGGAAAGTTAACCAGGGGATTCAGCTGTGGGAAAATAGCACAGTTTAATAATAAAAAGCCTTTTTTTTTTTTTTTTTTTTTTTTTTTTTTTTTTTTTTTTTGATAAATAAAAGGAAAGGGATATGGGGCACGGGAACACAGAAGCAGTTACTAATGAAAACCAAGGGAAGTATTAACATATTTTTAACAGTGAGGCCAACAAGCTGGTGGGACAGCTGGCCAAGGGATGTGGTAAATCCCATTTAATCTGGCACCTTCACATTGAGCCTGGATTTCTTCCTGAAGGACTTGCAGTTACCTTGGCCATAGGCTGCAAAGCTAAATCTAAGAGCTGCTGGATGATTCCTGAGAGAGGGCTGGAGCATCATTAATTTGCTGATGGACAGTGTTGGTGAGTCTTAGGTGGGTGAGTTGGAGCTGCTACATCCAACAGGCTCAGATCCATCCAAGGGGACGCTTAGGGCTGGCCCTGCTGAAAGGAATTACATCTCCTGAATTAAGCAGTGTTTTTTCAGCTGCAATCGTCTCATCATTTACTAGCAAAACTTTCATAGACTTTTTCTGGGTTTTATTGTTTTCCCATGGAAAGAAATACCTTGTAAAGAGGAAAAAAAAAATCCCCATTTTTTTTGTTTTAAATGAAAACTTCAATGGCCTTTTCCCTCCCTCCCCTAAACCTTAGTAGTTATTCTTCCTTTAATTTAAGCAAGGCTTATATCAGTTGAGGTTATACTTGTGCTTACTTGACTTGAGGTAAACACGGCTAATCCTGCTTAAAAATGAACTAAGAATATCTGCTCAGTTTAATGAAATGGATTAAAATTTTACCTCATATTAAACATTAACAACTTTTCTTGTTCAGACAAGCCCTGGGAGGCTGGAGCAGTGTTATTAATTTGCCTTCAACATCACTAAAATTTCTTTGAAAATAAGCAAATTACGCACTTGTGCAGAAGGCAGATCCCTTTGAAAGGATGGTGCTCACAGGAGATGTGGCTCCCTTTCTTATTTGGATAAAAAGAGTGTTTCTTTTTTGGATTTTATTCTCTTTTTAACATTTTGTTTTCTTTCTGAGTTCCTTATTGAAACAGCACCATTCTTTCTGTTCCATTCATGGTGTTTCTCTAGGGGAAAGATCAGCCTAGCAAGAATTAAATGCTCCTTTATTTAATTTATATCTCAGGTTGACCTCAGCTCACATGCACTCACACCACACACCTGGAAATGGAGATGTCAAAGCATGGTGGGAAAGCCCAGCTTTTCACACCAGTTCCTGCACGAATGAACAGATGGCTTTATATCAATTTACTCATTTTTCAGGTGGGAAAGAGAAGCCACATTCTATTTCAAGTTCCTGTACGTTCTGAATCATTTCAAAGACTTGAGGAGCGAGCTGAATCCACCACAATTCCCACTCATCCCACCCGCGGATGCGCGCGTACGCGGCGCGGCGGTTCCGTTCCTCCGCTTTCTGCTGACGCGTGGACACACTAAAAAGGTGTTTCTCTTAAATCACAGCCCATTGTTCCAGCTGGTTATGAACCCTCTGCACCAAGTCAGGTCAAACCCTGCAGAGTTCATACCTCCAGACACCGCAGGCGCTCGGCCCTTTGCCACCAGCGCGGAATTACCGGGCGCTTCACCAGTCCCGGAACGCAGCTCTGAGAGTCACCCGATGCAAAATTGAAACGAAAACAAAAATACAAAGAAGGCAAGACGGTTATTTTTCTGGGTTCAAGACAAGAATTAAACGCTCCACGAGGCCACAGCACTGTGCATTACTATATATTAAAAGCAGCGCTGCCTGCGAGGTGCCGCCACGGTGGCACTCGGCGGCTCCGGCAGGGCAGGAACTCGCAGAACGAGACTTTCTAAGGAAACTGGGAGATGCTCCCGGGTGACTTCGCTCCCTTCTAGCTACAGATAGGATGAGGCGTGGGTTCATCACAACCAGTCGGGTCATTATTACCCAAACACACACATAGGTGTAGTCTGTGCCCCGAGGGAATTGTAACTCGAGACAAGCTAACGCAGGCACTCCTGCGCCGGCTGGTGCCAGTGGGGGTGGCGTGCAAAGGTGATAATTGAAAGTTGTTGGGTTTTGGGGTTTGTTTGTGTGTCTTTTCCCCCCACCCCCCTTGCTGAGTCAACAGGAGGTTGTTTTCTACCTTCTGCTTCCTCCAGTGAAGGTGACAACTTCTGCCGAGTTTTGCTGGGTAATCCAAGCAGTCAGGGCTGTGCCCGGAGCATCACCTGGCACCCAGGGAAGAAGGGTAGGGAAATCTGGAGGAGATGGGCAGTAGCTCCTCTCTGTGGACAGGTGTATGGACCATGTTTACAGAAGCCAGGAAGCAAGTGATTCACTTCATTCCTAAAAATCTGAACCTCTGATCTGGTGTCCAGAGAAAAAGGTAAACACAAGGGAGGGATCGCTTGCCTTTTGAGAGGAGAACGGTGGATGAAGGCAAGGGGGTGTGCCAAGGCAAAAAAAGCAGCTGAAGTGGGGTGCTGGCTCCAGAGACAGCTGTGCTGCACCCCAGCCATGGATGTGGCCTTGACACCAGTTCTCCTGTGCAGCAGAACCTCAGCCCAACACATCCTCTGGCTCCACGGATGAACATTGGTTTCGGCTTTATGAAGAGCTGGGTGAAACCTTCGGACAACCAAAACAAGGCAGGCTCGGAGCATGAGAAAAACAGGTCTGTGCTTGTGGGGCCAATCTCCTCCCTCCCCCTCCCTCGATTGAGAGCTTCATATCCGAAAATCATTGAGCAGAAGTACAACAGCTCCAGCCTCTTGCAGGCTGCCAAGGCATTCTTGCTGAGTGAAGCTGTTTAGGTGCACCGAGACACGGCCGGACCCGGGGCTTGCGTAAACCTCCCTTCCCCATGGAACAAAAGACCTGCTCCCATGGCAGTCAGGTGCACGCAGGGATCCCCGCCTTTGAAAACCTGTTTGACCGGTCTGGGTGCAAAAAAAGACAGGTTTGACCAGAACGTCCCCTTGTGCAGAGAGGCTCTGCCAGCCTGGGCCCCAGCATCAAAGGCAGACAGCTGGGTGCTCCGCAGCCCCTGATTAGCATCAGCATGAGCAGGGCCCAGGCTTTGCAGCACTAAAGGCCACAGCCAGCACCCAGCCCCGGGCTCCAGCAACAGGTCTGGTTTGCATGAGTGCATCTGGGTCTGTACACCCGTCTGCCTCCTCGGGAGAGCGGCAGCATGCAAACCCCAAAGTGTCCGGGCATCCCAGCAGGAAGGGCCAGGCAGCACAGCAGTGCAAGGTGCAAGCTCCAGCTGCACCTGCAGACACTGCAGGAAATGGTGGCCTCAGGATCCCAGTGCTCATACGGATTTGGGGTTGGGTTTTTTTCCCATCTCACCGATTTATTTTCTCTTCCTTCCTGCCCCTCACGAAGCAATGGCAGTAGATACATCCTGTCACCATGCTTGTGGTTTGTGGCACCTACAGCTCTGCTCCTTTGGCTTTCAGTTCTCTGTGGGGTTTCATTGAAATGCTCATTTAAAATCAGTCCTCATTCCTCCTGTGGCACTGGAATATTCCTCTGTGCTTGGCTAGCCCTGAGGTCTCTGTGGACCTTGCCTTTTTCCACCCATGCCACCAGAAATGATCACTTCTCTTAATCCCCAGGCAGTGAGTAAGGGTGAGCCCCAGCAAAGTGGCACTCACCCACCCAGCCCCCCAGCTGTTGTGCAAAGCTGCCCTTACCCTCCCAGGATGTGATGGGATGGAATGGGACAGCCCGGGAGAGGCAGGCAGGAAGCAGAGGAGGAAACAACCATCGCTCAGCTCACAAACAGGACTTGGCACTGCTGATGCTCAGTCCCACATTATAGAGTTCAACCCTGCTGCCTTCCATAGGTTTATCCACAGCCTTTTCTCCCTCTTTCCAGGCTGACCCACACATCCTGAGTGAGATCCTGTGACTCCCCAGCCCTGCTGCCCTGCCTGGGCTCTTACTGTCTCCTGTGCTGCTTCCCCTCTGACTCTTCTCCAAGCCCTCCTCTTTCACCCAGACATCTGTATTCCTGGTTTTTTCCAAGTAGCTGGGGTTAAGACACAAGCAAACACTTTTCTCAGGCCAATGCTTGCTGCACTGGGGCTGGCTCTGCACATGGAGGGCTCCACAGGCAGACAGGGCAGTCTTTCCTTCTCCTGCAAGGGAGGAGACTTAGATCCAGGCAATGTATTTTGGAGACAAACTGGGGATTAAGAGCCTGTCCTCACAGCCATTGCCTCAAAGCTGAAGTCTCACCTCTGCAACACACTCAACCCTCAATCAGGGCTCAGCTCACACGTGGCACCATGAAAACCCCCTTTGCATTTGGGACAGGTGCGGGTTGACGAAGTTTTTCCACGCGTAATAAAATTTTACTCGTAATTAGGATAATAATAGCAAGTGCTAGCTCAGTTCTGCTGGCTTAATTTCCACCTGCTCTTTCTTTGCAGTTTGATGTGGTATTTGCTTCCTGTCATGCATTCTTGCATATTATTTCTGTGCCGTGTTATCTCGCTGATGTGGTTCACTCAAGGAGTGGTTGAAACGCGGCTCTGACCGTGTGTCACCACCAGCAAGTTCATTTGCCCCTTTAGGAGGAGGAAAACAACAATAAAAAAAAATAATAATAATAAAAAAATAATAATAATAAAAAATCCAGGCTGCCTCATAACTGTGTGCTGTGCACAAGTGCCTCTCTGAGCACACTGTTGTGAGACCTTTTTCTTTTTTCTTCTTTCCCCTCCTACCTATGTTTGCAGCCCAGCAAGCTGCAAGGTTTTGGTTTAGCTGCCAAGTGCCTGCTTTTAATGGGAAAGGTGTTTGTACAGAGCATAGCTGGGAGCCCTCCTAGGCAGGGGCTGTCCAGGACAACCAGCAGCTGGTCTGTGGCTCTTCAGACTTTATTTTACTTCAATGATATTTCTTTAAAGCTTATAAAATTGTTAAAGAAAAAGGCATGCCTTTAGTAAAATGGGATTTGTTTTAAGATTGGACATAGAAAAGACAAAATCAATGCAAACCCTTAAGTGCTCCCAGCCAGGAGCTGATGGGACCTTCTCATCACTCCCATCGAAAATGGCATCTGGTCCTTTTTAACCAGCTGCCCTCCTGTACCATCACATCCCAAAATGCCATCCAACACCCACATCACACATCCAATTGTCCCACTGGGGAAGGACCCTCTTTTTCTGACAAAGAAAGGGCAACCCAAAGACAGAATGCAGCTTGCACCAGGATGTTTAGTTGTGTTATGAGCTTTTATTTAAAAAGCACATTTATACAGCAATAATTTCGCAGATACAAACTTCAATTTTGTATTCTACAAAAGTCTTTGAATATTCTTCTCTTTACAAAATGGAACATTACAAAAATACAGACAATTTAATATGTTTTTTTTTATACAAATGTCTCTAATTGTAGTTACTTTCATTAAAATATTACTACCACAGAACTACAATATTTTAGTCGACTATAAAAAAATTAATTCAATGCTTTTTTAAGCAGCAAAATGTAAATAACACAGGTCAGGACACAGTTTATAGTCATAGTGGATATATCTAAAATTGTTTCAGAAATAATATTTTACATAGTTAATTTTTAAGGTTTTATACATTATTTATATAATATTTATAATATAAAAAAAAAAAAAATCATAGCTTGCTATAAGTTGAAATGCTAGGACGGATTCTTGTGAGAAGGATGTGCAAATGGCCGTTCTGCGTGTTCTGCGGGATCCCTTTGCAAACGCGCTTCGTGGGAGGGCTGGGCTGCAAACCAAGCACCTCTGGCTTCTGGGCAAAAGAAAAAAAACCCCCCCAAAAAAAAATTCATGGTCATGCCCGAGAGAGGCACAGCTGATTTCCCACCGGAGAGACCCAGCGGAGCACAGGACCTGGTACTGCCATGGGGTGCCCCAGGGAGGAGGAAGAGGAGGAGGAGGAGGAGGAGGAGGAGGAGGGGATGCACAAACCGACTGACACCCAGGCCGGGACGTGCCGCCCAGCAGCCCGTCCCAAAACTGCAGAAATAAAAATTTTCCCCAGGACTCAGCCCCGGGGTGGGTCATAGTGCGAACGAGTCTTCGGCAGAGCCGCCGCTCCCCTCGCGCCAACCGCCGGCACACAAAACCCGCCAGGGTTATTTCTGGGAGGGGAAAAGGGGATGGCTGGGAAGTGGAGGATGCTCTTTTCATGTGGCAGGGCTCGGGTGGGATGAGTCCTGGTCGGGGAGCGAGCGGGGAGGAAGAAATGTGGCTTCTCTGCACGGAGGAAGGAGCTCTCCGGCCTCACTGCGCGTCTCGGGGCCGCTCGTTAAAGGCGTGTACTGTGAGCAGAGAGAACAGAGACCCTTCGGAGATCTTGGACTGGGCAAGCTTCTTCTAAATTAAGTCACAGTATGGAAGAGAGGAGGCAAAAATAAACTAGGATCAAAAAGAGAAAAAAAGCAACTCTTACGAACCAATCCCAGATCTTGACTCAGTGCTGTTGCTCATACGTAGTGCTATACAATTTAGTCTTGAGTTGGTTTTTTTTTTTTTTTCCTCTCAGGCATTGGAAATCTTCGTAGTCAGGGGAAAAAAAAAAAAATCTAGGATGGCCAGCTTCCCAAAAATCCCTTAGTGTTCATTGGGTTAGGAACAATTTGGCGTTCACTACAACATGAACACTCAAACCAATTGCACATCCAGAACTCCGGCAACCTCTCTTTGTTCGTTCGGCTTTTTGTGTTGTGTGGGTTTTTCGTGGTTTTTTTTTTCCTTTCTCATTGTAGCCTTTGCCTCAGTTGACCACCACCACCCCTTTCATCCAAATGTCACAAGTTGAAAAGACCACAGAGTAAGACTTTACTGGTCGGGCAAGAAAGTCTCTCCCTACATTCTACTGTCTGATGAGATTTGAGAGCAGCAGGTAGTTGCTGTCAGCAGTCACTTTTTAAAAAAAAAAAAAAAAAAAAAGCAAAAAAGAAAAAAAAAGGCAACACCCATCTGATTCCTTGAAGTTCTACACCATGTTGTGATGGTTATTTCTCTCAATGATGTCCACAGGTGAAAGGATCTCCTTCCGGATGGGAGGTGGAGGCAGGCAAGTCTTTGTCTTGGGCTTGAAGAGATCTGAGACGTAAAACACCTGCAGGAGTAAGTGGAAAAGGCAAACTTAGCCACAGTGGGCAATGCTTTGTTCAAAAAGTTGGCTTACAGAATGTATACACATCTTTACGCTGCAAGAATAGTGCTTTTTGAATGCCTGCCCATAACAGCTGAGAAATCCCAAGCGCCTACTACCACCTTTCTGTACAGCAGAGCAAAAGGCTCAGACCTCACAAAACTGTAAAAACAAGAGAGGGCAACTTAATTTCTCACTGCGTAATCACCGAGTGCAACACCCAGACCTCTGGTGAACCGGCTGAAAAGCCAGGAAACAGATCCACTGCCTGCACTCCAATAAAATAACAAAGGTCTCCAAAGGGCTGGCCTGACTCATCCTGAGTGGTTTCGGGGATGGAGTTGGTGTGAAACAATTCATTCAGCCAGACATCAGGTAGGCAATTAAAAGCTTTCAAGTCAAAACTGTGTTAAAAACTATCAGCAGTGAGTCAGTGGTGAGCCATGCTCCTCATGCCCCACCAAGGCACCAGTACAGAGCTGGGGTCTGCTGGAAGCCAAAGGCTAAGGAGAGGAGGAGGAGCTATTCCTGACTCCTTCATCCTAAATATCTTGTGATGTAACCCCTCTCCCGCATGTGAAAAAGCCAGAGCCTGGCAATTTCGGAAGGCAGCAACACAATAAGAAACAAAGTGCTGGGAGGAAACTTCCACATCCTCCTTTGGCAGCGGCAGCACGAAGCTTATCAGTCCTCCAGGACCGGGGCACTTTCACCCTTGCCAAACCTCAGCCCCGTGCCAGAAGGGAAAAGAGTCAGACAACAGCACAGATCCTCTGGACTGAGCAAGAAGTGGCAAGGATTCATCATTTTGTCACCTGGAGCCACAGCCCCAAACGTCTGTCCTGCCACCGACTGCCTCTGCCAGCCCAAATTTGACAGCCCATCTCAGAAATCCTTAAACCCCAATAATCTGGACTAAAGCCATGGGTTTGCTGAACTGAATTCCCAGGATGAGCAGAATATGGCTGTAGGAATCAGCAGTACATTAGTTTTTTTCTCCCACACTACTCAAATGCAACATTTAAGCACCCTGATTTATCAATCAGAGGGAAAAAATAATTCCAAGGTGCTCAAAGAAATAATATTAGATTACGACTTCCAGGCTGGGTAACACAGGGAGAAGGCAAAGGTTTGGCCTACCTGCATCTCCACATTTTCTAACTACCCAGAGCCTTGTGCAGCAGGTCAAGTTGTCCTTGGAAATAACTTTTTCAAGCCCCTATCAGCACAGCAGATAAGGCTGAAGCTGGACAGGCAGTGAAGCTGCTGTAAGCAGCCATTGACTCCTACAATTGTAACCAGGGATGAAGGAAGCTGAGCTGGTGTTGCTTTGTGGAAAAGCACAGAAGGAGCTGATGTACAAAACAGTTCTTTTCTAGATGTATGTGCTGGTGTCTGGCTGGCTGGTTGTGTAACAGAGCTGATAAAGTTGTTTACAGGGCATCCAAGTGGCAACATTTGTATGTTTGGGTAAATAACAGGATCCAGCTGATGCTCCTGAGGATCACAAGCTGGAGCCTGGCCCCTTGCTGCAGCATCCCATGTAAAACCACGCTGAACTGCTCTGGCACTGGTGTTCTTTTGGGTTGTTAATAACTGCAAACCCCCCATTTGTCTGGTTTGGTGCATTTCTGGTTCCACCTCGCTCATTTGTCCACCTTGGAGAGCTGGATTCAATCAAAAAGGTGTCCAACTTCTGCACCAAGATAGCCATGACAAATCAATTTATGGGAGGAGATGGCTGAGTGCAAGAAGCATCTGGGGATTGCTTTGAGTTTGGTCCTTACTTTTGACAGGAATGAGTTATGGTGGAGTGACATCCTGGGTATTTTTTTGCTTTTACTGTGCTGCTTTTTCAGGGTTTCATTCAGAGACCAGTTAAGAGGTTTCACTTCTTTTCAAACTGTATTTCACTTTAACATGGCTGGAGGTTATATAAACATTTATAGGAATCATGAAACGTGATCTTTGGGGGTTAAAAGTGTGTTAAATCCTCCTAATGCTTGAACTGTTTAACACAAAAAAAAGGACTAATAAACGTGCTAAGTTTTTCACTTGGATTAGCTCCATTTCCTGTAGAAGGTGCTCTCCACCCATAAAGAAAACTTGATGGGAGAAGACTAAGAGCATTTGAAGCCAATATCTCACATTCCCACTTAACAATTCCTATTACTTTTCATCCTGTATGAAGCAGTTTTTATTCATGTACAGAAAGAGGTTAAAACAACTCCTCTGAGCTAACCAGAGCAACACTAGGAGCATGTCCTTCTGACATCTCCCCTTCTCCCTCTCCCTCAGATGGGACATAAACCACACGAGACACAGCAAGCTGCCTACAAGGCGCATAGAAACTATTTCTGCTTGAGAAATTCTCGTTGTATTTCACCCTGGGTCCAAGTCTGAATGTTTCATCAGCTGGAAGTGCTTGACATTAATGTCTTCTGCTTGTTTTTTCAGGCACTGCAAGACAAACGTGTCTGCTGCAGCACGACCTGGGTTTAGGCTCAGGCAGCCTTTGGAGATGAAATCCACAATTGGTTTCTACTGAAAATGATGGCCTGGTAACTGTGGTGTTTTTACAGCCCTTGACTATCAGCAGGGTGGACCCTGAAGGCTTTGCTGGGGGAAGGGGTGGCTGGGAGCACCCAGGGTCAGAGGTGATGAGTTTCCAGGTCCCTCCCTCTGTTTCAGAGCAGCCTGTGCAGGAGAGCTGGGAAAGAACCCCCGGGACACACCAGGAATTTCAGCAAAAAGCTGCCAAACTGCTCCTTCAGTGCAAACTCTAGGGTGTTTTGGGATGACTCTTCCTCTTGTCCCTTGCTGCCACCTCCCTACATGGAGGAAAGTCTGCCAGGCCCCAATAGGCAAAGACTCCCATGTTCTGGAGAACAGCACACTGCTGGTTCTCTGCAGGCTGATGGAATGGGACAAGGGCTGGGTTCAAAGCCTGCCCTGAGTCCTGAGATGTCCCAGGTTACTGAGCCATTCCTGCAAAGCGTTTGGACACAACTGCCCCTTCCACCAGCGGGCTGGGAGGGCAGCTCAGGCTCGCAGGCAAACCTGAGCCTGCCTGGGAAACTCCAGGCAGCTGCTTCCTATGACACAGGAAAACTATCCCAGCCCTGCCACAGCCTCCCCTTCCCAGCACAGCTTCCAGCTGCCTGAGGGCTGGGAGGGGACAGCCAGGCCTGCTGCTGGTCCCAGCCTGGAAGCATCCGGACACCCATCCCAAGCATCCGGAGAGCTATTGTCCTTCTGGAACCGCTGCTGGGATCCAGGGATGGGCTGCCTGGTCCCCACTCCCCTTCCACATGGCTGTTATCCCACTTCCCAGCACGAAGACACACACTTTTCCCACCTCTCCCTCGGGATCTGCCAGCCCTGCATGGGATGTGGGCACCAGGCAGTGGCAAAGCCCAGCAGCTACTGCTCACAGAGTTAATGATACTCCATAAAAGCTTCCCAACAATGACATTTTTGGTTTTGGCTTTGGAATATTATCAACGAGTGGGAAGTACATAAATAACCTATTTTCTCTCCCTGCAAAATGTAATATTGGTGAACTTAACTCCTTGTTCCCAAGACTGATTTGCTTTTAGAATAGTTACGAAAAAAACAAACAACAAAACAAAAAACACAACAACAACATCAACAAAACCCCACAAAAAGTGGTGAGCTGTAAAAATCTTGCTTTCATGAGTTCACACAGACACAGAAAGCACCACAGCTCCCAGCTCCTTTGTGTCTGTCTGAGGCAGCTGCCTGACCTGCTGCCCCCCATCCTGCCAACTTAAAACATCTTCACGTGTCACTTGGAGTTACAGGGCTGTGCAACCAGCTCACCCTTTGGAGAGCAAGTGACACAAGAAGCAGCCCAGCAGCCAAAGAGAAGTGGGCACAGCTTTTGTTGGCCACTTTCTCACGAGCCCTTCTGCTCTGTGAAAACCCACTAGCCATCAGACAGCCTCCCCTCATCAGGCTGACACCGGTTTTTTTGGATGGACTGCGTGTGAAAGAGCCACAGTCCCAAGCACCCCAGACTCTCTGCTCAGCTCCTGGTGGAAAACCTTGCTGACAAGCCTTACTGAGAACAGCTGGAGAAGCCAAAGCTTCTGGTGGAGTGGGAAACACCCTCCCTTGACTGAACACCTTTCCAGTGCCCTGAGCTGCCTGGACCAAGCCTTTGGAGCGCCGTGCCTCCCCACCACATCCCCAGCTGGAACAGGGAACCACCCGAGCCCTGCTGGCGGGTTGCAAAGGCTCTGCTATCCCCACAGGACCTCCCCAGCACTGCTGCCAGCCCTGTTTTCCACACTCACCACGCAGTAAGCCACCAGGGCTCCCTGTGCAAAGCCTGCCAGCACGTCGGTGGGGTGGTGCTTGTGGTCGGAGACGCGGGACAGCCCGGTGTAGAAGGCCATCATGATGAGGGTGAACTGCAGCAGGGGACGCAGCAGGCGGGCTCCCTTCCACGTGAATCTGGCCTGCAGATAAAACTGGGGGGAAAGAGAGGGAAACAAACAAACAAACAAACAAACAAAAAAAAGAGGTTGCGTTAATTCGCCCGGATTTGACCAAAATGCATCAAGCAGCTGCTCTGTGGGGCATTCACGGCCCTGTGGCTCAAGGAGGGGGAGCTGACAAAAAGGGAGGATGCTCCATGCACCTGTGTGGCCTCTGGATTTTGAAGGGATGTGTTGCATGAGTTGATCTCATCACTCAGAATCCATCCATAAGAGCATACAATAACTTAAGGAGGGTGTGTCAAAATCGGGATTGATAATGGGATTTGGATGGATAGTCTATCAGAGAGATGGAATTTAACATCACAGGTGAAAGAGTTTTTAAGAATGACTCTATACATATTAGTCAGCATAATAATTGTGCTGATATCGATGCCTTATTTACTCCAATGCCTTCAACAAATGATTAATAAAGCAATTAAGGGAGGTTTCAGGGCTCAAGGAGAGGGGAGAGACATGGGGGTACAAATCCCCCTGGGCCCCATTCATACAGGCCCAGCAGTGGTCAAAGGTGTTGTGGATTTTTAACCCACGGAGGGGATGAGGACAGAGGTGGATGGGCACAGCCCTTCCTTCCTCAGCGTGGCAGCACCAGGGCATTGGGATCCTCTGCACTCCAGCTCTGCCTCAGCCTCCACACAACACTGCATCCGAGTGAAGAAATTCCTCCCCAGCACTATTAATGCATAACAAGAACAAGGTCCCAAATCTGGGGTACTCAGGACTCACACCACCCCTCAGAGGGAAAAGAAGGGTCAATGCAGCACACTAAACCTTCGGAGCCATCCCGAGAACTCCCAGACACAGCCACAACCACCGGGGCAACGCCACCCTCCAACACTGCCATCGTGCTTCCCAGCCTGAGCCCCGGGGCTTTTCAGGGAAACAGAGAGCAGCTGCCCCACTGCACGGCCTGGGAATTCCCTCCCTGGGTGGGAACCAGAGGCAAAGGCCCGGCTCAGCCCGAAAAGAGGGTGGTGATGTCAAGCAGGCCCTGCAGCCCTGCCGTGACTATCTCGGGCCCGCTTCCGCTCCGGCTGCCGGGCACGGCCGGTTCCTGTGGGAACCGGGAAGCTGGGCAGGAAAACAGCAACTCCTGCCGTGGATGAGCGCAGGGGGGAAGGCTGTGGGAAGGGAGGGACGCCGCAGCAGCCTCCAGGCTTGGGGAGCAGAGAGGCTCAGAGGGTGTGAAAGCGCCCGGCAAAAGCTGCGCTCGGCTCCCGCAGCCCAGCCCGGCAGCTCTGCCCTGCCCGCTCCTGAAGGAAGCACTGGAGTCAGAGCCAGAGTCTCCTCCAAGGGGCTCTGCTACATCAGAGGGCTGCAAAGGGGCTCTCTCCCCGTTTATGATCCCTTTTACACACCCAGAGCAGTTCGCACCACCTTGATGTGAAAGGGAATGAAGCTGTCACTGGGTTCCCTGAGAGCACAAGGAACTTAATGGCAACATAAAAGCATAAAATGACCTATAAAAGCAGAACTAATTGGGAAGGGGGAATAATTTCCCCCTGATAAGAGGGAAGCATCATTTTGGCCAATTTAGTATGTTTGGCTGTTGCATAAACACTGTATCTACCCTTTTTTGGAAAGAACACGCACTGGGCTCTCCAGAAGAACCAAAACATCACACTGTCTGAATGGAGCAGATGCTCCAAATTATCCAGACTGTTAGCCAATTAACATGGAAGGGAGCAGCACCAAAACAGCTCAGTGCTGGCTAATGCACATGGTGATTCTGGGGAATGTATCTGAAAACTGGGCCAAGCCTGGGAACAGAACCACAGCCCCATGGAGCACATCCCACACCCCACACCACGGCCCCTTCCATCCCAAACCGTTCCATGATTCCATTTTCATGTTCAAGAGCCTCAGCTCCAGGTGACAATGCAAAACTCAGGCTCCAGTGTGCTGCTGCAGAGCAGAAATAGCTCCAAGTATGATACATTATAAACCATCACTCTCAGTTCTACCAGGAAGATTTGAAACCTCATGTCTTATTTTAATCTTCTGTCTTTGTCCCATCCAATCCCTTAAGAAGGAAATTGGCTGCTGTATAATCTGACATCTGCCACTTTTGCACAGTCTGGACATCTTCTCAAATCTTTGCATCCCACAAGCCCGGACTAAAAAAGTCATCTAGAGATGAGGGTGCAAAGTGTCAGTTAAAAATCAGCAATTAAAAGCCAACAGCAAGTTTGAAGACACAATAAAGTAGGCACTTCTGGGGCTGAACTGTGTCCCTCATGTCCAATCTTTAGCCCTGGAAAAGGAGTAAAAAGCAGTGTGGCTCCACATAGGGTGTACTGGGTGTCCCCCAAGTCCCCAGCACCCAACTCACACCCACACCTGCACATCTTGGAGGACTAAAACCCACCTGAACAGGTGCCCCTCAGAGACTGTAACACCAGTGTGAGGATCTCAGCTTGAGTTCCTTTAAGTGCCACAATAAAGGCCATGGGAAAATTGTTTCTTATTCCCCTTTCATAAGGACAAAAAAAGAGGATAACAGCACTCCTCATATTCTACAGGCACTTTATGAACATGCAATGTTACGAAAGCTGCTCTCAAACACCAGGAATCCCTAAATATTTTCAAGGTAAGACTTGGGATGCTTCAAAGTTTGCCTCTGCGCTCAGTATGAAAGAAAACCCCAGTTAATAAGACAAGGTCAAAAAGTGAAAGTAGAATTTAGGGGCTGAAAGGATCCGCATTTCCCCAAAGCAGGAATTAGTGCTATTACCAAGAAATGGGAAGTTCCTGGAAATTTAACTGAAAATCTGCTTATGAAGGTGTTTATGTTGTTTTGGTGTTTATTTTTTGGGTTTTTTTTTTTTTTGCTGCTGGGAGCAAAACTGAAATGCTGCCTGCTACAGACTGACAGATTTGGGTGGGAATGTGGAGCTGGAATGGAGCCCTTCTCAGGAGGGGGTGGAAGAGCAAGACCACAACCAGGGGTGTTTCCACCACAGATCATCACAGGGCAGCAAAAGCCAGGAGCACCAGCAGGAGCAAGGGTGTGTGAAAGAGGATCTCACGGAGTGGGAGTTATTTGGAGTTCCCATCCTCTGTCTCCTGGCAGAGGCTGAGTTACCACAAAGCAGATGGTTTGAGGGATGTCACATCACTCTCCCTGTGCCAGGGGACTTCCACACTGCTGGTGGGGACAGCCCAAAGCCACACAAAGCCTCTGAGCAAGCCCAGGAGGAGCTGGCAGGGGACACAGGCTTGGGGCATCACCTCCAGCCTCCCGGGGCTTTCTGCTCTCCAGAAATCACATCCCCTGCACACCACCAACCACGGCCCTTAGTCACACCTCAAGTTTTCTTCTGGGAAACAGCTGGCCTTGTTCCTGGCTGCCTGACCCCAAGTGACCTCCTTCCCCAGCCCCATCTGCAAGTAGAGTGGTACCCAAAGTGTTACAGGCCAAAACATCTCCAGCCTCAACTCATCCCAGTGTAATGCACTGCCCTGGCTGGACAAAGCCAGCTGCAGGCTGGGGAAGGCAGGATTTGGCTTTTAGCACCAAGCTGGCCAGAAGGGAAGGACAGGAGATGGGCAAGGACCTCTCAGCATGTGCTGTTTGCCTCTTCCCTGCCTTTGCTGAGTGCACAGCACCCTCTCACCCCATCAGAAATATCCCCATTAGCTCAGCAGCTCAGTTCGCAGCTCAGCCTTGGCCTCTGATGTAATTCCATTTTATTCTCTTCCTTAGGTCACCACTAAACTCAACTCCAAGTCTAAAACCACCATGGAGGTTCCTTCACAAGGGCACATCACTGCTCAGTTGTACCAGGGCATCTTCTCCACCTTTGACCAAGGAGCTCCAGGGAGAAGCCTCACACTCCCCCTGACACATAAACCCAGCACCATCTCCCATTTTCCATTTACATCAGTAGAACACAGCACAGCCCATTCTGAAGCCTTCTGCCTCACCCACTGACACATATTAAATACACAAGGTTTGCTTGCATCTTATCCAGAATCAGCCAACCTTGCAGAGGGATATCAGTTCAGCTTTTCTGATATTCAAATTTAGCTTTTCCTTTTGTGCGATTTCAGGCAACTTCACGCCGTGAATAAATCAGCCTGATTGTCTCATATGCTCGAGGGGAGTGGAAAGCATCCATTGCTCCCTGCCAAGACTCCCCCACATCCACAGAAACCAAACAAAGAGGTGTGGGTCAGCTCCAGAGGGCTGCATGGAATAAGCTCTTTCCTTACCTCCTCTTTCCTCAGCCTGCTATAAATACGTATTACAGCTCGCTCAGCCAAGGAGTAACAAAGCAAGGAAAATTAGGACAAAGAGGATTACCCAAGAGTTATTTCCCCTTTAATTTTTTTTTATACAAAGGCCTGATGTTAATTGAGTACTCCTGGTGACAAGAAGGCTGCGAGAAACTCAGCCCTGAAGTGCCAGCATTTGGAACCAAATCCCAGGGGATTTTACTGTGTTGCAAGTGCCTTTCCCTGGGGCTTTTCCCTCAAAGCCCTCCAGGGCTTGGCATCCATCAGTGTTTTCCTACCAGGAGCCCACGGGCAGCACAGGGCTCTGCTGCTGTGCCAGGAAATGGGGAAGCTGTGGTCACTCATCCACCCTTCACCAAGTATCTGGACAAATCCAGCCCCACGCTGCAGGCAGAGCCCTGTGGGATGCGTGGGAACCCCTGGGTCTTTTAATAGCCTGACTGGAATTTTCTGGCACCCGTCTCCACCAGGTGAAGGGAACTTGAAAACATTTTAATTCAGAACGGGCTCCGAGAGTGAAGCCAGGGAAGGCCAGGAAAGGCGGGAAGTGACTTATCCGTGAAATATGAAGTATTGTTCCATCAGGAACACGCTGGGGACACGGCCAGGCCCCTGCAGGACACGCTCAGCCCCACAGATACCCCCACCCTGCAGAAGCTCCTGGCACACTCCTGGTATTCCAAAGTGTAGGCAGCAACCTGCTGCAGCACAGCCCTCACTTCCCAGGAACAGGGGAGCGCCCGTTTTGTCTTGATTGGGATGATTCCCTGATTAAAAATCCATCAAACACACCTCTCCTGCAGGCACTGGCCTGGTGGATGCCACATTTCTAACCAGGCTTCCAAAACCCCAACTCATTCATTGAGGTGAGCAAGACAGAGGGGTTTATCTTGCATCAAATAAAATCCCTCTGGCTTACTGTAATCTCTTTTTTCCTTGTAATTATTTTTTGATTATTATCAGCCTCTCCAGTGTGTCAGATTTTCTGCCTCCCTTTTTTCTATGAGATTTCTCTGTCAGACCCTGGCAGTGACCAGGGAGCTGGAGTGATGGAGAGCAGGGTGCTGACAGACAACCTGGAATCACAGAATCATTTAGGTGGAAAGAGAGCCTTAAGCTTGTGACAGCCTCACCTGTCTTGTCTCAAGCTGCCTTTTTCTCCCTTCAGTTTATCACCAAATACTTGATATAATTTTTCCTGACTTCTTAAGGCACAAGGCAGCTGGACAGTGGGTTGGACAGGGTCTGCTACCAGCCATATCACAGTTTTGGGACAAGGTAAAAATTGAAAATAAAATAATTTTGAAGAGATTGCCCCCTCCACAGAGAGGGGTAAGTGGAGCAGCCTGTTGTCTGGGGTCAGGGAGTGTGGGGCAAAGTCTGGTGAGTGCTGACAGCTCAAGTGCTCCCATATGGGGACAGGGAAGGGCAGCAAAGAGAGACCAGAGGCATCTCTGTGCTCTGAAGCATCACACAGGAGCTAAACACCACTTCTAAAGCCTGCTGCAAAGTTTGTAAGAACATCAGGCAGCAGGCATTGGTGCACAGCAGCAATGGAGAATGAGCCACGCAGGTTTTCTGTGCATCCTGTGGGAACTTGGAACCCACTCCGCAGTTTTGGGGTCTCTGCCACCAGCCCCTCCCAAGCTCTGTATTCCCATTTGCTTCTCACCTGCTCCACAAGAGCTGGATTTTCAGAAAAACACAAGAAAAAAGAAAGTTTGCCCAGCAACCTGCAGAAAATGGGTCAAAGCCTGGTAGAGAAACCACCACCATCTTAATGGGGACTGGCACTCCTTGCTGTTCCCAGATGCTGGGCTTGAAAATGCCTCAGGGCTGACTTTTCTGACTGCCCACAGACCTCCCCAGAAATAAATGACTGCCCGTGTGAGCAGTCCAAACTCAGCTCAGAAAGTTTTACAATGGGCTGAGCCTGCTGTGAAGCATCACCAGGGCAGCTCTTCATCGAAATACAGCTGGGAGGAAACAGCCAAAACGTTTGCTGAAGAAATTCAAAAGTTTTCCAAGAACAGAATAAGTGGGGAAAAAAAAAAGAAAGAATTTAATATGCCGCCCACAACTGCCTGGAAAGCTCAGTGATTCAGTTGCTGGAGTTGCTCACAGGGAGGGGGATCCAAGGCTGAAAAGGCAGGAGGGAGCAGTGGTCACTTATCTTTCCAGAGGGTAAGGGATGGGGGGAGCACTGCTCAGAGATAAAAGCTCATGTTTCACATCTTTATCAGCGCTGTGCTGCAAGCCCGAGATTACCGGGGATGGAGGAGGAGCACAGATCTTAAAAGCAACAGAAAAAACCTGATTTTCTAAATGAAATAAATAGCTTATAAAAAAGGAAAAACCGGACACAAACCCCTCTGAGCACCCCCCCACCCCCCAGAAGGGCGTGTGTGTGCTGTCCAGCCCGTGTGGGCAGCGCTGCCTCCTGCAGTCCTGGCAGGAAGCACCTTGGCAGCCACCCCGGCCCCAGCCCCGGCGCAGGAAGGGCAGAGCCATTTCTCACTGACAAAGGAAAACGAGTCCCAGCCCTCCCCTCCGGAACCAGGCGGGCAGAGGCTGCTCCACCTGCTCCTCTCTGGCACATTTCGGAACCAGGCATCACCTCCTCACACAGGCAGCATATCCTCCCCCCCTTCCATCCATGAAACGTTTGGGCTCGCCCCAAACTCTCCCCAGTGGAAATCACAACGTGGGGCAAATAAAAGTTGCACAGGTCATCCACAAATTTAAGTAGGATTTGCATTTAACTGCCCACCTTGGCCACATCCCAAAGCTGCACACACAGCTCAGCTATCATCCCAGGAGTCTCTGTCCCAAATAACACCACCAACAGCTCAGAGTCTTCTTTTTCAACCAGTTTCCCACGTCCAAAGCTCATCCTGCCATTAGTGCTATGGAATTTGGGACAGGAGGACAGGGGGACAGGGGATCAGTCAGCTCAGTGAGGTCACTTACCACCAAATACAGCATGGTGTACAGGGAGAAGGACGCGTGCCCAGAGAAGAAGGATTTCCTGCAAAAACAAAGCAGGTGCTCAGAACCAGCCAGTACAATCCTCAATATTACAATTCTCCCTGCAATACGGTGACTTGCCCGTGGCATCTGAGGATTGCCAGAGCAGAGGAACTCACAACCCCCAATCCTCTGGGTTATAAAACCCCTGTTATCCGCCCTGCTTGCTGGTGAGGCAGAAAGCGAACGGATGGACAGGATGCTCGCATTGTTTGTCCCTTCCTGGCCTACTCACAGGGCAGCAGTTATTTCCAGGATAACCCAGTAACTCATCATCTCGCCTCAAATAACCGGGAAACCCGAAAGGAATGAGAAGACAGCGACTTCTCCAGTCATTTCATTGCAGCATGAGGAATGTGCCCTTGGAAAAGTCAAAAATAGGGCACCTGATGGATGTGATAGAGCTCCAAGGGGAGGCACTGGCAGCCCTGCCTGTGTGGTGGAGCCTTGCCTGAGGAGGAGCTCTGCTCTGCCACACGGGACAGGCTAGGGCTGCTCACCATGAGCTCAGCTCTGGGGGTGAATTCCCACACAGAGCAGCAGCTCAGGGAAACAATAGTGTAGGAGTAAAGAGAAAGGAAAAGAAGTATTATTCAGCTGGGTGCCACACTTCCCAAGGGAAACTGCTGCTCACTGGAAAACGGATTTATGGCCTTCACAGAAAAATTTATGCACTTCACAGAATCCTAGAATGGTTCGTGCTGCAAGGGATGCCAAAGGCCAACTCATTCCACACCCCTGCTACGGGCAGGGACAGCTTTCACTAGACCAGGTTGTTTAGATCCCCATCTAAAACAGCCCTCTAGCCACGGGGCATCTATCCACAGCTTCTCTGGGCAACCTGTTCCAGCGCCTCACCACCCTCACAGGGAAGAATTTCATTCCAACATCCAAACCAACCCCGCCCTCAGTCCCAGATTCCAATCCTCTCCTGCTGACAGAGAAACCTGAGACACATTCAGCGGCAGCACCCCTCGGTTTTGGGTGCCAGGGAGGCTCTCACCTGGCTTCCTGCACCCTGCTGTCACTTCCCCTGCAGGTGTAGTTCTGGATGTAAACTCCCTTGGCGCAGTTGATGGTGGAGAAATCCAAGTCGCACACCGCCAGGAAATGCGGCCGCAAGCGCCCGACGGACACTTTGGCAATGTCTGTGAAGGACTGGCTGATGGCACAGCCGAAAACAAAGCAGCCCACTTGCTTGTAGAGGGCTGCCACGTAGGGGTTCTGGATGAAGGAGCGGGATTTCTCCTTCAGGTAGTGGATGCGGTAGAGCTCTCCCGTGATAATCTGTGGGGGAAGCAGAGCAGAGGGGTCAGGCAGCAGGGAAAAGGCCGGGGTGGGCGTGAGCGCAGCGTTGCCACGATTCGTGCCTGCCGTAGTTTGGTTTTAGGAAATTCTGTTCCCAGGCACTTTGACTGGTAAACGAGGTCACACATTGTAAACTACCTTGTTTCCCACGTATTTTCCCAGAGGAGGGACTTCGTGTGATGGTCTCTGGAAGTGACCAATAGTTCCAAGGGGTCCTACTTCTAAGGTGGGCACATTTGTAAAAAGCATAAAAGAAGCCTAAAAAATAAACCTGTGGCTCCTCCTGATGAGGAGTCCATTGCAGCCTTCTGAACCACTCCCTGTCTCCATTTATTGTGTCCCACAGCGACAGCGCAGAGCTGGGACAGCCCTGGGATCTCAAACCAGGAGTCTGCTGGTGAGGAAGGGGAATGTGGGATGTGCCCTTGGAAAAGTCAAAAATTGGGCATCTGATGGATGTGATAGAGCTCCAAGGGGAGGCACTGGCAGCCCTGCCTGTGTGGTGGAGCCTTTCCTGAGGAGAAGCTCTGCTCTGCCACACGGGACAGGCTAGGGCTGCTCACCACGAGCTCAGCTCTGGGGGTGAATTCCCACACAGAGCAGCAGCTCAGGGAAACAATAGTGTAGGAGTAGGAAGGGGAAGCCATGGCCCAGTGTCCCTCCATCCTCTCCCCTCTTCCCTCCCAATGCTCAGAAATGTTTCTTATGAAAAAAATCCAATAAACGAAACAGAAACGGGTAGATTTTGGGTTAGCATGTTGGCATATCTTTACAAAGGTGAAATAACACTGCAGCATAGTGGGAGAAGACAATTGACATAAAGCAGAGAAGGAATTAGTGTGTGTTGGGAAGGAGAGGCCAGACCCACTACCCTCTTATCAAACTGATTTTGGAGGAAAATAAACCCACAGCCTGCTTATCTTCCTCTCTTAAAATCATTAACACAACAGGGGAAGAAACAGAAAGCCCCAAATTTTTCAGATTCTGGCCCAAAACTTGCTGCCAGCAGACCCAATCCAGAGCTTTCAAGGCCTCCATAAAGTCCAGATATTTTGGGGGCCTTTCAAGGGGTATTGCTCTTACATGGCAGCAGATTATGTTTTCCTTGTGTCAGGGGTGCTGAGGTTTGACAATACCGCTATAAATCACTGTCAGGGAGCAGAGGATCCAACTTCTCACACTCATGACTCTTAAAAGGCAGGTTAATGAAAATCAGGCTGTGAAATGAAGTCCAAATGTCTCACCTCTCCCAAAGAGCCAAAGGTTTAAATTGTTCTCCGTCACGCTACACACCTAAATTTTAAGCTCCAGATTTACAGCTTTAGGATTTCATTCATTACTCCAAATGTTTTTATACCTGAGTAATAAATTGAGGCAGAGGTTTTTGTTTTTTTTTTCTTTTTCTTTTTTTGGATGCCCCCTTGTCCCTGCCTCTCTGTAGTCACAGGGACTGTGATATGTAAAATTAACTGTCAGGAAAAATGCCTTCATGTTAATCCCTTTCTGGAGCAGCCAGCAATATTCCTCCTGGCGTGGCAGCCTGCCAGCCATAAGCAGGAGACGAGGCTCCCCTGCCTACCTTTTTTAAAAGCTTGGCACAACCTTTGGAAACTAATAAACTGGAAAAGTATGGCAATTAGACTAAGAAGAGTTGAAGCTGTATCATTGTTTGAACTCACTCGAACCGGGGCTTGGAAAAACAAAGGTTGACCTAAGGCAGCTGAAATCGCAGCTAAGCAGGCTTTATCAAAGAGAGATACAACTGTAATAACAGAAAATAAATGCCAAGCTAGAGCAGGCTCTTCTACCATGCACAGAAATGCTTTGAGTGGCTGCACCACCATTTGGGGTTTACACTCCACAGCTGAGATTTCCTCTTGGAAGTCTGGTAGTGACCAAGCCTTGTTTAGGGAACTGCATCATTTTAGTCCTCACAGTCTCCAAAGACCACGGTTTATCTCCATTTTGAACCACTTTCCAGCACAAGCTGCCAGCCAGGAAATCTACTGATGTATGGTCTGCAGAGGGAGGTTGTCCTGGATGGACACAGAGGCTGCTACACAAGGGCAGGTCCACTCCCAAATTCACAAGAAGGGGAGCTTTGAGGCTCAAAACTCATGGCTCTCACAGAGGGAAGAGCAGACAAATTAAGGATGATATCTGATACTGGGAGATGTGCCATTAACTGCAAACTCACAACAGATCCATGCAAACCTGGGGCTCTTGGCCTGGGGAAAGGCATGTGACCATTTTAAAGAGGGACCAACAAAAGTCTGGGGATTAATATTTTTCTCTCACCGTTGGTGGTCTGGGTAATTGCATACATGTAGCAGACTGTAAATTGGAGCCTTCATTCCCCCACTAAAATGCTGCTGGGTACCCAGGAACCCTCCCCAGTGAGTGAAAGCCACGGATCAACTTAATGAGAAGATAAAAATTGGGTAAACTTGGGTTTTTGGCAGTGCTGTCCCAGATAAAGCAGGATGGTGAAAAACTAATGCAGCACAGATGTGCACAGCCTGGAAGGACATCCTGAAAAGAAAACAAGTTTGAAAGATATCAAACTCTTCTCATGCCTTGCACTCCTGGCAAGCCATCCACACGGGACATGTGCCATTCCCAGGTGATGGGCACAATTCCCTGGCACACACACTTAAAAAAGTTGGTCACTAGAGAGAAGCCAACATCAAATTTTTCTGTCTGTGAATGCTTTTTGCAGACTTTCAGTTGTCAAGTCCATTTTATTGTTATTATGAGGTATCTGTACCAGCAATCCAATTAGCTGTAATTACTTCTAGAGCTTTTCTAGCCTCTTGCTCTTGGTGTAACATTCTCTGTGCTAATCACATTGCAGCCTATATCACCTTCAACTGCAAAACAGCCAGCCAATCCAGGTGTGTAACTTACATCACCTACCAAATTAATTTTATTAGGAATTTTTCATAGCCCTTCAAGACCTCTCAGGTACCACAGCAGTGGAACCCCTAGAAGGCTCAGGAAGAGGAGTGTCACCTTCCCCTGGTGACATCCAAGGGGCCACCAACATCACATCAACCACCTTCTAGTATGAAGAGCAGTCAGGAGAGAGGTGAGAGTGCACAGCCCAGGGGCACGAGCCTCCCCAGTGTCATCTGCATGGAAATTTGCCTGAAGTCAGTAAATACACAGACACTAAAACCAAATGCATATCCTCTCCCATCCTGATGGAATCAAAGGTCTCTCTGCCTCTGCCAGTTTACTTAACAAACTCTCTGGGTGTCCTCAAGCCACTTAAAACATGACCTGGACCTTTTTACCCCAGGCTAGACTGCCTGTGACGCCGCCACGTAAAGGGAGGGCGTGAAATTTTGGCTGCTCCTTCCCAAAAGCCAGCTCCCTGCAAGTCCTCACAACCACTGCCCTGCCTTCCAAAGGCAAAGGATGCGAGCGAAAGGAGCGGAGTCAGTGCTCTGTGGATTTGGAAGGAATTCCTATTATGCTACAGTAATTCTGGTATCTGAGTTACATCTGAAAAAAGGAGGTCAGGCTGACTTGAATTTTCCATGCAGGCTGCCATAGCAAAGAAATCTGTTGCTTCAGTTCCTCGTTAGCCGTTTGTGTCACTCAACAGCAAATAACTGAGCTTTTGA
Source organism: Phylloscopus collybita (assembly GCA_027886175.1). Lineage (NCBI taxonomy): Eukaryota > Metazoa > Chordata > Aves > Passeriformes > Phylloscopidae > Phylloscopus > Phylloscopus collybita. The sequence goes on from JAJNNQ010000021.1 coordinate 20,063,841, forward strand.
ATTTACCTTATTAAGTTACATTTGTTGTGGGCACAGTGAAACCAGGGCAGAAACATCCAATTCTTTGGGGATTTTCCTTCTCTTTTAATTGACCTGCTATTTCGTGGTAGAGAGTTGATGGATCACACAGGCAGCTGATTATGTTTCCAGTTTCTGTTCCAACTCCTGTATTTGCCACTGCCTCATTAGGGATCAGAAGCAGACTCTGCATGGAGCTGGCGTTCCGATAGCTCCGGCAGTAATGCGAAAATGAGAGGCTTTTTCATTTCATTTTTATGGCTTTTCCACACTCAGGGGTCATTCACCTGCAGGGTGAAATTCTGCTGTGCTTATAGAGTTGGGGGCCTGGCACCTTTTGGGTTTGTTTTGGGGAGGGAGGGGGCAGAGGGACAGGGCAGTTTAGGGGACCTGCTTTGCTGAGTGTGTGTGCATGTGGTCAGGGAATGATGGAGAGATGAGGGAATGATGGAGATATTCACATCACAAAACAGTAAGGCTGAGGATGGGCTATCACCAAAGCAGGCAGTGTGCCATCCTAAAATATCCATTGCTCATGACATTCCATCTGCGAGGAAAGCTGAAAGGGGAACAAGACCTCTGACCTCTCCATCTCCATCTCCATCCCTCCCAACTGAAGGAGCAAGAGGAAGGTGGCACCTCTGGGAAAGCACCTGAGCTGTTCTGGCAGCAGGTGAGAAGGAAAATGTAGGTAACTTTTCACAGGGGAATGTCATCTTGGCTGGAAGTGCTTAAGCAACAACCAGGAGACAGCTCTTGTCTTCTGCCCCAGACCAGGCACACGTGGGCACCAGGAGGCTCAGCTCATGGGCTGAGTTCAGCTTTTTGGCTGACAAATAAAGCTCTTGCCATGCAGTAACTTCCTAGCACAGCTCTAGAAAAACTACAAGAAAGGCAAGAAAATGGAGAGGCATTGGGAAGGTGGGACATTACATTTTGCAGTGAGGACTCTGGGAGCATGCTCCCCATGGAAGGTTTGAATTGTCTTTTAAAAACGGCTGTAATATGCAATCTCTTAAAAACCTAACGCTAACCTGTTAAAATTTTCCAGGCACTGGTTAGCTGAAAAGATGTATCCTTTCTTTGTTTTTTTGAACCTTATAAAATAGGCAAATACCACGAGTTATTTGAATAGCGACAAACCATGCCAAGTCTTTACTGACACTCAAGTGTTCTTGCCTCTACTCTGAACTCCTCCTGGAGGGTGAAAAAGTTCTCGTGAAGCTCACAGACTTGCCCAAACAGCTTTGGGCCTGTTTACAGGCTTCAAGAGTAATCTCATTCCTCTCATTACGAGCTTTCATTTGTAAATGTTTGCAACCCGGCGCTTACAAAAGTCAAACAATGGCAGAGGAGATGTGCACCCGGTAGATATCTGGCGGCATTAGCAGGACAAAGAGGTGCCAAAGAGGCCCTCCCGGGCCAGAGGAGGAGGTTCTGGAGGTGGGACTTACCGCGAGGATGGCGATGAGGATGCCCGCAGCACACAGCACCGCGTCGTTGATGGTCTCCACGTTCTTCTGCGGGTACCTGATGCTGTCGTCGTCGCAGTAGAAGCCCCTCTGGTAGGGCTGGATTGTGCTTGTCTCGATGATGAGGAAGGGCAACCCGGCTACAAAGAAGGGGAGACAACCACCAAACCCGTCAGCAATACGGGCAAAAAACAAGGAGCTCACAAAAAAAAACCCACCAAAGATTCAAGTAGAAAACCCCTTGCAAGGCACACACCATGATGCTTTTCTTTCCACATCGCTATCTTTCCAAAGGGAATAGCATTGGGATTTGTTTTTCCAAGCTGGTCTTGCAGGGAAAAAGCATCTCCTCTGTTATGGTTATCAGATGTCTGCACAGCCTGGTTCCAGTTAAGCCCTGTGAGCTGCAAATATTAACTTACAGGAACAGACCCCTGGAGCAATCCCTCTGCAAAAGGCCATGAAAACCAATCTGGCACTTTTCTCCGGGGAGGGCCCGATGCTCTTCCCAGTGCACCGGGCAGAGCAGCCCGGAGCTGTGCAAACAAACAGGGCAGGATCGAGTATCCGCAGGGCTCCTCTCCTACCTGGCCAGCCCAGCTACTCCCCATCCCCATCACTTCCCTGCCTTTGAAGCCTTCCTTGGCTCACTCCTCCCTGTATTTACAGGGTGTATTGACAGTTTTCTGCGGGTGTTTGTACCTGCTAATGCACCAACCATGTGCTTTGAGCAGCTGGTGTTGGGACACCCATCCATGCAAGGACCACAGCATCCTCCACAAAAGCTGATGAACTCCCATCAGAGCCTGTTCTCCTTCAGTCACAATAAAGCCACGTGAAATCTGGGTTTTGAGTACTATCTGGTAACCCTCTGTGCAGGATTCCTGTGTCTGTATAGCTTGGCTGGATCTTTGCACCAGGCAGGGAACAGAGTTGCTCAAGAAGTTGGGTCACGACAACACAGCATGGAGTGGACACCCAGAAATCGTGGCATGTCCGTAACTCTGTGGTTTTTAAAGTCTTTCAGACAAATACAGCACTGCCTCAAACCTAGGAGGGTGTTTCCCAGCCACAATGTCACCTTGGGCAGGGCACCTTCCTTCCCTTTGCCTCAGTTTCCCCATCCACCTTTGCTGTTAAGCCCATCATCGAGAGGAGCACTACATCCCCACAAAACCAAAGCCCCAAATTCCCTGAAACCCACGTTCAGAGTAAATCACAAGCCACAAGGCACAGGAAACCCTCCTCCCACTTGCAGAGCGAAACCCAGGTACGGGGAAAAACAAATGCACAGTGGTTCCAGCTGTCCTTGGGCCAAGACAACAGGTCTCACACCCAGATCCTACAGAAGGAATTAGGGAATACTTGTCGACCACTAACTTGCTTAAGTATCTGTGGGTTTGTTTACACAGCTAGCAGTCAAAGACATCAGAGGGTTTTTCCTCCTAAAATGAATAAAAATAATAAATAAAAAAACGAAGCGCTGTTGGGCCTGACCCAAAGCTGTCCACAGAACACTTGTAGTGAGCACCATCTGCTAGATGTGAGTAGCAAGGGCACCATCCACGTTGTTCAGGAGAGTCATCAAAATAATGTTCCCCAGGTTCTCCACATGAACCACCCTCTGGATCTCGCTTTGCGCAATCCACTTTGGCTCCTTCTCCTGTATGTTAATGGCTTTGCCTAAGCCAGGATTACTGCAGGGTTTTGTTAGTCTTAAGAAAAAACTCCACCACCTGTGCGCAGGGACAACACATACTGAAGAAAAGTTTTCAGGTACCCAATAGTGGGTCTAGTCCACTGCTCAGGACCCCTTTCAGACCCTCTCAAAAAACTCTGGAAATGGGTTAATTGCAAGTTCTGGGCCCCGAGTTGCTTGGCAAGGCGGGACAGTTTCCACCACACGTGTGAAGGGGCGAGGAACAGTTTCAGAACCGCCCGCCCAGCTTGGATTTGGTAAATCAAACCGGACATCTCGTGTGAATCCAGCTGACCTTCACTCCACCATCTAACCGTTTTCTGGTGCCCAGCCAGCTTGGCCCCAGAAGCCTGCCTCTGGTGCCAGCAATCCTGTTTTAATGGGCCACTTAAAAAAAAAATCCTTAGGTCTCCCCTCAGCGAGGAGTGGCAGGGGGAGAAGTGCCGAGGTCGCCGGGCGCGATCCGGTTTCGCGCGAGGTTGAACCCGGGGAGCAGACACACCACGGGGTTACGTGGCTCATTGTTATTCCTCCAGTTCCTCTTGTTAATGGCTTTCACATGACAGGTCTGTAAAACACATGTTCCCACAGACAATAAAATACATCTGAAAGCTAAAACCGGCCCTAAAAAAAAAAAAAAAAATTGAAAAAAAAAATTAAAAAAAAAAAAAAAAAAAAAGAGAGAGACAATGGTGTTCCTATATATTCTGTGAACCCAGGAATAATAAAGATTTGTTTCTCCTTCATTCATTGAGCAGCATGGGGTAGTATTTCCGTGTTTCAATTATATGTACACTTGCCACAGCTATAATAAGAGAGTAAGTGACCTATATGGGACGCATTTTCATAAAGCACATAGGCATAGTTTGGAAAATCCAATGGGTTTGTTTTCTCTCCTACAAGCTTGTGGTTTAGTGGGATATTGCCAATCAAGTCTTGATATTTTTCCAGCAAAACACTAACCTCAGATTCCCTTTTTTTTTTTTTTCCTCCCTTCCCCTTTTTTTAACATGAGAAACATAAACACACTCCCTATAACTGAATGAGTATTACTTAGGAGACATAACATGCCCAAGATTTTGAAGGCTGGGTGAGAGGCTGCCCTTTCACCCAAGGAATTGAAGACCCCAGCCCATGGCAAACAACAAATTGTGCTCAAGATGGCTCTTCTTCCACGAGCTTATTTCTTGGAGGATGGGTTGTCTGAGGGACTAGGTCACCACCCACATTTTTTTGGCAAGGGGGTTCCAGCACAGAGAAACCTGTAGTGGTGCCAAAAGGCTGCCAGAGCATGGGCTTTGCAGAAAAAAACACCACAGAGGGAAGTCTGCGAGAAGACAGAAAATTAAATGCAGAGAGAGATGCCTTTGGGATCCCTCAAACAAAACACCGCAGAGACATTATTCACACTAGGAGATCTGCCTGAGGCAAAAGGATCCAGAAGTGGGGCTTACAGCCCACACACCTTGGAAATGGAAGGGGAGCAGAGTAGGGCTGTACGGTGAGGATGGAACATCTGACCTCATCACCTCTCCTGTCCCAGTCTGCCTCTCTGAGTCAGCATTTTAACAGGGGAGTTCAGACTGTGCATCCCTGGCTGCAGTGGTTTGGATCTACAGATTCAACAGCTGAACCCCATAAAGATGTTAAGTCTTGGACCTCCACCACTTCCCATCCCTACACACGGTGCTAAACTATTGAGGATGCAAGAGGTTCACGTCAGGAAACAAGTGACTTGCACTGAAGTGACTGACAGATGTATAGGGCAGCCAAAAAAATTACACTGATTTTGGGGACGTTTTCTCCAGAAATGGTACTACCTGGTCATTCTGCCTGTGGGTACAACTCACCTACATGTGCAGACCAACTGCAAAACTTTTAGGAACGCTGCAGAAAGGCCTCACATCCTCCTTAATACTGGTATCTCCGTGCTGAGAGATGACACAGAAGCCTGTGGACCATGTCCTAAAGCATGGACACAACACTGGCACATCCAAAGGGACCTGTGCAAGCAGGGAAGGGCTGCTCATCCCCATCTCACAGGAAACTAAAGCATAAAACAAAGGGATTTGCTTCTTCCAATGCAATAAAGGTAAGCAGCACTGAAATTACCTTCTGACCTGTAACACCCCTCACAAGGTGGAGGCAAGTTAGGAAAGTTTCTTTTGCTTGTACAACGGGGATTTTTTTTGCTTTAATAACAGAACAAGGAAATCCCAACCACAAGCTTTTATCCCAGCTATGCTAGAGGAGATCAAACAGGGCTCCAAACCATGAGCATAATAAAATTCTCTCGGGGACTGATCCTGCCCCATCCAAAGGGGCTCAGCCCCGCTCTGAGCAGCACAGAGCAGGTGTGGACACTACGGAATTGTGCGAGGCACCGCGGGATGCTGTGGGGCTGGACATTGAGGAATGATGTTGCTTTTGTTGGGAGGAAGTCCAAGTGACTTGGTGACCTCGAACTGCTGGTGTCCTGTGCTAAGGTATTTCAGAGCAGGGCTTACATTTATTTGTCTTTCCGTTTAATAAAGCCAACCGAGTTTGGAAATCTAGCACCAAGGAAAAAGTATTCCTATCTTTGGGCAGCACCTTTATTAAGAGGCAGTTAATAGGCAATAATCCTGGGAAGGCTGGCAGCTTGAAAGCTAAAACCTCCACCACCAAGCCTAAACAAAACCCCCGTGTGCTCTCTGACCAGCTTGAAACGTGCATAAAAATCAAAGGCAGGAGAAAAAAGGGCTCTGTGTTGGGTACAGCACTTTGAATCTCAAGAGTCTTTGAAAAGTTAACACTTCTGCAGATTTAATGGGGAGAAAAAAAAATTTAAAAAGGGGATAAGCTTTCATTGGCCACTTATCAAAAAGTGGAAGGAGCGGATGGCAAGAGGCATTTGTGCAGTGACCCACCCAGGCCACTCTCATCTTCCCAGCCCAACCTTTGCACCAAATTAAGCACCATCACCACCTTTTCCTTTTTAAACTTCTGGTTTTGATGGAGTTTAGATGTTTTTTCCCATTAAATCTTTGTTCTTTAACCTTGCAGGTCGGTGGGATGTTGCTGACTATCTCAACAAAGCAATGGTAATTTCTAACCCTAATTTCTAACAAGTATTCCATGGTGCTTTTGCCTGCCACTTCCATACCCTGGGTGTTCTTAGGGTTTCACTAGATTAGACATCTACCTAAATAAGTGAAAAAGACCATTAATTAATTTGGCAGGGCTGAGTGGGGTATCTAATTCCTCAAGCCAGACTCTGTAAATATTTGGGTACCTACAAGAGACAGGCTTTCTATTTGAAGTACTTAGTGGCTGATCTTGGGTACATATAAACCTTATTTGGTTTACAGTATTTGTACATATTTAAAAATGCATATAAACTAGATTAGCCTACGGTAGGCTTTTATTGGGGCTTTAAAAGTTTGCCTCCCAAAACTTTCAGAGAAGAACTGCAGCACTGCAATGCCAGCCTTTGCAACTGCTGCAAGAGGGAGCAACTCTTGGAGCCAACTTACACTGTACATGTATAAATACATATAAAAATATATAAATAGAATTTAATAACCCAAAGGATAGAAGCATTTCCACATTTCTGCCACATCAGGCATGTGCTGTCAATCAAAACAGAAGGAATTGCAGGAGCATGGTCAGCTAAAAAAATAATCTCAGGGGACCAGATCCTAAGCCCAGTAACAGCCAAAATAAGGATCCTGCTGCAGACTGGATCAAGCTATTAAATTCAGATTTCTAAAGGTCTTGAAAGCATCAGGATGTGCCTCCATCCCAATGTTTTTTGACTGAATCTGGATATTTGAGGGCCACATATTCACCAGGACCAGGAGACAACTGGGCTACCCATCAGCTCTGCTATTTCATTACCTGCAGAGTCTTAATTGTTCTTCACCTTGATTCCAGCAGTCCAGCAAACTGATCTGTGCATCTGCCGTATTTTGGAAACACATCTTATATCTCTGTTTGCAAAACAGATTCCCATTCAGCTCGATTACAGTTCCACTGCTCTCAGCTACACAAGACACACAAGGAGAGAAAGTTCTCCACACAAACAAACCCTAGACTTTACTGTAAAACAGGTACTTGCTTTAGAGTACTTAGGAACCTATAAAAAGGATCTATGTATATTGCATTTCTCTGATTTGACCTGTTTGGAAAAGTTCTTGGGCACAATGGGTTGACTTCCACCAAAAAACAAAAAAAGCAGAAAAGAAAAAAAAATTTTAAATGAGTTAATTTTCTACTTGAGGCAGGTTTGTTCATGTAACTCTCATGAACATTTGCCCCATCTATGTTAATTTGTCTGGCACCCTGCCTATGAAGAGAGTGACATTTTTGTTGTCAATTTTATTAATTTTATTTCTCAGCTAAATTGCAGAACTTCAAAGCAAACCTCACCATTTTAGGTCCACCAGATACCACAGATTCCAAAAGACCTAGTGGCAAACAGGGGTTCATTTTGACTTGGATGACATTTTCTGGGTTCTTACTTTTTTGGGGTTCATTTCTTTGTTTTTAGTAAGAGCTGGTTAATCAGGAACACTGGGCAAAACATCTTCTCATGCCTGTTAGTGCAATAGCAAAGAAGAAAGCAAAAAATATTTATATTCTGCATGGACAGAAATTTTCTGTATGGACATAACACTGATGACCCCAGGCTCCAGAGGTATTTGAGAAGTGCCTTTAAAAGGAACCAAAGGTGGTGTCAGAAGTGACATCTGTCTCTTATCTGCTGCCCAAACCCATCCCTGAAGTGTTCAAGGCCAGCTTGGATGGGACTTTTTGAGCAATCTGGTCTAGTGGAAAGTGTCTCTGTCCATGAAAAAGACAAGCTTTAAGATCCCTTCCAACCCAAATCATCCCATGATACTCATCCTTTGTGGTTAATACCCCCCTGTGCAAGCCGGAGCATTTTTATTAACCCAGCCATCCTGAGAGAATATTACTACAAAAAGGTTCTTGGTCACAGATACTTTAAGCCAAATGCCATTATCCTCTTGCTCTGCAAATTCCTCTGGATTTGAAACCAAGAGTACAAACACTTCCTCATGTGGCTGGAGCACAACGTGCCAGCCTCATGCTCCAAGAGCTGCAGATGAACAGGAATGCTGCCATTGGTTTTTTCCTGGAAAAAGTGCTTTTAGTGAGTAGCTGTCACCTATTTTTGAAGATAAGGACCACATACAAAGGAAGAAAGAGAAGGGAATTCTACAAAGAGTGTTAAGTTGTTCCTCATGGGAGTTTGGTGTGAGCTGATGCATTAAAAAAACCTTTATATTAAAGTGCGCATTTATTTTCAATACCTCAAAAATACATTAACAAGAACAAAAGGTCTTATCCAAGCCACAGTATGTAGGCCCATATAAAATTCTGCATTTGTGGGGTAAAACAGATTTAAACCAGACTGGCCAACCAGCAAATTTGGAGAGGGTGAATAGAAAAGACATTACCAACAGGAATCCAGAGCCAGCTCCAGCCGAACATGATGGAAACAGCAAATTTGGAGAGGATGAATAGAAAAGGCATTACCAACAGGAATCCAGAGCCAGCTCCAGCCAAACTTGATGGAAACAAAGCCATCATTTCACATTGACTACAGCAAGGGATAAAATGCAACACCCCATGAAAACCCCAAAGTGTCAACACCTTTTGAGGCACCTCTGCACATCCATGTGCCTTGGAAGTCTCACAGATATGACAAGACTGACTGGGGATGACCCAGCTTGAAGAGAGGGGAAAAAAATCTAAGAAAATGAAGATGTGCCTGCAGACTCTGCAGCGGTGGAGGCAAACAGCTGGTGTGAAAAACACACCGTGGTGACTATTATGTTTTCAATTACAAATGGAGTGAGCAGGGTTTGCTCGGCCAGGTCAGCGGGGTTTGGAACGAGCCTCTCACCACCACTCCTCTGGGCTCTGCCTTCGAGGAAGGGCTCAGCCCACTGCCCAGCCCCAGCAACACTCAACACCCTGTTTTTTGGGGGGGGAATCTAAGAGATTTCTGCCAAACCAACGGGTGAGCAAAGCAGTTGCTCCCCTTCTTCCCTGCCATCCCACTGGCTGGGTGAACACTAATGCTTCCCCACATGATCACAGCTATGTTCTACTCATAGAGAATCACAGAATGACAGAAAAGATTGGGGCTGGAGGAACCTTAAAAATCACCCAGTTGTAACTCACCCACTAGATCAGGTCGCTCAGGGCCCCATCCAACCAGTTCACCACCCTCTACTCAAAAGGAAAATTTTGTGAGCTGTAGGTGCTGTTTCAATATGTAAAATAGGAAGCAAAAATCCCTTATCTCAGCTTTTTGCCCCTAAACACCCTGACATAGAAGCCATGGCTCCTCCTCTTTGCACAGACACGCCAAACCATAACAAGAACAGGTAGAAATATAAAACTGTAGCCAGTGTAATGCAGCCAACACGATTCTATTATTTTTAACTCAGTAAAGACACAAAGCATATGAAGCAAAAATAAAGCCAGTTAACTTAGTCAGCATTAGGTCTCTTAAATAAAAAATTCATCAAACTTCATCAGTGAACTTCCCAAACATCTTCCTGAGCAGTGGCACTGTAATTAAGCACGTTTTTGGGAGGAACTGCCCCTGTGCAGGAGGCAGCAGAGCCCCTGGCCATAGCCCTGAGCCTGCCACCAGTAGCTTTTTGACCCAGTTCTGTCAATGTACCTATTGTAAATGCAAAATCCTTCTTCGGATTTGAAGCAGCAGCCACCTGCACAAATAAGGCTGGGTTATAACTCTGTAACCCAATACAAGCACTGGAAGCTTAAAAAGTTTGTATTCCAAAAAGCACTTCTGACCTCTTCCTTAAAAGTTCACTAATCACTTTTAATTCATAATTTATTTCCTCTTAATATACTTGCTTTATGTAATGCCCCCCTTTCTCCCCCCGCCCCTTCCTCTCCTCCTTTCTTTTTTCTGGAAGTTCCCCAGGAGAAAATGGTATTACACAACTCCCTTGATTAACTGGAAATGAAGCTTTTCCCCCTCGGTAGTCGCGATTTGGTAGAATTTCCAGGACATAAAGCACGGCCCAGAGTGCTGAAAGGCAGAGAGACGTGGGTGGAAGTGATCCAAAGGCCCTGAAACTGATGGGGGTTGATCCTGGTGGTCCCCAGAGCAGAGCTCTGTAAGGCTTGGCCTATTTATCAATGGGTTAAAAAAGTGTAGCATTACCATTCTTCTTGTTTCTCTGTGTTTTGACTGCGCAGAGTGGCACCCTAATGTACAGCAAGACACGATGTAACTGAGATTGTGCTGGTGGTATTAAAAAAAAAAAATAAATAAAAATCATGCTCCTAATTAAAACAGCTTTGTATTACAGGGAAAGGAGACTTTGTAGGGGAAGGAGGGGGTATGACAGCTGCTGCCTTGGCCATGCTGACACCCCCCTGCCCACAGAAGTCTGAGTTACTTTGGTGGAAAGCAGCTGGGAATGGGGTATTTTGGAGGCCAGACATCACCAGAGGTTTCCACCCCATGGTGCACACAAAGACTGACCTACCCTGGCCCCTGGGTGAAACTTTGTGAATTATTTGTGCCCCCAAAAGCCAAACTGATTTTTGGGGACAGCATGGTTCCGTGCTGCACACCATCTTGGACTTCTGGGTGCTTTTATTCCTCTAAGAAACTGAAAATTCTGCAAATCCAGTGTAACAGTAACACTGGAAACTTCACCACCGTGTTCTGCAAGCACAGGGCCAGGCAGGGTGGGCACAGACACCTTGTCACCCCAGCCCCTTTCCCATGCCAGCCCAAACCTTCCCATAACAACTGCACTTTGCAGCCAGGTGACATCCCATAACCCTGTTTCTTTAAGGGACAGGATGAATTGGGCCACATCTGAATGGCACAGGCAAGGGCCAAGGCTCTATTCACACTGACTCGAGGGACACAACATGTACCATGCCTTTTAAAACCAAAAATGGAGAACTCCCAATTCCCACTTCCAGCCTCCTGCAACAATGCTGTGCCCTGCTGTCAAGGAACGTGTGAATAAATTGAGGAAAGAAGGTTAAAGGAGCCCAAGGGAATAGGAGTCCCTTTTTCTTTATTGCAGTTAATTTTGACAAAGGCTCCTCTGTTTCCTCTTCTCCCCTGCTTTTATTTTTTTTTTTTTTTGGAAGGGCTTTGTGCCAAGCTGCATTATTCCTCTTCACCATGGTACTGCCATGAAACCCGCCTGGTATGTTTGCCTGAAAATCGCAGGTTTTCATGGAAATTGTTTTTTTATCTCAACAACTACTCCCTTTGTCACCTCAGACATGAAAAGAGGAGGAGAAGGGCTCAGGCTCAAATCCCATACCAGCAACAAAGCATTCCATGAAAAAGCACCACGACCTTCCAAAGCCATGAAAACCTGCCCTCCCAACAGGGCAGAAACCCTCCAAAAACCCTTTTGCCACCTCACTCGGGACACCAGTGCAACTGCAAACCCGTGAGAGATGCTGTGCACAGCCTCAGTTTGAAACACTGAGGCTTGAGGGGGTGGGATGGGGGAAGCATCCCATTGGTGGGATTGTTTTGAAGTATTTTTTAAGTGGAAATAGTTTCTTTTCTTGCAGCCCGTCGTGGCAACCGGAGCCCTCTGGCTCCTGTCAGCAAGGCAGGAGCTCCTCAGGGGTGTCCTCTCTTTCCAGCCTATTTACTGCTCTGTTGAGAAAGGAGCCTATAGATGCTCCAGTTCTCAGATTTGGGACTTTGGAGGCACTGGGTTATTCAACAAACCAAGCCTTTCTAAACAGTTGTCAAAGGAGTGATTTGATGCCTTTCAGTGCTCACCATACAAAACGCTGAAAGGCCAGCGGACTTCAAAAGCCGCAGGAGCGGAGCTGGAGTTTGGCAGGAGTTCATTAGCTGCCTGTGTCCTTCTGTGTGTGGCTTGTAATTACATGCAGACCCAGTGCCAAATCCTCATCTACTGAGGGGTACCAATTAACGTGCTGCTGGATGATTCACAGGTAGCTAATGTCAGGATTTATGCACCCGGTGTGCCAGACAGCCCATGCTTTTTTATTATTAATATTATCGTTATTATTATTATTATTATTTTAAGCTGGTCTTTCACCCCTCCTCTTTTCAAGTTATCATATAAAAACAAGGGTTTGGCAGTAAAATTGGGATGGTCCAGCCTGTTTCCCAGGGCCACACACTGGTGGGCCTGATGCTGCTGACGCTGTGTACCACGTCTGCAGGGAGATGCACATCCCTTGGGGCATGGGCCATGGGCTTGCAAGTTAAATCATCTACTGTGATTTTCCCTTTGTAAAAAGCAGAGGTTTTCTGCTGCAAGGAGAAAAATGACAAAATTGAGGTGTCACTTGCACTCTATACTCCATTTGCTTTCCTGCTGCTTGCACCCTCTTACTCCTACGAGTGGCAAAACAACAACAGCAAAAGCTTTAAGAGCAGCTGGGGGAGCTGAGGAAGCAGGTAACTTAAAGTGATAATTTACTTTTTGAAGGGGAAATGTACACAAAACTGCAACTCCTGTAGGAAAACATAACAGTTGTTAGTTTCTCTGACGATAGATTAAAAAAGAAAACCCACAACAAAAAAGAGCCTTTCTTCTCTTAGCTGAAATCTGCATCCCTTTGCCTCTCTTACTGGGGATCTGCATCCCTTTGCAGCCAGCTGGCTCCCAGTGCAGCCCTTGGCAATTAAAACCTTGGGAAGTCAAACACAACAGCATGGAAGTGAGCCTTTTGTTTTCCTGTTTTGTCATTCCTGTCTTGTGTTTGATCCCAAGATTTCTCAGGCTAGAGGGAAACCATGGGCCCAGCGGAGCATCTTGGCACTGACTGGGCCCAGGTCTCCAAGCTCACTGGTTTGCCACTGCTGATGGTTTTCCCATGGGGAGCATGGAGACCCAGGCCTCATCTCCTTCTGCTTGACTTTCTCTTTTCCAAAAAAACCACTGCTCCTCAGCCCTGGGGGATAACAATTCCAGGAGGGCTGCAAGTACAACCCAACGCTCGCACTGCTTTATCCTTCTCTAATAAACCTTTCACTGCATTTGACACGATACAGGTCTTGTCCAGCCATGAAAGCTTTCCAGCTTATCAGGAGAATTTTTAATCAACCAGCAGGGAAAACACGGCCTGACATTTTATTGCTTCCTTGTGCTTTGCTTTTAGATGTTTCGGTTTCTTCCAGCTTGTACTCTTGCTAATCTCTTTAGCCAGGGATCAGTGGAAAGCCTCAAGTTTTCCATGCCCAGCAGCTTCCCCTGGATCATTTGGAGTCAGGGCAGGCAGAGGAGCATGGGGACAGCGGGGGGTTTATGGTGGGATGGAGAAGAAGGCACCAAGCTCTCGATTCACTGCAGGTTCTGGAACAGGGTTTTGTCCTGGCCACAATCACAAAACAACAAACAACGTCTGTGGGGAAGGGTCATAAGAAGTTCAGCTTTCCTCTATTAAAACCATCTGGTGCCTATAAAAAACCCCAACTGGTTGGTTGGGATGGTTGGTAGCACCTCCTCCCCGCTCGGCTCTTCCTGGCACCTCACGGGAACGTGGTGGCACCAGAGGTGTCACAGTGAGGGACGGGGCTGCCATGGGAACAGGGACACCCTCTCCACTTTGCATCCCTCCTGCTGCAAAAAAGGTGCCCCAGCATCCACCTCATTTCACTTCTTATCTGAGCCAGAACTTCTTTACGAGGTGCCTGTCCCCTCTGGAACGCCAGCTCCTGCCAGAGTGCCCTCAGTGAGCCCCTGAGGGGGCTGAGCTTTCTGAGCAAAATAAAACATCCCTGTGAGGCCTGCCTGGGACCCTGCAAAGGGTTTCTCCAGGTCACAGTCACCAACGGGTCCCCCTCCAGCATCAACAGCAGGAGGCACCGCCAAACCTGCAGGGGGTGGGAACCTTTATTAAAAACAAAAACGCAAAACAACAAAAAAACCCTAAACCTCTCCTTTGTTTCCAAAAGAAATAATAGAAAGGGGGGTGACAAAAAAAAAAAGGGGGGGTGGGGGGGGAAAGAAAGGAGAGGAGAGCTTAGAGCCAGGTCCCCAGCCTGTAACACAAAACCAGGCTGTGCTGGGAAACCTTACACCCCGCAGCATCCAGCTCATGTACTCCTGCTCCGCTCGCCGCCTCCCGGATGCTTCCCCAAGCCCAAACTGCCCTTGAGAGAAGCCAAGCCTCAGCCTCTGCTGAAAAGCCTCTTTGTTTGGATTCCCTTTCCAAATCAGCGTATCCTGAGATTGAACTCCCTTCCACCCCTCTGCAGGGCTTTTTTAATGTTGGGATGCCTTTGGCAGCAGGCAGAGCTGCCAGCAGGTTTGCGGTCCCGTAATCGCGCTCAGCCCGCGGAGCCGGGGCACGCTCAGCACCAGGAACTTTCTCCACGATAAAGGAGAGAAAGGCAGGGAACAAGAAGGTATTGCAGAATTACTTCAAAAGGTCCTTTAATCATGGATTGTGAACAGAGGAGCAAAGTTCTCCTTAATTAAACAATAGCTTTAATCAGCCTTCAATAGCTGGCATTACTCAGAGGGTGGTGAGGCCCTGGCATAAGGTGCCCAGAGAAGCTGTGGCTGCCCCATCCCTGGAAGTGTCCCAGCCCAGGTTGGAAAGGGCTTGGAGCAACCTGGGACAGTGGAAGGTGTCCCTGTCCATGGCAGGGGGTTGGGACAAGATGAGTTTTAAGGTCCCTTCCCACCCAAACCATTCCATTGTGTGTCATCAAGGCACACCAGCGAGCTGACCGTTTTGTCTTTCTTAAAGTGGCATAAATGAGAGGAAACCAGACAAGGCATTGAAGAAACCCAGGCATGAGGTCTGGACCACGCACACATCACCAAGAGGGTCTGACTCCAAGTACTGCCCTAAGCTTTCCAGGCAACTCCAAGGCCATCACTCACTGAAGCCTTCAAGACAAACCTCAAGCCCACCACTGACTGTATACAGAAATAAAATGCATTTTCTTGCACTGCCCGCTCTGTCTGCAAGCTCAGGGCACAACTGTGCTACATCCACACAGCCCCTGACAGGCAGCGGGGGCCTCCTGTGTCCTTTGGGACTTGCAAACACCCCAAAATCCTGTGTTCCCACAAAAGGCAGAGATATGGCACTCCCAAGGCAGGATCTCTGCTTAAGCACTGACCCAGCTGAGACCCACAAACAGCACCAAGGCAATAATTTCACCTCTCAGAGAAAACAAAGCAGATCTTGCAGCAAGGGGGTGTTAATGAGAATATCAGCCCGACACCTCACCCTGACACTAAAGGGAAAACCCTCTTCTCCAAAACCAGCCTCAGGCCCAGGACTTGAAGCAATTTCACAGGGGAAGATGTTTTTCACTAGCAGGCAGCTTTAATTTACCTCAGTGCTACATCTTTCCCTGTGAAAGCAAAACACTGAGATTTAAGCAGGTGGATTTTCAGGCTGTGGACTCAATACCCACTTGTGGCAGAAAACTTCAGCAAGAGCAAAAGCAAAGCACCTGTTTGTTATATCCACAATCCTGATGTATCCCAAACACTATCCCACTTCTCCGGCAATTTCAAACATGCTGCCTGCCTAGATTCTGCAGCGGCTCTGGGAGTTTTACATGCTGGAAAACTTCTTTGTGCCCATGGTGATTTATCAAAACAGGCTTTCTCCAAAATGCTATCCCTGCGTTTTGCATTTGACAAAGATTCATACCAGCTCAGTCAGAAAAATAAATGCCACAAAACTTCTCCTTTAAGGAAAAAAAAAAACAAAACAAAACAAAACCACCCAACCCTCACAGCCCAATGCTTTAGAAATGCTTCCACATGCTAATCAGCCTCCTATTCAGTTCCAGACTGAATAGGACTCCAACAATGACAAAGAAATACGCTGAACCTATCCCACATTTCATCCCCTTCACTCAAAATGTTGCTGTTACCTTGGTTTTCAGCCGCTTTGTGGGAGCTGCAGCAGAATGACAGCTGCATGCTAAAGCTGCAGGGATGGTCAAGAAACCAGGAGTGCTGGATGAAAAAATATCTGGCCCAGATTATGTGGGGAAAAAAAAAAGGGGATTATTTGAGGGGATAGTAACTGATGCTGCAAATTTTTATGAGAACTAATAAGAAAAAAAACCAAAAAGAAACAAAAAAAAAAAAAAAAAAAAAACAAAAAAAAAAAAACACCCAAACAACAACAACAAAAAAAAAAAAAAAAACCAAAAAAAAAAACAACACCCAAAACCACAAAAAAAACCCCAACCCCCAAAAAACCCACCAAAAAAACCCAAAACCCAATCCTGAGTCCTCTACGAGAAGCACAGCCTCTTGTGGTCAGGCTGCAAAGGGAACTTTCTCTCAGCCTGGCAAGTATGAGTAGGATAAAAGCCCCTCCAAGCCCTTCCCTTTGAGAATCATCTGGTTTTGTTACATATTATCAACTGGCACATGCCTTAGTGCAGCTTTTCCTCCACATCCTTAACGCGAAGAACTCCAGCTCATGCTCTGGGAAAGGACAAGCCAGCTCCTGCTGCAGTGGGTGAATCCAAGGTTGTTTCCCTTTTCTGCAGAACATGGGAGCACCAGAACAGAAGCACCTGGGCAGGTTTTCGTAGGAATTCAGGTGGGAAGCTGCAGGACAGGTGCACACATGTCCTAGGGACACATTTCAGCCCAAGCCCCGACAGTCACAGACTCCTCCACAGTCACTGAGGATCTGATTTCAAGATACTTCGGGAGGACTGGCAGAAGCACTGAGGTTTGCAGCTCCAATGGGGTGGGGAGGAGAGCTCAGGAAGGAATTAGAGGTGTCTCAGTAGCTCTGAAAGCCCCACTGGGCACCTGGGTGCCTCTGTACTGGAAACATTGCCTTCAAAGTGTGCCCTCGCCGGGCTCCAGCGCCTGCCCACGCACCGAGGTGATGCTGCTCCCTCTGCTCCCTGTCTCCCTAGATTAGAAACTCCCAGAGGCACAAACTTCCCGTGACGTGCCCGGGCAGGACCAAGGGCAGCACAGCCTGGCACAGGGATCCTCTCGGCCCAGCACTTGAATTGAGGGAGAAGCAGCTCCCCAAAAAGCAAGGGCCATCTGATGGGTGATCAAAGAGCCGCCCCAGAAACCTGCTAACACCAAACTGATTCACAGCTATCGACTTCAAAGGAGTTTTGCTGCCTGCCATCAGCTCGCCAGCCATCCAAAATTACTCCCTGAGCATCACTCAGAACACAAATGCACCCAGTGGTTACTGACCAGACCTGCTTATCAGCATTTTACCACGCTGTTTGCGACTTTCCCTTTGGAAAGCAGCACTTTAAAAGGGTGGTGGGCCTTGCAGAAAAGCCTTGGAAGCCCTCAAAATGCTTGGGATGTGGGACTGGTTGCCACGGGCGCTGTGCTGCTACAAAGACCAGAGCAAAGACCTCGCTGTCAGCTGGATGGAAATGATAACCAGGGCTGGGCTGGCTGCTCCTTCCAGGCTTAAAGGAAAGGCCATCACACCACCACCCCCTCCCCCTGCAAAAAAGTCATAAATAACCTGCTGAGTGTCAAGGAGACAGGAAGCCCAGACCCCATTTGGCACATTGGCTTTCAAATTCAGTGGCTGGGCACTTGGGAGGATGTGGTGAGGTCTCAGCTTCACAGGACCACATGCTGAATTATCAGAAATGTAATTAATGTCTGCGTGCAGTGCCTGCATGGTCAGACACAGGGGCACTGCTGGCTGGTCAAAAATGGCAGTCAGTTTTTTGTGACTTTAAAGGTGAAAGCAGCTCGTTTCTTCTTTTGTGCAGCACCACACTGACACTGCTGGGAGACAGAAGCTCTCTGAAGGAGTATCATTTCTTTCAGGAGGGATGGCTGCCCAAAACATCTCACCAGTAACCTTCGCTTCTTCTCTTTGAAGCCATGGAAGGAAGAACCATGCTGTTCTCAGCTCCAGCAGCCAGCAAAGGTGATGAGCTCCAAGAGGTGCAGTCTGACATCTGCAAGCTCCTGAAGCAGTGAAGGACAGCTCTGTCCCACGGCCACCTTTGGAGTTCAGGGCAAGGTGTGGGTGAACTCAGCAATGCCAATTGCTCCAGCCTCAATTTGCTGTGTTGTCCAAGAATCACAGGCTGTGCCCACTAGTGTGTTCTATCAGAAAGCCTGGAGGCACCTCCCGAGCTTCTCAGTGCCATGATCAACAAACTGTCACAGCTTTCTGGGCAAGGGATGCCAAACCATGGGAAAGTAGTAGAGGATTATGAGCCCTCTCCTTTGACTCAGTGTCACCACCACTGTCAGACCAGCTGCAGCTCCATCTGGGCTCTGGCTGGCAGCCCCAGCCTGGCCCTGATGGAGGGCACCATGTGCTCAGAGGAGACAAGGTCGTGTGTGGATGCAATCCTGTTCCAGGGCTGGAACAGGAACACACAGCACAAAGAGCACAGGCATTCTCAGAGCATCACAAGCTCTGGAGTTAAATTACATGTTCTGCTGATGACTTGACTTGCTGCAGAGTCTGTTTTCAACCCTCTGTCTCCAAAACATCCAACACATGTGAAAAACAAGCCCACTTACGTGACTGACTCCAAAGGATGGAGTTCCATAGGAATTTCTGATGCTTCCAAACCTGCCAGGACAAAGCCAATTCTCAAACTCATTCATGCATTCTCTTGGTAACAAACTTATGCTTAAAGCTTGCTTTCAAACTGTTTCCATCAAAATCCAGATGAAGACACTTCAAATTCCCTGGTTTTCGTGGCATTCTGCTTCCTCAGGTCGGACTGGAGGAGCAGCTTCTGCTGATCACCATCCCACTGTTGCAACTGAGCCCTTGCGTGCAGCAAAGAGGCAAGAAGGGATTCTCCAGTTTCCCAACAGCTGCTCCAACACATCCCTGGGCACAGACACCCGATCCACACGAAGGAACTTTCCACCTGCTCTAAAACTGTGGAGCAGGTAGTGCCCCTCCAAGGCGGGTGTCATGGGAGAGAGTGAAACGGAGACGGGGTGGCTTTGAAAGGGATGCAAATGCCCTTCTGAGACAGGGGCCCACTGATCCATGAGGAGATGTGACACACAGGGCACCCTCCTCCCAGCTTTTGGCAAAACCCACCCAGCTGAGGTATCTGGAAAGGCAGATGGAAGGCTGGCCACAGGCTGGGCCTCCAGACACATTGGCAAGGGGAGGGGGAAGCACAGAAGTGCATTCAGAAAACTGACTTCAGACTTTTATAATTACAGGATAAGTGCTGGATTACTTTAATTCACCTCTTTCATTGAGGTTTTATCATTCTCATTTCTGAGACATTTTTTTTTTTCCCATTTGTTTGTTTGAAATATGAAACCTGACCTATCGGAAGAGCCGAACAAGGAAGGCCCTAAGAACAAAAAAGAAGAAATGTAAAAAAAAAATAAATATATATATAGATATATATATATATATGGCAGCACTCATACAAAACCCCAGCTGGCAGGGGGGAAAGCCACATCCTGGGAGGGGGTTTCCCTGCTTCCTTCCCCCGCTGGGACACAGCCCCTTGGGATGCCAGGGAAGCTGCTGTTCCCAGCGCTGGCTGTGTGGACGCTGGGATGGGAGGGTTTGAAGGCTGCTGCCTTTCCCCACGCTGCCTTCAACAGGCAGGCCCTTGTTCCAGGCACAGGCAGGCCGGGAGACCACAAGGGTCCCTTCTGGATTACTATGGATGAAGTGGGAGCATTGTATGAAGGGAACGGGGAGGATGGAGCCCGCTCCGCCAGAGCGAGCCACGCAGCAGAGCTGGGCCTTTGCCTCCCCCTCTTTGAAGGCATTTCAGGCAGAGATGGAGCCACACAAACACCCTGCCTATCTCACGGGCTGAAGAGGGGCCCTGGTTTGCCAGAGGTTCCCCAGCTGTGGTATGCAAACCATTTTTGGGTGGTACACGGAGCACACGCATCTGGAGAGACACCACCAGCCTGTATCCAGACAAACAGAGTCAGACCAAAGCAGCCTAGGAAAGGCATGCATATTAAATGGAGATTTAAAGGGTATAAAAATAATCTGTTTGATCTGGGAGTGATGTTTATATTATTTTCTGTGCTCACTACAAACAGACAATTAAAAAAAAATGTCATCTGCTGTAATTGTGATTCCCATCTCCTGCCTGTCTCAGCAGCAGGTACACAGGATTCAAAGCACTCCTGGCCATGAAGCAGTTGCACGTAATTCTGCTTTTCCTGGAGACACATCTTCAGGCTGGCCAAGTTCCACCAACTCGGGAAAGCCAACAGATTTATACCCCTGAGGACTCAGTCTGCCATAGGTATAGCATTTCCTTGTTCTGTAATTAACACCTCAAGTATAATTGTCACTAATAATCTCATTTTGATAGGTCGGTTGTCTTTTTTGTTTGTTTGTTTGCTTGCTTGCTTGTTTGTTTTCACAAAGCAAATGCAAAAAGAGTGGATTTCAAACACCTCCAAAATATTTCTCTTGCCTTTACTTCCACTCATCTTTGGCTCCTTTGGTCTCTCAAGGGAGGCACAACAGATGGGTATCACTCTTTAGGTGCTGACTGTTGGTTCAATAAGATTTTCCAGGGTGAAAAAAAGGCTCCTTTACTCCCAAGTCATGGCAGAGTCCAACTGCACAACAGCCCCGTGCCAAAGGTGCCACTTTCTGCCAACCTGCCTTTGCCAGAGCAGCCATCCCTGGCCAGGAGCTCGCTGCCACCAGGAGATCCTGCAGGTATGGAGTGATACATAAACATTAACGACCAAACCCCACCTAGGGATGCTCAAAACACCATGATGACTCTCCACCCACGCGGCTCCTCCCGTGTGGTGTGGGCTCAGTCCTCCCCGACACAGAGGAGACAAAGCATGGAGAAGGCAACACCGAGGGGCTGGGACTGTCCAGCTGGTTTGGTGCAGCCAGGTCTTGTTGTTGTCCCTTGCTGGAAACAAGAAATGGCTGGCTCAGCATCTTCTTCAGGTGCACAGAAAGATGTTACCCGTGCGACAAGTGAGCGCTGAGCAGCGGGGTAGTCCTAAAAGTAAAAACAACAGCCCCAACCCAAACAAAGCAAAGTTGCTTAGCTCATCACATCCAGCTTTACACCATCCAAATAGCTCTAACCTCACCCCTCATCTCCAATTCCTCCCACTCCTTACACTTAAATGACAATCCCAGGCCTGTTTGCACCAATTTTTGTGATGAAGCGACAGGGCCCCTGGCAGAGCTCAAATCCTTTTTCCTCCTCAGAGCTGGAGGACTACACAATTTTCTACACAGAAGAGGAAAGTCAAGAGTAATCTAAACTGTTAGCCCAAATTATAAGATTATATCCCCACTTACATAAACATGTCAAGGTCCAGCTAGCATAAATATTTACTTTCAAAGTTCATTTTAGCATCAGGCGCGCTACAGGAGATGCCAAATTTGTGAGAAAGCTGCAGAGATATTAAGGTTGCAAGAGGTCTATCCATCTGTTGCTTCAAATAACCTCCCCAAGGCAGTAAAACTTGTGTTGTACAGATTAACTGGGATTGACAGAAGAGAGAAAATTAAATTAGAGGCAGAAAAGAAGACGGGCAGTAAATTATGTGCAGTTTACATCCCACCAGCCTGAAACATATGCTCCCATAAAGCCAATTTCCACAAGCCTCAGAAGCAGGTATGCCAGATGAAATCCTTCTATTTTATGGCACAAGCAGGAGTTTTTGGAAGCTGTTTTACCTGCACAAGCTGCACAAATACAAGCTACTGAAGACCCTCATCTGCCCTATCACCCTTGCTGACACAGCCTTCCCCTCTTCCGAGATTAAACGCTTGAGTTAGCACCCGTCAGCAGAGCACAGGTGGCTGCTCAGGGCTTGCTGAGCACCAGGAGTCCCTGCCAAGGGAAAAACAGCAGGTCTGAGAGGAGTAAATTTAACCCTAGATGCTGCATCTGTGGGGCCAGGCTGCAAAACATCTCACCTCGAGGGTCAGGGCAGGAGGCTTTTTGCCACCTGGCCACATCTCCTGCATCAGGAGGACATTTGGCGGCTGTTGCAGGGCAGCAAAACCCCATAGCACCAGGGAAAGTTGCCCCCTGATTTCTGTCCCAGCCAGGATGACCCCAGTTCCCACCAATAACAATTCTAAGCTCCAGGTAGGAAGTGCAGGAAACTCCAGGCAGAGGGATGGGCTGAGGATGATCAGATGAAGGTAGAGTGAGGTCCACCCATCACACCTCTTGTTTTGCTGCTCAGAGAGTTCCCCACTGCTCTACAAAGTGAAGACACCAACCAGTTCAGCAGGGGGAACCTCAGACCCAGCCAGACCCCCTCTGAAAAACATTTTCAGATGTTTTGCAGGGATCAGGAGACAGGGACAGGGCAGCGGGGACTCTTCCACACCACCAAGCTCGCCTGTGGCCCTAACAATTTCAGGAAGCATCTTCCAATTCTCAAAACAGAGCCCTCCCAAGAGGAGGAAGCAGATGGAGAAAGTTATTTTCCCCCCTTGCATGACCTGCTTTAATAAATGCACACTCAGTTCTTTTCTGCCCTTTTTTACTGAGCTAAGCATGGGCATGGAATTTCTGGGAAGTTCACAGTGTCGGCGATCAAACCTCTTGTTCATGCAAGAGCCCAGGGATTTATGAGTGCCAAGTGCACTCATTAGAGGAGTGGGCTGGTCATTCAGTAACATCCAGCTCCCTGCCAACTCAACTCAAGTTGGAAATGCAGGAGAAACTGAGGGTTTGGTCCAGTTATTTTCATCCAACCCACTCCACTTCTCCCAAGAGAAAAAGATATAAATCTTTCTTTTATGCATTTGCTATCAAGATAACCATTGTACTGCTTAAGGATGAAAGACAAAAGTGGATCTTTCTAACTACTCTCACCAAATTAAAGCTGAAGGGAGCTCCTGATAGCTCAGCTTTACTAATTCAGACTTTCTCAGATGTTTATGATAATTGTCTCCTCGGTAATTTGTTTAAATTTATGTGTAAACAAAGGGTTTGTAGACATCTACAGCCTCACAGAGAGCGTGTCATTTCTGAAAAACATTTGAGCCATAGCTCACTCTTTTCATTTTCCCCTGAGAAGAAACCAGTTCAAGGCTGAGTTTATGGCATTACCTGCAGCAGGAGCCAGTGCAGTGTCACAGGCCTCTGCAAATCGAATGGCCAGTTTTAATATTTCCTAAAGTGGTCCTCAAATGAGAAAAAGCCTTCTGTTTCCCTGCTTCTCTCAGTGTCTTTGGGCAGCTGCTCAAGAGGCGTAACTCAGTCTGACTGCACTGGAGGCCACTGGCCATGTGCCCACAGGCACCAGCAGAAGACCTCTGCTGGTCCCTCCACCCCAAAAAAGGTCATTTCACCCAATGCTGCTCCTCGTTGCCTTACACAGGACTATTTCTTTTGTTGTTGTTTTTCCACTGAATATGTAAATATCAACTTGCACCTGTCCACCTTTCTCTTACAAGAAGGATTCAGCTAGGGCACCTTTTTTCCACTTGCCAAGTGGGGTTTTCTGTTTGTTTGGTTTGGGTTTTGTTTGTTTGTTTTTATTTTTTTTAACATAAAAATGGGAATCAAGTGCTTGGCAACTATAAACTCATAGTCTTCCCAAGCAAAGGAAGAGCAAGCCAAGTCTCCTCCTGTGAGTGGGGCAGCTTTGACAGCAGCTCATGCCCAGTCATCCACTGGCAGGTCTGATATTTCTGGTCCTGGTCAGGGTGTATTTGCAAAGCCCATCCCCAAAGACACAGCATGAGCTATCCATCCCCAAAGACACATCCTGGGCTCTCCATCCCATAATCACCTCCCTCACCATGTCCCACCCATGCTCTTCACCTGCCAGCGATCAGCCAGATCTAAACTTTCCTTCAGCTATTGCATTCATGCTCTTAAATGCTCCTCACCCTAAAAAACCCCAACAAAACAACAACTGAGAACTCCAACAAAAACCCCTAAAGAAGCCAACTCTGGTGTTTACTTCCTGCTCTCCACCTGTAGCAACCTGAAACAAAGCAACAATCACAGTTTTGCTGCATCCCATTATTCCCTGCTAACAATACTTCCCAGGGATGCTTGATAAGTTCTGTTTACCCAAACTAGCACAAGTAGAATAACACATGTCAACCAACTGCTTTTTCATTTAGGACCCTTAGCCCAGAGAAGGGCAAGCAAAACCCTTTCCCCATTCAAACAGCACCTACTCATGCCAGGAATGCCTCAAGTTAAGAAAACTTGGGTAAATAAAAGTTTAAAAGTTCTGACTCCCAGGAGCTGTTTTACTAGGAATTCGACTTTCTGCTCAAATGAGTGAGGTAAGTCCAGCTAGTTATGTTTCTACTTATATTAGTTTCATATATGGGATATCAAGTATTTTTATTTTTTCCAGATCTGAGAAGATGAAGCTTTCTGCACTGGCCCCTATTCTTGTGGGAATATAAAGAGAAAACCATGCCTCTCCTCCTAATGTATTAGTGCCCCCTAATATACACCAGATGATCAATAAACTGCATGAAAATTAAATCAAACTGACAGTCTTTAAAAAATGGGCTCTAAGCAGAAACAATTGTTTTAAAGACTGTGGTGTCTGGAGTATTAAACTCACGTGCTGTTGTGTTATTAATCTCTTTGTTGGAAGCCAGTTGATTTCCCCTGCCTGTGTCTGTCAATTAAATATTCAGCATCGCAGCCACAATGGAAGGGTTGATGTTTTGGAATGCAAAAAGTTTTTTTGAGACGCGCTGTTGACAGTTCCCTTCCATGCCACAGCATCTCCAAAAAGCCATCGCATCTCCAAAAGCCGAGCAGGCAGGCAAACCCAAACCTCTGCCAGGGGCTGCGAGAGCGCTCCGGACTTAGAAAAGAATGAGTTTAGCGAGACGGGAGAAAGAGAGGAGCGCTGGTAAAGCCGCCAAGCAGAGCGACACAGTAACCAGAGCGGCGAAGAGTTGCTATTTTCCATTATTAACCAAAACACGAGCCGGGCTTGCCCGTAGAGCGCTGCCTCCACCTGGAGCTGGCCCCGGCGCCGCCGAGGCAGCTCCGGGTGCGGGGCCCGTGCCGGGGGCACCCCCGGGGCGCATCCCCGAGCCCACAGTGCCCCCTGCGCACCGCCCGGGCTGCTCCCCGCCTCCGGCAGCGGGGCCGCGGCGGCAGCCAGGCAGAAATGAGAGCAAATCCCCGATAAATGAGCGCCTGGGGGTGCGGGGGTGCCGTGCCCGGCTCTCCCCGCCGGGACCCCCGGCCGCCCCCCGCGCTCCCCAGCCCGGCCCGGCCGCTCCCCGGCTCCCCCGCTCGCTGCCCGGCCCGGCTCTCCCGGCGGCCCCGGCTCCGCTTTTGTTCGGGAAGCGGCGCGGCCGGGGCACGGCCGAGCTCTGCCCGCCCGCCGCCGAACTTTCCCAAAAGTTTTGTTGTTTTTTTTTTTTTTTTTCCCGGGGGCGGTGGGGGGGGGTGCGGGAGAGGGGAGAAGGGGCGCGGAGCCCGCGGTGCTCACCCATGACGAGGCAGAGGCAGTCGAGGCAGATGAGCAGGGCTTTCTTGCTGCTGCTCTTGGCCGGGTTGTTGTTGAGCGCCGGGCTGCCCCCATTCTTGCTCTCCGGCGGGATCGCCTTGTCGTACTTGTAGCTCTGCATTATCGGGGGCGAGCGCCCGGGACGAGCCGTGCCGAGCCGAGCCGGGCCGTGCCGGGCCGCAGGGAACCGCTCGGAGCCGAGCCGAGCCGAGCCGAGCCGCGCCGCCGCCGCCGGGCTCGCACGCCGTGCGCCGGGGAGGTGCTGCCCGCGCCGCCGGAGCCGCTCCCGGCCTCTCCGGTGGGGCACGGGAGGCGAGAGAGGCAGGCGGGTCTTCCCAAGGAGAGACGAGGGAGGAAAAAAAAAAAAAAAAAAAAATCAAAGTAGCAAAACAAAAACCAAAACAAGCCCCAAAAACCAAAACCACCGGGAAAGCAGCGAAGGGGCAGCCAGCGAGAAGTTTGCGGGTTGTCCCAAAGGCGGTGGAAAAGTCCTGGAGGAAAAGCCGGGGGGAAGGATTTAAAAAAAAAAAAAAGAAAAAAAAGAAAAAAAAAACTGTGCGTATATATATATATATATATTTATATCTCTCTATATGTGTGTGTATATGTGTGTATCAAGGTCTCAGTCCGGGAGAAGGTGCGGGGGATGCTGCCCCGGGGGCAGGTGGGCTCCGCGCTGGGCTCCGCTGCGCTGTGCTGGGGGCTCCCGCCGCGCCCGCCCCGGCCGCTCTGGGAGCCACCGGCTCGGTTCTGCACTTTTATTTCGCGAGGCTTTCCACCCCTCAGGAAAAAAAAAAAAAAAAAAAAAAAAAAAAAAAAAAAAAAAAAAAAAAAAAAAAAAGAATCAGTCACTTCGCTCGGATGGGATATCCAAGAAGTAAGCACAGCCCCTTTCCTGCATCTGACATTTTACATAGATAATTAACTCCACATTTTTTTCCTGAGGGAAGTTAAAAAAAAAAAAAAAAAGTTAGGAACTAAAGTTTTCTCTCGCAGACCAGAAGGAGGGAGCCTCTAGCGTTCGTTCATACAGGAGTGCAGGGGGGAAAGGAAAACAACCGGCCGATCCAAGGCTGGAGGAGTCCCGAGAGCTGGGAACGGTGCAAGGGGCAGAAAACTGACAACAAATAACTTCATAAACATTTTTCTCTTTTTTTTTTTTTTTTTTTTTTTTTTTCTTCCTGCCCTCCGGCTCTGTTGCGTGTGCTGAGACAAGGGACGGGACATGATGTGTGTGGTACCCACGGACCCCGGCAGAGCCCAGCGGGACCACCCTGGGCTGAAGTTTGGCTGTGCCACCCTGCCAGGTGCCGTCTCCGAACCGTGGCAGCTTTGCCCTCCCGCAGCAGCGGCACCACCTTCATCACATGAGTGTAACGAGAGAGCTGGGTGAGGGATTGTTGTGTTGGTTAATCGCTCGTTTGGTCTAATTAAAAATCATCAAGGAAGTAAAGGAAAGGTTTCCCAGAAACCCGAGCTGGCAGGAGGGCAATGCTCTGCTCCGAGCAGGGGTGCAGGAGGGTGGGGAGAGAGCCGCTACCCCAGGGAACTGCTCGGGACAGTGTTCAACCACTTCTCCTCTTATTTTTGGGTCGTGCGTTCGACCTCAGGCTCTCACCTGTGTGCTGGCACACATCCTCCTGCATCCCTGGCGTTTCCCAGGCAGGGAGAGCAGGGAGAGCCCCCCGGCAAGGCCACCCTTCCCTGCCGGCTCCTCCGGGAGCTGCAGACTGGAGCCCCAGCGCTGGGGAGTGCGCCTGGGCAAGGGCAGGTTTTCCAGGAATCTGTTTAGACACATTCACGGGCACACTGAGGCCAGCCCGGGAGGGAGGAAGAAAGTGGAGCGGCTGTTTTCAAATTTTACATTTATATGTGCGGCGTAAAAAGAAAGGGGAAAACAGGCTTTGGACGTTCCCCCGCTTCTTTCATTAAAGCCTCAGCGATGCCTCAGTGAGGCGAAATCAGGTGCCGCCTCCCACCTTGCTGTTGAGGGAACTCTTTTGCCCATTATCACCCCATGGCGCTGAATACAAAAGCATCACTTTTTTTTTTTTTTTTTGTCCCAAAATGGTGCCAATCACCCACCCAGGGGGCCAAGCTGCCCACGAAGGACGCATCTCAAGGTCTCTCTGTCTTTCCCCTGAGCGTGGCAGAGGTGTGGGTGCCTAATTTAGGCTCCTTGGATGCCTGGAGCAAGCGGAAAGAATCTTCACGTGGGAATTCTCCCCCAGCTGTGGGCACGCTGCCCAGCCCAGCTCACGTCCACTATAGGGCCAAACATCCACCCTCCCCTCACCCTTCAGAGCCTGGCCCTGCCTAGAGGAGCCCACAGATGCCAGCAGCTGCCTCCAGCCTCCCCACATCCCCAAGTCTGCTGATTCCCTGGGTTTAAATTCCATTTTGCGTTCAAAGCAAGGAGGGAAAAAAAAATAAACAAAAATTTAGACTTATCATTGTAACACCAAATAAAAAAAAAAATAAAAAAGAAGCTTTCTTGTACTTTCAGGGAAATCGAAATTATGGTTTTGTATTTGCATTTACAAGACCCCTCAGGCTACTTATGTTTGCATTTTCATAACAAAAAGATTGTGCTGTTAATTGATGCAAGCCAGGGCACACAAATCTGAATCCTGGGCAGTTTCTTAAGGGAGCAGCAGCCACCACAATTGCCCAGTTCACATTTGACAATGGGTAAGTCAGCAGTGCCAAAAAAGCAGCTTCTGTGCCTTTGTCAATAATATGCAAGAGATTCATTGGTAATAATTAACTGTTTATTCATAAATGGAATTAGCAAATACACCATGCAACAGTATCCTTCAAGACCTCAGCATTTCCTTTTAGTCAGTCTTGAAAATCTCACTGTGGACTGAGGTTTTGCTTTAGGGTTATATAAATTATTTGAATTAACTGAGTTTGTATTACTAGTGAATTTTTCTCTGCATTTTTGAAGAAGGACTGATTTTCATCACCTTCCCACCCCAGCTGGACCAAACCTTTGGTGAACAAGGAATTTGCTGACATAATTTCAGGGAAGATCAAAAATTCGTTGTACCACTTGTTCTTTCCCAGATTTATGTCCCAGTCCAACAATTTGAAAAGAGGAACTGAGTTTTATTCATTCAGTCTTGTCATTTTAAGAGAATCATCTCTTTAAGGCTATTCCTGGGATGGGCAAAGGGGCAGGAACTTGGCAGGGCTGTCCCTATTATCACGGTATCAGTGGGACAGAACTGTGTCTGAAACCTGTTCATGACATGTCAGGAACCTAAAAATTGAGAGAAGGTTTTACTTCTACCTTTCTCACCATGACAAGTCAACATGATCCTGGCCAAAGGGTATCTGCCAAAAAACAAAACCCAAAAAAACAAAACAAAACAAAACAAAACAAAACAAAACAAAACAAACACCACCACAACAAAAAAAAAAACAAAAAAAAACCACCAAAATCAGTTAAAATGTTCTTGTATTTTCATTTTTTCTTTTTTTCTCTATGAAGAGGGTGCTCAAGTGGGACAATAAGGTCTGGTTTTGGGCAAGAGGAGCCCAAACCTCTTGCTTGAGAAGTTGTGAGAGCTTGTGTTTCCACCAGGTACACAGGGTTGGTGTGGGGAGAGAGAAGGGCAGGGAGGAGGCTCCAGATTCTGCTCTGAAGCTTGCGGAAGTAATTTATCCCACACATTATTTAACGTAAAATAACCATTTGTTGGAGCAGGGAGTGAACCTGTAGCCTGCCCTTATGGTCCTGCTTACCCCACCCTGGTCCCCTTGACCCAGCACAGCTTTAAGGTGTCTCCACAATGTGTTCCATCAGTCCAGCATTAGCTCTGGGGTGCAGAGACAGCTGGGCAGCAGCACTGCCCTTGGCCAGCTCCTGGGGATGCTCCTTGGCTGGGCAGGATGTGGCCCTGGTGCTCTGGGCTGCTCCACTTACCAGTGTAGAGTATCCCAGAATCCTGGAATGGTTTTGGGATGGAAGGGACCTTCAAGATCATGTCATTCCCCAGGGACATCTTCCAGCATCCCAGGCTGCTCCAAGCCCTGTCCAAGCTGGCCAGGGATGGGGCAGCTACAGCTTCTCTGGGCGCCCTGTGCCAGGGCCTTACCACCCTCACAGAGAATTTCTGCCTCGTACCTAATGTAACCCTGCCCTCTGTCAGTTCCATTCCCCCTTCTCAATGTCCTTGTCCAAAGCCCCACTCCACTTCTCTTGGATCCCCTTTAGGTACTGGAAGGGGTTCTGAGGTCTCCCTGGAGCCTTCTCTTCTCCAGGTTGCCACTCTTCTGCTCTTCCTGATGTGCTGCAAGCACAGATGCTGCTTCAGAGCAGTTTGATGGCTGAAGTGTGCCCTGTGGGATGCTCAGTTTGATGCAGTGCCCAGTTCCAAGCCACCCCTTCCCCCTCAGACCTACAGCCAGGTCTTCCTTGGGAACCCACTTTGCTTTTCTGTCACAGGGAGGATTTTGGCAGCAGCTCTTCTGGGAGAGGGGACACGCAGTGTGGGAGGACCAGGCCCTGCCTATTGTATTTCTTGGTGCTGCTAATGACCACGGCTACAGCAATCCTAAAATAAGAAAGTGAGCTGATTGTTATCCGTTATCTGAGATTGTTCCCCACCAAAGGGGGAAATCAGAGCGCAGTTACGTGCTGCACACCAGGTGGCCTGAACTGGAGTCACGAGGCAGAAATACCAGTAAACTTCTGAAAAGTCCAAAGCTCAACCACCACTACCCTGTTCAGGGGTATTTTTAGCATCACCAGCTGCTGTTGCTGGAGCAAACACCCTCAGAGGGGCTGAGAGTGGGGGCATTGCCCTGCCATGGCAAGAGGAGGCTGAGGGCAGGAGAGCTGCTGTGTCCCCTGTCCGTGTCCCCATGCTGGACACTGGCGCCAGGTTGTCCAACCTGCACAGTCAACACTGCCCTGTTAAATTTTTACAAAGGCTGGAGTTAGACCTGTCATTGCAGAGAAAGGCAAATAAAAGTGAAATCCAAAGGGGGCCCAGTTCTGCCCGCCCCAATGCGGCTGGGAAGGATCAAGCCTCATAAACCTTCAGGTCATTAAAAAGAATTAGCTGATAAATGTCATCCTGATGCAGCGTTTGGTGCTGCTCAGGAAGTTGGGGATCCAGGGGGATCCAGGCTGATGCAGGCCAGGAGGGTCAGCCCGCAGGCACGTGCCTCAGTGACCCCAGGGGTGGGACATTCTGTGGTCACGGACCCGTTCCTGGCATCGCAAATCACTCCGGGTCAGCAACATTCAATTTGCCAACAACTTAAAAGTCCAGCCTGTTTTGAAACCAGCATCTGTATTCCTGCCAAGTTTCACAACCCTGATGTTCCTCCCTAATTTAATTTAGTTCCCCTAAATCTTGATGGCTCTTGACGCGATTGGAGGACTTCAATTCACGTTATTACAAAAATGAAAAAAAGGGAAATAAATTTCAAATTGCATGATCACAACAAAAAGCTTGAAAATGTGAGCCCGAAACCTCGTCTGAAAGATCAAAACACAGAAGCTGTAAAAAAGGACGTTATTTGATTTAAGATTTTCTAAAGACCAAATCTCACGATTTGAAGGAGCCTGATTTATAATTTGGGGACACTGGGGACTGGTATCACCTTGTGTACAGTCACGGTTGTGTCTTTCGTCTGCCATCCCTGTCTTCGAAAAAGAGAATAACAGCACCATCTACTGCCGTTCCTCAGCATTCGCTTGGAAACGCCAAACTCCAGCTCCATCAAAGCACCTCAGCAGGTCATGGCTCCGTATTGACAGAGAAACAAGCAAACTTGGACTGCAGAAATCAAAACTCAGCAGTCTACATTACTACTGATGCGTGCTAATTATGAAAAATTTCAGGCCTCAATAATAGACCCTTCCCCCCCAAAACTGGTGTCATTGAAAAAAGCATTTCAGGCTTTGTTTCAGCAAAACAGACCAGTATTTTCATATATTTCCCCCAAATCCTTTCACGTGTTTATTAGCGTAGCCTTGAAGGGCTGTCTGTAGAACTCCCAGTTTCTACCGCCGGCCGGCATTTTCACCGTCAACAACAGCTCATGAAAGAGGTGGAACATCACCCTCGTTTCCAGCCTGGTAAAATCCGGGTCTGTGCTCGGGGCTGGCCAGCTCCCAGCAGTTTGTTTGAAAGTCAAGAATGTGCCACGGTTTAATTACGCTGCTAGGCCGGGGCCCAAATGAAAGCCCCGTTATAAAGAGCAGTCTCAGAGGAGAGGTCCACGCTCGGGTTTTTCTCCCCCGAGTTGATTACTGGTTAACTCGGGGTAGTTAACACGTTTGTAATGTCTGGTCCCGGCACTTCCCAGGTATTTGTTGCAGGATACAAACATTTGTGGTTTATAAAGTAAACAGGTCCGCCGACATTTTTTCGGCCTGGATTTATTTCTGGTCGCAAACCGTCTCAATGACCCGGTTGAAAACGCTCCGCATCCAAGGGAAAAGCGAAAGAAAAATTAATATCTTTTTCCATGTCTAGACCCAGCCGTTTTTATGGGCCACCCCACAGCTTTTGGCATCACCTTCAAGGTGTGAAGCCCTGATGATGAACATGGGTGCTGGTGGGGCAGGTGTGTGGTGGCCACCATGGGGCAGCAGGAAGAGTGATGCTGAACATGAGGTTGTGCTTTCCCCAAAGTGAATCGAGACTCTGCTTTGATGGGATGGTACTGGAGGGACCTCTGTGTGTGTAACTGGGGAAGCAGAGAGAGGCTTTTGAGAGGAAAGAAAAAAAAAAAAAAAAGTGGAGTAAGATTGGGGCTCATTAAGTGATGCAGCAGCACAAGAAAAAAGTGAAGCACGTGGCCCCACATCTGGGGACCCTCTGTCCATCCTGTCTTGCACAATTATACAACAAGAAATGGAGTTTCACCAGGGCAGAGCTCCAGCATCCCTCCTCACATGAGCTGTGAGGGCCAGGCCAGGTATTTGTATACAATGCATAAGTCCCTGGGCTTATCTGCTCCCAAGTCTCTCTATCTTGATAAGTCATTGTCCACCAGCCTCAAGAATTTCCATGTGTTTGCCAGGGCCAGGATGGATATATTTTGGGCCCTCCCCAAATATTTGCTCCAGCACACAGGCTGGGTTTGCTGTAACCCCTGTACATCCATCTGTGCCATGCAGTGCCAGGGGGATGTAAAGGAGATGCACAGCCCAGTTCTGCTATGGAGGAACTTCCCTGCCTCTGTACCAAAATAGGGAGAAAAGAGGTTTTTCAGGCACAGCCCTGCAACGCTGTGGCTGAGCTGAGCAAGGTTGTGCCATGTGGTGACAAAATTTAATGGTCCCACAGCAGCAGCCACTTGAGCAGGAGGGGAGGGCAGGACTTTGGTGGGCTCTGAGTTCTGCACCAAGCCTTCAAGGGGCACAGCACACACACAAAATCTCACCAGCAGCCTTCAAAGCCTGCTCTTTGCTCCCATTTATCTTATCTAGTGCTCCACTGAAGCATGGATTTACATAATACACACCTAATATATTAATGTTGCTATTCATCGAGAGGATCTCGACACTGTTTTCTTTGAAAGTCTTGCCAGAAACGATCAGGCTCCTTAAAACACAAGAGGGTTTTTTATAGCTTTGAAAAGGATTTGCTCTCCCATTTGTATTCTGAACCATTTCACAGAGGCTGTTTGCTTCTGTGATAAGAGCCAGGCCCAAAAACTGAGGAGTGGTAGGATCCACAGTTTGGGTTAGTAGCACATTACAAAACGACAGCACTCAGATTACTGACTCAGCCTGAACTCTCAGTTGTTTCACACCCCCTTTCTAGATGTAATTCTTTCTCCAAAAGTTATCTTGTAACAAGCCTTGTCCCACTTGTCACACACATTTCCAGTTAAAAAAAACATTTTCGTTTTCTCTCTAAGTGCACAGACTTGCCTTCTTGCTTCAGTTTTCTGTGCCAGTTCAATTTTGCTTGGGACAGTGGATTTCCAAAGGCTGAAGAAATGTCTGTAAAGAGGAAAAAAATTCTGTTCAAGTTATGATATCGACTTTAATGCAGCTCAAGTGACTTTAAAAGTACACACAAGTTGCCTTGCAGACCATAGCACCAAACCACTAGAAGGAGGCTATTTTCCCTGTAAAGCCAAGCAGATTCCCTGCAATATACACCCAGCCTATCTTTTCCTTTGTTTTGAATGGGATGAAGAAATACTTGCTTTTACATGAATTTTTGGGCATAAATTATTCTTCCACCCAAAGGTGGACTAAGAAAAATGAGAAGCACATTGACCACTTTATTTTAAATAGTGGCAATGATCAAACCTTGGAACACTCTTTTGAGTAGATCTTTCTACCTTCGTGTCTTGCTTTGTGGTGCAGCTGAACACAAAGTATTTGGCTCAGTACAGGAGGAGATGAAATTAGGTGGCTTCAGCTATCCAGAGACTCAGACCATGGCATTACTGCTCTCTTCTGATCTTCAAAATCTGCAAATTTGCTCTGCATCAGGGATTATGAAATAGCAAAGAGTAAATCCCTTTAAAATTGGCAGTAAATGTCAGGGACTACACTTTAAACACACAAAGACACAGGTTCACTGACTGTCATTGCCCAACAGCCCACAAATAACTCGAGTGCTCCATCATGGACCCTTTATCTCTTTTATCAGAACTGCCAACACCAAACATTGAATGTCAAAATCCTCCTGTTTCCAAACCACAAGACTATTTTGAAACACTGGGATTCAAAAATTAAAGAAAAAGACACCTCCCCTGTCAAAATGGTGCATTCTGGGTTCTAATTTTACCCGTCCTCACCTACTCACCTTTTCCCAGACATGCTCCCAACCTTTACACCCTCCTGCCTTCAGCAAATCCTCACACCACCAGCTGCTGGGAAAGTGGGGCAAAATGCTTGTGGGGTGACAAACCCAACTGCAAAAGCACAAATCACACAAATCTGAGAAGGCACTGTTTTCACTGGGGTTGGTTTTCATCTGCTCTTCAGGGACCATCAGCCTGGGTGGCTCTGTGACTGCGTGTGCTTCTCTGGCCACCTGACAAGCAGCCCAAAAAATACTGGTAGGTCTGACAGACATTAAGGAACCTGGCCCTGATTTTACTCTTTTCTACTGTACTTGGATGGAAAGGTCTTAATGGCCCTCAAAGAGAAAACATGAATCACAGAATGGTTTGGGTTGGAAGGAACTGTAAAGATCATCTTGTTCCAACCCCCTGCCATGGGCAGGGACACCTTCCACTAATCCAAGTTGCTCCAAGCCCTGTCCAGCCTGGCCTTGGACATTTCCAGGGATGGGGCAGCCACAGCTTCTCTGGGCAGCCTGTGCCAGGGCCTCACCACCCTCACAGTGAAAAATTTCTTCCTGCTGTCTAATCTACCCCTGCTCTCTGTCAGCGTGGAGCCATTGTCCCTGCTCCTCTCCATGTCCTTGTCCAAAGTCCCTCTCCAGCTCTCTTGGAGGCCCTTTATGCACTGGAAGGGCCTTTAAGGTCTGTTTGGAACCATCTCCAGGCTGAACACCACAGGGTTCTGCAGCCCTCAGATGATCTTTGTGACTGGACACACTGCAGCAGCTCCATGTCCTTTTATGGACACTCAACATGGTTTTTCTATTTCTTGACCCATTCTTGCTCATGTTTTCCATACTCAGACAGCACCTTGGTGGCTGAGAAGCTGTTGTTCCCTGTATCACACACCCCACCTGAAGGCGAGAGAGAGAACAGACCGAAACAGAAAAAGAGCAAAGGAGAAGAGAACTTAATCTGACATGAAAAATAATTGCATAAAAGGGGAATCTTGCTTCCTAAAATAGGCTGGCACCAGGCTGTAACACGAGACCCTTTTGCTGATGCCAGATGAGGAGAGTGAGCTCAACATGACCGCCTGCCCTTACAAGAACTCAGCCTGGACAACACAGAGCTCTCTCTGCTGCGGCTTAAGACCTTTGATTTCAGAAGAAAGCAATAAACAGCACCTTGCTTCAAAAGTTTCACGATCCATAGAAATTAAACTGGGCCAGTTCAAAAGGCTATTATTAATGTGCCTTCTTGTGCAGATATGATCTTAAGAAAAACACACATCTAGGACTAATAATAACAAATAATAGAGTTATTCATACAGCTGCTGCTTACACGATGGCAATTTCCCCATAATTGCAGGCACAGGGAATGGGCACACAAACAGCAGTCTGTAGTGCCTCTGCCTACTCAGGGCTTGGGTTGAAGCTATTTCTTGTAGGTACATATACTTTTGGGAAGAGAAGTATTTCCAACTCCAACAGAACCTCGATAAAGCTCTCCTGCATCCCGCCTTGATGCTGTGTTTTCACACCAGGAAAACACAAGGAAAAGAAAAACAAAAGGCATGGACACTGAGGTGTTTCAGAGGTAGAATGGTTTCTGGGCAGTGGTGAGATATTCACACCTGAGAACCCTTTGCTCAGCTGGAGACAGAGTAAAAAGGCTCAGGAGAGGTGGCTGTAGTGTCACCTCCAGGACCTGGACCACACCACCCTCCTCAGCAGGGCCAGGGCACAGGAAATGGTGCTGGCAAACACCCAGTGCTCATTAAGTTGTTTAAGGTCACCTGCAGAGTGCAAACAGTGCAGGGAGGGAGCCTCGTGTCCCTCCCGTGGCTCCTGCACCTCCAGGCAGCCCCCACGGCCATGTAACCATTACCTGTCTGCTCCTCACACCTTTGTGTGCTTTTGAGCCCCTTCCTGGGTGCTGGCCCTAAGTGACACTGCCCTGAGCCAGGGGTCAAGCACAGCTGCCTCTCCTGACCAACCTGTTCCTGGCCATGGCTTAGCTGAGAGGTGATAAAAGCAAATAATTTGCTGCCCAAGCTGGAGGTCTGGGGGGGCTAATCCCACCTTCCACCCAGAAGAGCATAGATGAGTGACAGGGAGAGATGCTGGCATTCCCCCTCTTCATCCCACATCAGCTGGAAGACACCTGCAAGGTAAAGAGGAGGAAAGATCTCCCAGGCAAGAGTTGTCTCTCATGGTGCTTCTGCTTTCTCCCAAATCCCATCGGTGGCCTAGGGGTAGTTTGGCTTATTTAGTAAACAAGGTGGATGATGCAAAGGTAATTCCCTCATTGGGAAATGTTTTCCAGCTCGGAGCAGCTGCATTTCCAGTCACCCCAGGCTGCACACCTTGGGGGACATCAAGTGACACCACACAAGCAGACAGCAACGTGTGCAATGTGCTGTGTGTCCAAGCACACACGGGGCTGGCAGCATTCAGAGGAAAAAGAGGATGGGTGAATGCATCCCTGCAGGCTTGGATGCACCTTGACTTGTGGGTGGTGTCTTTGCTCTTCCCTCTGTCACATTATTTTCCTGTCCTGGCAGCCCAGCACTCAGCTGAGCTGGTGGGACAGACCTTGGAGGGGGCTGCACCACAGTGAGATGGCAGCAGGAGATGGGAAAGCTCCACCTCCTCATCCCTTCGATTTTCCCCCTCGTCCAGATGGGATCCTTATTTTTTAATCCAGCTAC
This sequence comes from Phylloscopus collybita, assembly GCA_027886175.1. Classification (NCBI taxonomy): domain Eukaryota; kingdom Metazoa; phylum Chordata; class Aves; order Passeriformes; family Phylloscopidae; genus Phylloscopus; species Phylloscopus collybita. The sequence continues at coordinate 20,100,975 of JAJNNQ010000021.1, forward strand.
CATTTTAATTTCAGTGCCCAGGACTGCATTTGGGAGCCCAAATTCCCACCTTGGATGCCATCTAGTGCTGAGTGCTGAGAGCAGAGGAAATTCCCAAGGTGCCTGGAGCTGCCAGGAGGAAAATCATCTCCACTCCTCTTCCAGGGGCTGCTGGCTCCTGCCAGAGTTTATTTCCCAAGATCCCACTGAAAATCACCTGTGATTTGGGTTGATAAAATTTCTTTTGACCACTTCTTTATCTACCTTTTTTTTTCTTCTTCTTTTTTTTCTTCTCTTCTCTTCTCTCTAATACAGAAGAATTTCAGGAATAAGCAGCCACATTTGCAGCACAGATTCAGGAGGTGGGACACCTTTAAAAGGAAATATCTTGTGGAGTCATCCAAAATCTGTTTGGATGGTTTTGGTTTCCTGGAGATGAACCAACCAGCTGAAGGGCTGGGGTTGGTCCCATTGCCAGGTTGCAGGGGCTGAGAATCCTCAGTCAAACCCTAAGATCCAGGCACTCCAAGGAAGAGGGAAGTGTATTTTTCCCAATTTCAGCACTACCAATTTGTCCACTTCCCAGTGCTGCTGGTTGGGAGGAAATGCTGTTTACATTGGATATTAGGAAAAATTTCTTCATCAAAAGTTTTATCAGGTGTTGGAATAGGCTGCCTGAGGCAGTGATGGAGTCACCATCCCTGGAGGGATTTCAAAGATGTGTAGATGTGGCACTTGGGGACATGGTTTAGTGGTCACCTTGGTGGTCCTGGGATAGTAGCTGGATTCAATGACCTCAAAGGGCTTTTCTAACCTAAATGATTCCATACTTCTATGATTTTTCCTTGTGACCTCTACAGAATGGCCACCCCACTGATGACCACAACATATGCCAGTCTGTAAAGTCCTTCCACCATCCAGACTCAGTTCCCAAAAGCATCATGAGGCTCTTTGAGGTGAAAACCCTCTCTCCTCCTCCACACTCCGGAGCCCAGGAGCACACACCTCCCATGTTCTGGGTGCTCCCAGGAACCAGCCCAGGTCTGTCTCACCCAGCCCAGGTCTCACCTCTGCACTGCAATGCAGACATATCCTCAGGGCATGTCTATCCACCCCGCTCAGGCTGCTCTGGAGCTGGCAGGGAGCAAGTCAGGTCTGGTTTGGGAGCTCTGGGGTGCAGAGCCAGCCAAATTTGCCTGGGCACTGCTGCAGCAGCTCCACAGCTCGGGGCCAGGGCAGGAGGCTGCACAGAGCTGCTCCTCCACAGCCTCCTGCACACTCCCACCCACCCATCCTCCTGCTTTCCTCTGCTTCCACTGGCATCTTGCCCTCCCAAAGCTGACAACGAGGTCATCAGGAGCATCCCAGCACCTCTGGGGCCGTGCATGGCTCCTGCCCCCTTTCAGGGGCACAGGGGCTGAGCCTGCTCCGGGAGAAGCTGAAATGATTCACTTGCAGGCTTGCCTGCTCTTTTATTAACTCAGTCTCTTTTTGTTGTTGTTGTTGTTGTTGTTGTTTTTTCATCTGCAGTTCCAAGTGGGGCAATTTTGAGGTCAAAGCCCTGCCCTGCTCTGACGGGGCCTTCACACGCACCAGAGGCCCTGCCGCCAGGAGAGGCCTGAGACTCGGCCTCAGCCGGCCTGAGCCGACCCACAGAGAAGGCAAAACTGGACTAAATGTTGCTCTCACTCATCCCTATCCAAAGTTAATTGGCTTTAGTGTGGGAAGAACTTACCTGCTCGACTTACATTGGTCAGGCCAGGCCCTGCAGTGTATTTAAGAGAACCCACAGGATGGTGCTGCCTGTGGAGTAGCTGCAGGTACCCCTGGCCTTGAGGAGAGCAGGAGTAGCTGGAAGAGTGTCCTGGATGGACAAACAGAGAGCAGGACACAAGGCAGGGGGCTGCTCCATCTCCCACCAGCAAGAGGGATGTTTGTGTTGAGCTCCTGGAGCAATACTCAGCTGCAATTTGTTTAAAGATGTTGTGCACACTCTATCTTGTTTCTTCGACATATTACTGACAGTTTCACGTGTGCCCTTTCCTCCCCTGCTTCTGCAGGACAGTAAGATTTTAAATGGGGCTGTGGATGTCATAGAACCATAAAATACTTTAAGTTGAACTTAAAGACCATCTACTTCCAACCCCCTGCAATGAACAGGGACACTGTGGAATCCCCTGCAGGGACACCTTCCACTAGCCCAGGTTGCTCAGAGCCCTCTCCAACCTGGCCTTAAACAGTTCCAGGGATGGGGCATCCACCACCTCTCTGGGCAACCTGTGCCAGTGTTTTACCACCCACATCGTGAAAAGATTTCTTTCTCATATTGAGTCTGAATCATTCCTCTTTTAATTTGAAACCTTGTCCTGTCACAACAGGCCCGGCTAAAATGTCTTCTCTTTTCAATTATTGAGGAGGTCCCCACCTAAGGTAGAACAGACCTCCCAGGCAGCTGGAGATGCTGGTAGATGTTGCCCAACATCATTCAACACATCAGGAACAGCAGAACCTGTACCTGGGCAAACTCTGAAGATTAACTTCAGGTGAACCTGCACAGAAGGGTAGTGAGACTTCATTTTGGCTTAGACCTGCCATAGTAAAGCTTGGCTTAGATTGTTTAGGAATTGTTCTATGATAAAATGAAGCCAAATCAGTCAGAAACAGGTGCATTTCTGCACAGCAATTCTGGGCAGGAAAACAACAGGGTATGGGCAGAGCCAGTCTCACCAGTTATATTGGAATGCAAGTGTGGTCTACAGGGCATGGTTGAAATCCCCAGCCTGAGGGCACCGGAGAAGATCCTAAGGCTGTCCTAGCTGGATCAGAGTCAGCTCTCCCTTAGAACAGGGTCCCAAGGCAACCCTGAGTACTTGCCCTCTCCCTTGGGCGCTGGCTGGGGCCATCTGATGTGTGACAGCTCAGGAATCACTCTGAATCAGGAGCAAACCAGCCACCCCCAGATCTGAAATGAGCCCAGTCTTGTTCTCATAGACCTATTCCATCATTTCTCATTTACAAAAAAACACTCACTCTTTTTTTTTTTTTTTCTCTCCCATGAGCCAGCAAACAGAAGCACCATGCTGAAAGGGGTCTCTTTCCTGTTAGAAGCTGTATTTATTTGTGCTCAATGTGTTTGATGTGTGTGCCGCTGATAAAACACAGGCTGTGGTTTAACAAATCAGTGCAGCAGCCCTGATCACAGCCCCTCTGAGCAAAGGGATGCTGGATGCTGGATGTTTCCTTATCTAATCTTTCACACTTCAGCATTTCTTCATGTAAAGCATTGATAATTAAAAATGCGGAAGGGGATGATGATGAGGAGGAGAGATTAAAGAACTTGAACAAAACAGTTGAAACAATAATAGCATTACATTACAGGCAACAATGTCTTCTATTAAGTGACTGCTGTGCAACAGTGCTGAGGGATCCCAAGCTATGGCTCAAAATCCCTCTGTGTTAGGTGACAAGAGCTGCTATGAAAAGCAGACAAACTCCCTACAGGATGCAAAAGGCAGCCCAGGCAGCTGTTTACATCTCCAGTTTTTCTGACACAGATCCTTAATTTCTCCTTAGCTTTTTGCTGAGTTCCAAAGATTTGAGGTGCTCTATTCTCTGAGCTACTCTGCATTTTATAAAAAAGAGATTTACATCAGATGATGCATCAGCTGAAAATAACTGGGAAATATCAAGTAATCATAAGTACATGTCCCACAGGTTCATGTATCTTGAACACTGAAATGGTTCTCACTAAGCAATGAGTCTCGTTTTTGCCCTTGGAAATATCATACACAATTCCTTCTGTTTTGATGGGGGTTTTGTTTTGGAAAGCTGTCTCAATGTTTATGTCAAAGAAGGCAGACCAGAAACCTCTGCTTTGCAGCTGGAGTGGGATGGGATATGAGGTTAGTTCTTGTGGGATTTTTTCTTACGATTCTATGCAGGCTTTGGCTGAGGTAGAGTTAATTTTCTTCATAGGAGTTAGGATGGAGCTGTGTTTTGGATTGTGCTGAAAACTGTGTTGATAATACAGAGCCTCATCCTTCATAAAAACAGGAAAGCATTGGACTCCAAATGAAGGATAAGCAGCAAGGAATCCAGACTTTCAGCTATGAGTTCCACCAAAAAAAAAAAAAAAAAAAAAAAAAAAAAAAAAAAAAAAAAAAAAAAAAAAAATCACACCAAAACAAAACTGCACAGGCTTTCTTCATTATGGCTCAAGAAGCACCAGGGCTGCCTTAAGAGTAAAAATTGCTCCTACTGCATATGGAGAGCCAAAAGCATCCCTGTACAAGAGCCCAAACCTGTCTTAAACTGCATAAGCAGCCATTAGCCAAAAAATCCCGTCTACCATTCCCCACTTGCCTAGCTGCAATCACTTTAGAAAGGAGAAAAAGCAGCAGGCATCATTTATTTATAATTTATTATTGTGAACACAATTCCTCAACACAGTTACACTCCTGGTAATGAAATGCTTCCTCCTAAACCTCTCCTGGTGTAGCTTTGAGCCATTCCCACGTGTCCTATCACTGGATACCAGGGAGAAGAGTTCAGCACCTTCCTCTCCATGTCCCAGAAAGTTGATTCCAAATGAGACAAGCCCAACATCCTTAGCTATTCCTCCCAGGACATGCCTTCCAGGTTTGTTGGCCTCCTCTGGATGCATTCAAGGACCTTCAGAAGCAGCAGGACAGCTTAAAAAAAAAAAAGGAAAGAAATGAGTCAGACCAGATACTTTATAAACTGAGAACAAAGACTCACAGCAAATATGGTCAAGTGAACATAGAGCATGAGGCAATTGAGATGTAACACACAGTGAGGAATTCAACAAATAAAAAAGCCCTCCATGTTAGGATGTGTTAATTTGTTCAGCTAATCCCAGTACTTCTACCCATTCTAACTAATTTAATGCCTCAACCAGAATTGGAGATGCAGGCAGGGCAAGGAAAAGGCACATCAGAGGAGGTGAAAAGGATCAGAAGCAGCATTTTTTCCCACTATAACCTCTTGTATTTTACAGCTCTACCTCATCAGAGCCCATGATCACACATGGGATAACCTTCAGCAGCCAGGTTTGCAGGTTGTCCTACAAGACGTGCTGCCAATCACTGTATCAATCACTGCTCTCTTGGTTTTTCTCATGCTTGTATTGCAAATCAGACTTTCTCAGCAAAGCTGCTGTTCAGTCTCAAGGAGGGTTAAATGGTTTTCCAGCTGATCCTTGGCCACAGTTTCTTTCCACTCCGCTCAAAGCAAGGGCCAAATCCGAGCCTGGCTCTGCGCCCTCTGCTTTCAGTATTACTCGATAAGTTCCTTTTGTCTGGAAAACCCTTCAGATTTATCTCCCACTCCTCCCATGCAGAGATAAGAGCCAAATCCCAAGCACCTTCGCTGAACATGTGCGACTCAGATGGTGGGGGAGCACAGCAGGGCTCCATTTCCATGTGCAGGCTTACAGGACCCAAAGTCATCTGCTGTTTCCTACTTGTTACACACCCCAGCCTGGTCCAGATATGCCACTGAGTGACTCAACGAGACCTAATTTTGTACTAATTAAGCTTTGTCACTGTAATTCCTGTGCAGCAGTACGTGCTGGTGTAGGGCTCTCAGGGGAAGCCCGCTAGATTCCACCTACATCTGCGCCTTCCAGATTCTCCCTCCTGGCCCAGCAAACTTGGCAGAAGCATTTTGATTTCTCCTCAAGTGGGCTGTGAAAAATGAAGATTCTCATCTGAGAGCAGGTCTCCAAAGACTTGTGCAGAGGATGTGAGCACAGCTCCCACGGCCACGCCAGCCCCAAGGCTCCCATCCCAGAGGGCATCCTCAGGCTGGAAGGATTCCACGGCCTCAGCAGAGCAGGGGGGATTAAACCAGGATGGCTGACTGACAGAAATGATAAAACCAGATTAGGAGATCTAATCTCGAGGCAGCAGGAGCAACTGATGGGAAGGCCAGCTGTGAAAATCGCTTTCATTTACACAAGGCACGAGGATGGGCCAAAAATGCTACTGTTAGGATGATGTCTGGTATCACGTGAGTTGGTTAGAAAATATTTGCAGGATTATTACAGTATAGCATTTCTCCAATCAATCAGTAAATTCCTGACACAACGTACACTGAAGTCCATGGGAAAAGCCAACTGCATTCAGCAGGCACTGGGAAAAAATAAAGTGGAAAATTATCCTAATGCACAAGCTTGTAATAGGACACAAGTAAAATGATATCCCTGCTTATAAAAGCAGCCATAGCAAGACTGTAAAATTAAAATGGATGGACAAACACGCAATACAGCCTAAGCAAAATATGATATCCCTGACTATCTAGCACTACTGCTGCACACATCTAGTTAGGGTGTCATGAGGCTGCTGCTTAGGAACACAAAATAGAGGAACAAAGGATTGTTATTTCTCATGGAGGAGGTTTTGGGTTGTTTGTTTTTAACATGGATAGTTAAATGTATGTTTATTTTCCCAATACACTGCTGAGTTAGTAAAGAAAGCATCGGAGAGAGGTTAACTCAGAAGCCTGGGAAACAGGGAAGACAGCCTTTAGTATGTGTGGCTTGTGGTTTATCTTCTGATTGGTAAAATAAGAGTAACGTCCTTTCAGTGACGATGCTTGGGCCCTTTGGCCCTAACTCACTGAGATCTTTCCACAGCAGTGGGACACATGGGTGGGAGGGGAATTTCCTTTAGGAATGCTGCAAGTTGGTGTTTGCACACACATTTTAGAGGGTTTGTACACAGTCAGGTTGCTGTGCTGTGAAGTGTTCCCCCACTTTAGCTGATGGATCATCCCTGCCCATGGAAGAGGTCTCACCTCCCTATGGAAGCACAGGAACTCCAGGCTCCATCGATGCCAGGGAAAGCCTGAGTGCACAAAATTCCTGCGGAGCAGCCGAGGGACAACAACTTCTTGGACAATGGCAACTTGTGCTAAAGCCTTTAGCAATTCTTTCTCATCAGAGCTGCTGGATAATTAAGGCTCCTCTCCAAATGAGTGCGGCAGCTCTTGCACGTTCCCCACTGCGGCCGTGCTGAGCTCGGTGACCCACATAGACAGTGCTGCTGCAGCCTTGGATGAGCCTCCAGCTCACAGCCACACTGAAATGCCACTCACGGAACCAAAATCTGGTTTGTGGCAGCCTTTGAAGACCGTTACAGACATGGCACTTCCCATCCTCAAAGATGATCCTACCAGGATTGATGTGCAATGAGGGAAGCACACACTTTTCTACCAGTTAACAAAAATCTGAATTTCTGAGTGTGCATCCCAATGCAAAGGCCCTTTTGGCTGATTTTTCATCTCTAGGGGGCTCTGCAATTTATCTCTGATCTGGTTGAGTTTCAGGCTGATGCATCAGAAGGGGAAAATCTCTACTTCTCTTGTAAATAAACTTGCAAATAAATCGAGCCATCATGTTGCCATGCCATCCTAATTCATAAGGCAAGATTTGCTCTCAGTTCCAACTCTCCTTGCTGTGCACAGGTCTAGGAATATATGAGAGACCATTCAATGAATGTCTGCAGCTTACACCCACTCCATCTTCATGCCACTGCAACCTACACACAGCTTGATTCCACTCCCCGGACACATTTTCTTGATTCATGTTCAAAATCTGATTGAGTGAGATTTTATATTTGTCCAGACTTTTTTTCCCCTGCTTTGCTGGCTGCCACATGGCAGGAATACAGATGCAGAAAATGTTTGGGAAGGTCCTGATGAGTCCATGGCCACAGTGTGAGCCCCTTCCCTCCTGGAAGGTGATCCCTCTGTCACTGATTGTGGATATCCAAAGTTATTCAGGCTGCTCTCTCAAAAGTATATTCAGAGGGTAAGGGGGAGGGGAGGAAAATTCAGCTGTCAGAAATGGATTTTTAATTTGATTTTTAATCAACCATCTTGCTAATGTGACTGTGGTTTCCCACATCTCCTACCAAAACTCATTCCCTTGATGGAACCTAAAATGCTTTTCTTAAAACCTGTAAGATATTCTTATGCATGGAATCTCTCAATCTTTTTTTTTTTTCCCCAGGAGTGGATTTATTAAAAATACTTAATCTCAACTTGACCATTTCCTCAAGAACTCACTCCAATGGCTTCTGAAGGAAGGGGAAGCCTGCATAAAATATCAGAGACAGAAATTCACAGCCATAACAGCAAGAGAAGCATCAAATCTGGAGACATAATCACATCGAGTTCCTGATGATCCTTATAATGTGGGAGATTATTTAAAGTCATACATCTTCCAGATTTTTTTTTCAATTTAATAATATTTGAAAGAAGCCACTCAAGCCTCTCCAACCAAGATTTCTGATGCAAGAACTCCCCACCGCAGACCAAAAATAGCAGAATTATGAGCGTTAAAAGTGTCTAGCAAGGCTTTTTATTTTAATTCATATTTGAGAAAGGTTTCTAGCAGCTGGGCAAAGTAAGAGCTGTATTCATAAAACCCTTGGCTATTTGCCACACAAATGGTGCTTTTATTGAGCAGGGGGGCAGCGGTGGGGCGGGGGAAGGGGGAATGTGCCTATTCCACATCAGGAATGTGTTTCTCCGATTCATAAATCCTCCTCCTCTCCCCCAGCTGACTAAAGGAAACCTTTCTGAGTTTGCCACTGTGATGAGAGAGGGTGAGAGCGATTCCCTGAGAGTGCCAGGGCCAGGCAGAGAGAGGCATTTCAGTTAAAACAACACGGTTATTAAAACACACACACACACACACAAACAGGACTATGTGCTACAGCCCGGCCCGGGGACAACAGCAGGGACAAATCTGTCAAAGGTACAGCCAACCCATCATACTCACAGCCTGCCACCGAGGGTAATGCCTTGCCATAAATACAGGCATTTTTCAGAGCAGGTCTGAGAGTTTCCAGCCTAAAATGCCCTCTCAGACACAGGCGGGGAGGAGGAATGAGTTACGAGGACAGGGAACTGAAACACAGACAGATTGAGGGCTAAATAAAAATAATATAATACCTAGGTTTACTTAAAAAATGGTGATTGAAGGTGATATGTTGACACAACTGGAAATGGGAACTAGAACCCCTGATTTCCCCCAGGTAAAGCTTTGTCCTGTGCTGCAGGTACCACAAGGCATGAAAGATGCTCCTCAGATGTAGAGAAATATCAGCCCCCTGGGCTGTTCTGGGCTTAGTGACTTCACAGCTCAGCCCTGTGAAAAGTGGAGCAGTTTGGGTTAATAAGAGAGGTCTAACTTTTGGCAGATTCCCAGGTGGGGAGCTTGAAAGCAAAAACAAAATAAAAGCCACTTAAACATTTAGGGCTTGGCAGCAGCCAAGTGGAAGGTTTGGATGGGGATTTTTCGACTTCAGCTCAGCTCCATTTCTCCTACTTTGGGCACTCCAACCCTTAACTGCACGTAACCCTTGAGAGCTTGCCCAGCATCCCACAGGGGCTGAACCCAAATCCTGAGGTCCTGGCTGAGACATGAACCAGGCACTGGACGTGCAGAGACTGAACTCACAGCATCACTCCACCCCAGGCAGGAACATCTGCACTCCACGGCCCCGTCCAAATAACAGATTCTGACACTTCAGTGAGCCCCACTTCAAGTATTTCTTCATCTCCTGCCATCTGCTTGTGGTTTAATTTTAGCCCTATTCTTGTCCTGGCCATTGTGGACGTGGAGAACATGCTGTTCCTCCCTGTTTGATACAGAAAATGCTTCAGATGGGGCAAGGAAATAGTGGACTGAGGCTGCAAGGTCACAGATCTTTAAACAGCATTTCATATCAAGGTCAAAAAAGGCTGGATCTACTGCACAGACCTGAACTCTCCCTCAGTCTGTCCCTGGAATAGATGTTCATGAGTGCAAAGTGAAGGGTGAGGATAAACTTCAAACTCCTCCTCAGCAGCAAGTGCTTTTCCAGCGGAGCTGGGATTATCTCACAGATTATGCCCTAAAAGAAAACATAACTTGGCAAGCCATGGGAAAAAAATGCTTCTACAAGCAACTCAAGTCGCTGGTTTTGTCTCCACCCTTCACAAGTTGTCTGCTAGTTTGATGCTGAGGCTACAAAGTTTCTGTAGGAACTGTATTGCACACAACTTGTAAAAAAAGGAGGGTAAACCAGCAGGAAAATAAAAAAAAAATACACCCTGACTTTTCCATATAATTCACCTCACACCCATATTTGGCTTCGTATTTGTGGATAAAGCCTGAAAGATTGATTGCATGATTGCACAGAAGGGACTAGTGCATAGAGAATCATAGAATTGTTAAGGTTGGAAAAGAGTTCTAGGATCATAGAGCCCAACCACAACTATCTGCTTTAAAAATAACCCCCCAACCAAACCATCACACTAATCACAGGGCACATAAAAAGATAACAGGAATTCATTACTGTTACATTCTAATGGGTTGAGGAATCCAATTACTCATTTGTGCCCTTAATAAAAACCTTATCCAGAAGTCTCATTCTTGTGTAGGAGTAATCCTCTCAGAAATAATGTCCTTCTCTTGCTGCTGGTTAGAGTGTTGTGCACCCAGTGCTTGCACAGGCAGGCAGTCTCTCCTCAGCAGCCTCCTCGTGAAATGGGTGTTTATCACCTGCATGCTTAAAATGTTCTATTTTCAATGCAAGAAATACCACCCTCCTTCCCCACTCTCATACAGAGTTTTCAGCTCACATCCCCACCAGAGCATCACATACTGCCACACAGACTTTCAGCCAATACCAACAAGAGGCCATAATAGGTTCTGGACCCACACCCATTACATTTTTTGAATAATGCTGCTTGTTCCATTACATTACACTCACAAGATTGTATTTGAATAACCAATAATTTTAATAACCCCCAGAAAAGTTAATTTCCAGCACTGAAGCGCAAATGGTTCAACATCTGCTCTTGGCTGCTACATGGGGTTTGATAAATGACATCACTTACATAATATAAATGGGAATTGCTTGGTTACAAATCTAATGTGCATAAGCTGCCTCTGATGCATGCAGTTTCTCCAACATTCAAAAAAAAACCCCATTTCACGTGTCACAGTTTACCCACTGCTGCATTATCTCATTAACTATCTCCTCCCAAAACAGACTGGGAATGCAAATCCTACTGAAAATCCACAGATTAAGGGCACTTACAAGGGTAGGATAGCACGTCCCAGAAGTTGAGCTTTTGTGTTAACAGATGCACAGCATCCCTGGCATTTTTTTGGTCACATTGAACTGGAAAAAAATACAGCACCCAAAAGTGGTGTCAGGGGCAGGGTGCTGAGGTGGGAGCCGGACACAACTGGAGATGTTCAGCTACAAAACCCTTCTGTAGGTTCACGATGGTGGCTGAAGGCAGTGCTGCAACAGGCAGCACCCAGCTTTTCCATGGTGGCCTCCCAGCCCTTCAGCACCCTGCTGCTTAGCCCTGCACTTCCAAAAAAAAAATCCCTTTGAATATCCAGTGAAGGCAGTCTGGTGCCTGAGAGGAGCACCAGCAAAAGGTGAGCATGAGTCAAAGCCTCTGTGGGAGCTGCAAGGGACCTGTGTTTCTGCCCAGGACTCCTGCATCCCACAAAAGGGTGCAAAAAAATTCCACATTTTAGCACTCAGACCTAATTTGTCCTGTAAATCCAGCCCTGGCAGCAGACCAGGGAGAGGGAAGGGCCAGGTATTCCATGGCAGTTTTCCCTGTGCCATCGCACAATCCCTGTCTGTGAGGAGGGTGGACGTGCAGCCAGCTGGGATGGGGGGTGCTCCTGGCTGGCACTGAGGTGTAACAAGAGGCACAGGCAGCAAAGCAAGAGAGAACAAGCCCTGGCAGGATGTATTTAATAAGCCCAAACCCAGAGAACCCGACTGCTAACTCACAGTGTCTGACAAAACAAGAGACAACCGGCCACAAAGGAACCAGAGGCATGTGAGGATGCCCTCCCTTAAAGAGAGACATACATCCTGCTGCTCAGACAAGGGATTTCTCAATGAGCAGGGAAAAAGAAAATAGAAAAAAAGAAAAAATTCTTGGAGACTGCAAACACCCAGCCTCCAGCTGGACTGAACACCATGCAGTCTACGTTTGATTTGTGTTTTAAGTGAGCTGCAACGCTGCTACACGAAACAGATCATTCAGAGATGAATGTAAGCAGGGAGAAGAGATTCCTAGCCTGCTTCACAGTCAAATACCATTTTGTGTGTGATCTGCACCAAAAATAAAAACGCCACTTTGCCAGACACTGGAGTCTCCATCTCCTAGCAACACGCCCCACCCAGCCTTTTCCTCGAGACCCTTCAGCTCCTGCCTGCCAGCACAGCTCCCTTCCCCCGTGTCTGCAAATGAGGTACCCATGAGACAGATACACACACATATATGCCTGCTCTTAAAAGCCAGAAGGAAATTAAGTAAACCTTCTCAAGCCTGAGCCCTGGCACTGCTTTCCAGGAGCATCCCAGGCTCTGCTCTCAGCTCTCACCGACAGTGGAGAGGATGGAAAGCACTGATCCATCTGGGGACATCCTTGCTGCCAAGCAAAGGCCCCCAAAATATATCCTGTAAGTTAAAAAAATACGATTAATGTTAATTTGATGTTTCTAGTAGGCAGCTTCTGTGTGTCAACAGGCAGTGGAAACACTCATGACATCAGCTTGCTCTGAGATTTAGTGACCAGCTTTCAGGAAGCATGCAGGACAGCAGAACAGCACATCTCCATGCAGCAGCTCTTGTTAAACATATTAGCTTTAACCATTAAAAAAATACCACCGGAGTTCACACCTCTTTGTGTGGTGTTTCATTCAGGCAGAGCCAGGGCTTGCCGGGACTGGAAGGGGAGATCAAACAAACCCCAAAGGCAGAGCAGAGCTGCCCGGAGCTTGCAGGGTAAATGCTGGCATGGGCTGACAACTTTGCTGCTGCCTGAAGAAGGGAGACCTTTCCCAGGCATTCCAGGAGATTGTAGCTTTGTATCTTCTCCAAAGTTTACTGTTTCTAAAAGCTGTTTCTCTTATGCCTTCACGTACATCAGTTGTTCTGGTTGAACAGAGGTGGTTTCATTGTACTACAAACGGTTTTGTGTTACAGCAACCTTCCTGTTCTACCCCCAGCTTGTTATTTTAGTTATTTATGTTATTGGATTTCTTGAATTAAGTTGCCATTTTATTATTTATGATAGCACAGTTGCATAGGCTGGCCATTATTCTATCAGGGACCTTGTGTTTACACACACTGTTCCAGCTTCCCAAACAGCTCTTTATTACCTTGGAGCACAGATTGCATTTGTGACTGCCTTCTGCTGCTTGGTGCAGCCGAATGAGAAACAAAGAGCTACAAATTATTAAACTCTCCTCAGATACACTTGGTGCCGATTTTGGCGTTCAGTCATGCTGCTTTCTTGGGATGAGCATCCATTCTTTTTTTTTTTTTTTTTACTGTAAGCAATTCATTTGGTCCAGACAAAGTTTATGTTCTACATAGGAGATGAGAGGGAAAATCCTGCTTTCACTACTGAATCTTTTGGAATTCTGGCTGAAACCATCCGTTGAGTGCACCTTGCCTCCCAGCCCAAAGACCAGCTGGGCCTCAGAGGGTGCATTTGGAGCCCTGCCCCTCACACCCAGCATCCCCCCTGTGGGGATTTGCTCTTTGTGCCAAAAGCAGCTCCCCTGGCTGGTGAACAGTGTTACCAAAAGCAGGGATCAAGCCAAGGAAGCAGCATCAAAAGCAGGGCATACCCCCAGGACAGAGCCACCCTCTGAGGAGCGGGTCCCTGGGCAGGTGTGACATCCCTCACAGGCAGAGAAGGGTGCACCTCAGGGACAGTGTGACCCTTGGGTGGGTGTCACTTCAAGGAAGGTGCCACCAGCACCTCTCTGACGTGTACCACACCAAGTGAGGCACCACAAGGAGGGTGCCCCAAAAGGGGGGTGCACTCTAAGGGCCATGTCCCCACATCAGGCAGGTTTACCCCCGAGGAGGGAGGAGCCTAAGAGTGGCACCACTCCAGGGAGGGTGTCACAGCAGGCAGGGAGGACGTACCCCGAGGACAGTGCCACCAAAGGAGGCTGTCACCCCCGGGCAGATGCATGGCAATTGGAGGTGTACATGGAGGACAGTGCCACCGGAGGACGATGCCCCTTGTGGCAGATGCTGCTCCCAAGGGTTGTCACCCCCGGCAGGTGCGTGGCAACAGAGAATGTACCCTGTGAACAGTGTCACCCGGGGAGGGCGTCACCCGCGGCAGGTGCATATCACAGAGCGTGTAGCCCCTGAACAGTGTCACCCGGGGAGGGTGCCACCTGCGACAGGTGGGTGGCAATAGAGAATGTACCCCGAACAGTGTCACCCGGGGAGGGTGCCACCTGCGACAGGCGGGTGGCAATAGAGATTGTGCCCCGAACAGTGTCACCCGGGGAGGGTGCCACCTCCGACAGCTGGGTGGCAATAGAGAATGTACCCCGAACAGTGTCACCCGGGGAGGGTGCCACCTCCGGCAGGTGGGTGGCAATAGAGAATGTACCCCGAACAGTCTCCCTCGCCTCCAGCAGCTGCATGTCCTAGAGCGTGTACCCCCTGAACGGTGCCACCGGAGGAGGGCGTCACCCCCCGGCAGGTGCCTCTCTAAAAGGATGTCACCCCCGGCAGGCGGGTGACAATACAGAATGTACCCCCTGAACGGTGTCACTCGGGGGGAGGGCGTCACCCGCGGCCGGTGCCGCCCCCAGGGGTGTGCCCGGCAGGTGCCCCCGCTGCGGGCGCTGTCCCCTCCCCGCCGCTCGCACCTGCGGCGGGCGCTCCCCGCCCCTGGGCGGCCGGGCCCCGCCGCGCTCCGCTCCGCTCCCCGCCCCGCCGGCCCGGCCCTGTGCATTGTGGTCCGGCGGCGGGGGGCGAACATGGCCGAGAAGCAGAAGCACGATGGGCGGGTGAAGATCGGCCACTACGTGCTGGGGGACACGCTGGGGGTCGGCACCTTCGGCAAAGTCAAGAGCTGAGTACCGCGGCCGCGGGCGGGGCCGGGCCGGGCCGGGTGCGCCCCTCGCCGCCGCCTCCCTCCTCCCTCTCCCGCGGCCTCCGCGCCGGCATCGCCTCCCTTCCCTCCGCTCCGCTGCCTCGGCGGCTCCTCTCAGCATCCCCGGGGAGGCGGCTGGCGGAGCCGTGCCCGGAGCACACGGGCGGGGAGGCGGCCGCTGCCCGCGGCGGGGATGCGGCGGTGGCGGGCGGCCGGTGGGAGATGCGGCGCTCGCCCCTCGGTGCCCGGGGCTGTCACAGCCCCCGGAGCCCGTGCTGCGAGCGGCACCCACCGAAACTTCGCTGCCGCGCTCGGAGGGAGGCGATGGGGAGGCTGGAGCGCGCACCGGCATCCCGCCCCTCCGTCCCGGCAATGCGCTCCGAGCTCCGTTCCTTCCCCCGATGCTCGGAGGGGCGGCAGGTTGCTCCGGGGGGCTGCTGGAGCCGGCGGCCAAGGGGGTTCGTGCTGCCGCCCCTCCGAGCATCGCCCCGCGGAGCCGAGCGCGCCCCGCAGCCCCCGAGCGGCTCCCGCGGGGATGGAGGGGCCGGGGCGGGCAGGGATGAGGCGGCTGCGCCGTCACCCGGGGAAGGGAAGGCTCCAGAGCGACCCCAGAGCACCTTGCAGTGCGTAGAGGGGCTGCAGGAGAGCCGGAGAGGGATTTTGGGCAGGGCGTGGAGCGGTGGGGCGAGGGGGAATGGCTTCATGCTGACAGAGGGCAGGGTTAGATGGGGCACTGGGGAGAAATTGTTCCCTGTGAGGGTGGGGACGCCCTGGCACAGGGTGCCCAGAGAAGCTGTGGCTGCCCCTGGATCTCTGGAAGTGTCCAAGGCCAGGTTGGATGGGGCTTGGAGCAGCCTGGGACAGTGGGAGGTGTCCTTGCCCATCACAGGGGGTGGGATGAGATGAGCTTTAAGGTCCCTTCCATCCCAAACCATTCCAGGATTGCAGGATGGGGGGCTTGTGTCAGGCTGGGGCTCCACACAAGGGATTCCTTGGCCAGTCGTGCCAGAGCAGCCAACTCACACCCTGAAAGTTTTGCTTTACCTGGCTGTGAGGTTTGCAAATACTTGAGTTTCTTTTTCCTGTGAATTCTGCCATTACGCACAAATTTCATTTTTTTAACAAGATACTGAAAAACCAGAAAACCAACAAAATTCAGTGTCTAAGTTGTGTTTCCCAGTAGGAAATGGATTTACATCGAGGTGGGGGAGCTGCTGTCTCATTCAGTGTCCTCCCACCCCGTTGGGATGTGGCTGGGCAAAGGGGTGCTGTGCCTGCCCTCAGTGCCTGGAGTTTTAAAATAAACCCAAATTGACAGCAGATGAAAGAAACCACCACAACCACTGCAGCTAAGTCCACCTGTGGCCATTAATCACGCCCCTAAAAATATATTGCTGTGTTTAATCCCAAACCACAAATTCACTGTCTAAAGAATTATCAGAATAAATACTTCTAACAGTAAGGGCCATTTAAATCACTTGTGTGTACTAGCAGACCTCAGCACTGCTCCAAAGGCAGGTTTTTTCCTTGCAGACCAATTGAAACCTGCCAACAATAGCCTTTTTTCTTCCTTAGCTAGCACAAATACCCCCTACCTTACATATGACCTGAGTTTGGTAAAAATGGACATATTCCAAAGAAATATTTCAAATAACATAAAAGATTTCCCAGCTCAAAATCCTCTATAGGCGAGGAGTACCCTTTATATGGTTTTTGGTTGTTTTTTTTTTCCCCTTAGTATTTTGCCTACAACTGGCAGGTGAAGTTTGTGCTTGAGGCTGGGAACTGAAATGAAGAAATGGAATCTCCCATTTATACAGAATTACAGCATTTGAATCAAACGAGCTTTGGAAAAACTTGTATTCACATGAGAAAAGCAGAGGTTTTTGTTGATTGATTCAAGCATTGCATATTGGGTATAATAATTGCTTTTTCAGGGAAAAGTCAGGTGCCATCAGTGATATTTCTTGTTGCTGATGTGTTTTCTTCAGATCCTGCCTTGTAGGAGGTTTTGGTTTTGGCACTCTTTCCTGCCTTACTCGTCAGAGTGAAGAAATCGTAATTTACAGTTGTTCAGGACTGTTGTTATTAAGGAAATAAGAAGTGGCAGTGAGAGGGAGGATTTAGTGACATGGGGCACAAACCAGACCTTGAACTCATGGCTGGAGCTGAGTAGTCATTTTGAGCCATCAGAAGCCAGAGATAGGATTGATAAAGTCCCTGACTGCCTGGGTCATCAGGGAACTGATCCTCCTAAAAACTGGCTGAAACACTGCAAGAAACTGTTTTGTTTTAAGCCCATTCAGTTTCTTGATCTCATTTGCAGAAAGTCCACACAAGGCACAGAGGGAAGCAAATAGGTTGGCAGATGAGGGCAGGATTTTGGTGATAATGCTGCAATTCCATCTGGAAATGGTGATGAGGACACAGCATCTGTTAGAAGAGAGGAAGGTGGCAGGAGCTGATGTGGTGGGTGGATTGGAGGTGTCATGTCAAGACTTGAAGTTGCCACACAGCGTTTTTATCAAATACAGTTGTTCTCCCTGTCCTCTGGGGCAAAGATTAGAATAATTTGCAGAAACAGAACTGTGGGGAAGATCTTGGGTTTGGAGTTTAGAGCTTGGAGGAAGCATGTGGCATCTCCTTCCCTTGGGGGCTGGCAAGAGCAGATGAGACAAACTGTCTTTGCTGTGGGCTCCTCCCAGCCTGTGGGTCCCCAAAAGCTCTCGGGTGACCGCAGCCCTCACACAGCCAAGTTCACAGTGCAGCCTGGGGAGCTTCTGTCAAAATCCAGCAGAGTAACCCAGACGTTGTTTTCCGTGTGATGCCACCCACGGCATCCCTGGGGACCTTGGTGGCTCCTTTCCCTCACTTGTTTGCCACAAAAATGACCAATTTGTGTTCCCTGGAGGACTGGCAGTGCTTGGGTTGTGTTTCTGTCACCTCCACTGGCTCCGGTCGGGAGCAGATCCCATTTTTCCCAGGCACTGTAGCATTGCTGCTGAGAGACAAACTTTGTGTCAGAGGGAAGATAAACTAAAGGAGACTGAGCAGATGAAGGGCAGGGAAAGGCTGGTACAACACACAAGCAAGTGGCACTGGGGCAGAATTAATACAGCATGGCTAAATATATGCTTGGGGTGGATTTCAGCTTTAACTTTGGGCTGAGATAAGTAAGGGCCAGCAGAGCTGATAGGGAAGGAGTTTCCTCACCCCTCCACAAGCTTCTACATTGCCCTGAAGCATTTGCAGAAATGTTAACTGCTTGTGCTGCCTGAGCTGGTAGGATAAAGTGATGTAAAAACCCCTGCTCTCAAGGGGTTTTCGTTACTATCTGTGCTCATGGTGCTGTAATCACTATTCCTCCTAATTTTTTTTTTTCTTTTATAAAAATAAGTAAATGTCAGGAGTCTCCTTTCTACTTTTTAAATCTGGTGAGGCAGTGAGAGGGAAGAAGGTGTCCTCACAACCAGCCAAGGCCACCACTGCCCACCCTTGGGGTGAGGGTCCTCTTCCGTGCCTGTGGGAGACCTGGGACCTCTCTTCTAGGATGATCCTGGGGTTTGGGGACAGTGACCCCATGAGCAGAGGGAGGCTTGTCCTTACTGCCCATGTCTAAATTCCTGCAGCTACAGGGAGCCCTCAAAGGCTTAAAAGTCTCCCACCACAGAGAAAATTGTGTTCTCTCTTTGTCTCTCTCTCTCTCACCGAGTTCAAGGAGGCTTAACAAGTCACTGGGGACAGAAACAATAATATCTCTGTATCTAATGCTTACTGTAAGCAAAAGATGGATTACAAAATAGGCTGTTTATTTTTAATTATTAATGTGTTTGTGCTAGCAAACCTTTGCAGAGTTACACATTGTTTGTCACGGATGGAGAAGGGGATGAACTATTTGGCAATAGTATTAAAAACAATAATTATTCATTCCGGGCAGGGCCATTTTTTTTCCCCCCCCTAGTGTATAATAAAAATTTTTCAAAGCATATGCTGAGGCAGGGCCAGAAAGCGTTGTCCTGAAACAGAGGGTGGCAGAAATCAGGGTTTTCCTCCTAGTTCAGTGAGGAAAACTTGGCTTTACCTCCCTGCAGCAGTGCACTGCTCTCCTCTCCCCAAGGATTCACCAGGGAAAATGCCTCCCCGGACTATTTACAGCACTCTCCTTGCACTGCACCAGAGGAATTATCTGCCTCCTCCAGCCCTCAGCTAATCCCTAAATTGCATCTCTGCTGCAAAGCTGAGTTTATTTTCATTCCATCATCTAGTAGTTTTAAGTATTACGAGGAATAAAATGGACATGCAAAGTGGTGCTTTAATTTTCAAGGGCAGTAAAGTGTTTTATTTTTAGGATGCTCTTATTGAGGAAAGAATCTCTGGCAGGTCTTATCTGGTGGCTAATAATAGTGACCTGGTGTGCCCTGAGTGCTGCTGCCCTGCCCTTCTCATGCCTCCTGCTTACCCTGGGTGCTTCTGATCAGCTCATTAGGGCTGCCAAAATTACAGGCTCTAATAATGTAATAACAAGGTTTGCTCACAATAATTAACTCCTTGCACCGCGTGTTATTACTGGAAGGGCGACGTTGGTAATTAGAGAGCACAAATATTTACTGTAAGCAGCTTTTTTTCTGTGCAGGCTTTAGGAAACCATCCCTGTGTCACCCTGTTGAATATCACATCAGAAAACGCTGGAGAAGGGGCAGCTCGTTCTGAGAACCCTTTTTGGATGTAAACACCCCGTTTTCAAGCTCTTTTCTGCTGCTCTCAGCTTCAGTATAAGCCTCGCTTCCTGGGAGCTTCTTTTATTTTTTTTGTGTGGTCTGTTTATTGATAACAAATGGATCCCACGCTGCATTCGTTTCACATCATTAAGTACAATTCCCCCAGTGACAGTGGGGCTGCTCCTCCCAGTTTATGGTTATGGTTTTTCCCTGAACACAGGAGATAAACATCAGCATCTCATTGCACCAAGTGCATTTTTTTTTTTAAAAAAACCCCTCCATATTGAAACTTGCATCTTTCCTAAAAGCAGAGTTTGAAGTCCAGCAGTGTTCCTGCTGCTTGTCATCAAAGCAAGAAGCACGCTGGAGGAAGTATAAATAGAAATTCATTTTAGTAATGCAAATCCTGCAGTCCTATTTTGGGCAGGGAAAATCCCCATACATTTTTTTTTTTTTAAAGAAGTGTGATGGTCTAGTTTTAAGACTGGGTTTATGAGGGATTTTGTCTACCAGTGTGTTATGGTGGAGATTCTCCTCTGCCATTTAAATATATCTGTTTCTGATTAATCTAGCTTTTACATGCTATAAATCCTGGCAAATTAGCTTGGGGTATGACCTCCTCCAGCAACTCACTCTGTTTTATTTAGTGGAGTGGTTTTGGCAGATAAGTCCCCTCTCTTCTGCCTTCTATGACTCCACTGGGAAAACAGTGAAGAGACAAAAACTTTAAAATATTTCACACCCTCATCTTCTGCTTTTTTTTTTTTTCCCCCCTTTAGAAATGGCTTTTTGCTTATAGTGCCCTAAACTACTTGTGTGAACCCTGCTGCACTGTTTAGTGACTTTGCAATGCTCTCTCTCTCTCTCTCTCTCATAGTTGGTGAACACCAGCTGACAGGGCACAAAGTAGCAGTGAAAATACTGAACAGGCAGAAAATCCGCAGCCTGGATGTGGTGGGGAAGATCAAGAGGGAAATTCAAAACCTGAAGCTCTTCCGGCACCCTCACATTATCAAGCTGTGAGTACCCTCCCTGCCACGTGCTCAGCTGCTCCCCTGGGCACAGAGACCTCTCATGCACAGCTGCCTGGGTTCCAGGAGATGGATTGGAGCAGTAAAAAATGCGTTTGGTCAAGTTTTTTTGTGTGTAAGATGACCCGCTGGCACAGGTTTTCCAGAGAGGCTGTGGCTTCCCCATCCTTGGAAGTGGTCAAGGCAAGGATGGATGGGTCTTCAAACAACCTGGGATAGTGGAAGGTGACCCTGCCCATGGCAGGATGGGCTTTAATGTCCCTTCCAACCCAAACCATGCTAAGATTCCATGAATTGCAGCATGGGCAAGCTCTGAGAGCGAAACCTCGGCCTCCAGTCCATAGGATTTATGTTTTAATGGGCTGATTATCCAGGGCTTAAAAGAACACTCTTTTTTTTTTTTTTTTTTTTTTTATGAAATTTATTATTCAGACATAAGTTTTGAAAGTCGCCACTTTGATGAACCTGAGTTGGGGTCGTAAATCAGCACCTGCACTGCAGCCTCTGGGATTCCTGCTCAATCCCCAGTTTGTGCAGCCAGCCCACATTAATGAGGCACTCGATAATATCTTTGGCATTCCTATAAAAGAAAGCTGTTGAATGGTAACTGCAAGGGTAAGTTGACATTTAGGTCAGCCTTAAAACTGGCATGAGATATAGCAAATACCTGGGACTTAGAGGCAAGGGAAAACAAATTCTCTCTACAGTTATTTAACTAACCATGCAGCAACTGTTGACTTTAGAGTAACTTCACAGTGCTGTGGATTTATTGGGAGAACAGATTGGTATTATTTCATGAAAAAAAGCTCCAGCAAGGCCCCTCAGCTGTGTGCCCAGCATCCTGCAAGTCAAATCCTGTTCACACATTTGTCAAAGCAATAAAAATTAAATCCAGTTTGACAATATCTGTGCCCCATGTTGCATTCATGAAATGCAGTGATAAAGATGTGAGGAGATTGGGGCACACAAACCTTTCAGTAAGTTTTTAAATGTATATAAAAGAAATATTGGGGCAATTAATGGTAACTCAGATGTCTGGGTCCAAAACTCTTCAGAAAAATGAGGTTTATGCTATTGATCTTTATGGGAGTATCCCATATGCCCTTGCCAGCCTCTGAAAATTGCTGAAATCTCTTTGTTTCAAATTACAGCCCTGTAAAAATTCATGAAATTCATCTTAAGGGAAAAAAAAAAAAAAGCAAACAACAACAAAAGAATGAATCTGAAATAAAAGAGAGGGAGGTCCCAGCTGGTGCTGCTGTGAATTCCTGGGGCTGCATTGACCTCAGCTGATCACTGGAAGTTTACTCCAGCTGGGACACTGGAATGCCTTTGCAGCACTGAGGGATCATTTTGAGGGAAAATGGAGAATAAATCTGCAAGTTGAAGGTGATACTCTGGGGTTTCCCCCCCGTTCTTGAAGGATTTAATATTTGAAAAACAACTTCAGGGGATCTGCTTTTCATTTCTGTACCTGTCCAGAGGAAGCTCTCTCTAGTGCCTAGAGCTCTTTATCTTCTTTTTTCCTGATATGAGGGACTCCAGATGGATCCTCTCCTTGCCCCCAGCTAACCAGGACTTCATTTCTAAAGCTGTTGTTGCAGATCTTACCCAAAATGGAAATTTAGAAGTCAGGGCAGTCCTAAATGTGATGAGATTGCCTGGCAGATATTTCAGAGGATTATTTAAAGGGCTGAAGGAAGATCATAGGTCTGGAAAAGAGGTCCTTTCCCAGACAAGTGAAAGTTTATACTGGAAACAAGAGACGGCTTTTCAGAAGTGGAAAGCAGCTACGAGTGCAAGATCCAAACAAATTCTTCCTTGAAGTGTTGATGTGGAATTAATAATCTGTTTAAAAGCCTTTCCCTGTTCTTAATGACATATTTATTTTTCTACATCTGCTTGTGTTTTTGAAGGTACCAGGTCATCAGCACACCAACAGACTTCTTCATGGTGATGGAATACGTGTCGGGCGGGGAATTGTTCGATTACATCTGTAAGCACGGACGTGTAAGTGCCAGTCCCCAGTCAGCCCAGACACTTGTGTGGGAAGAGGATGGTGTTGAGGAGCAAAGTGACTGCTCAAGGGAGCACAGTTAAGGTTAAAGCCCAAAATAGAAGTTGCTTCACAGCAACCCCATCTGGGGTGTCTCGTACCGGCTCGCACGAAACTTGTTTGTGATTTTTCGCAGCGTTCTCTGGTGTATTGTCGGTCCTCAAACCAAAATATCCAAGGTAACGTGTTGCTTAGGGCAAATATTTGGAAAACTTGGCTTCTTTTTGTGATTTTTAGCTATGGGTTGCCTGTCAAAACCCCCACAGATCAGCAGCAAATTTATGGCATGGGAGGGGGAGACCACTTGGTGTGGTCTCTGCCCCGGTCATTCACCTCTCCCAGACCCTCCTCTTGGTTCCATGTCAGTTCTTTGAAGACTTTTCAGGGATGTGGCTTATCTGAACAACATTTTCAAATGCCAGCAGTCCCACTGGGTATAAATCACCTGAAGCTTGATTGGGTTGAGCCTGTGAAATGTGAGATTTTGGTTACTAGGAAAATCGCTGGTGTCTGCCCCACGGAGCAGTTGCAGGGCAAGGAGGTAAAAATGGGCCAAAGTGGACATCCAGAATAAGGGTTTTTGTGAAGGATCAGCCCATCACACCTTCCCTCTCTGTGCTACAAAATCAACACACTTACAGCAAATTGAGTTAGATTAGTGTAGTGGTCAGTGGAGCTGACTCAGTTTTTTTTTTTTTATATGTACAGTTCTGATTTCTCAAACATTTTACCCATCTAGATCTTTTCAGTGTCTGAACTTCTCCATTCATAAACTCAGTTTTTCATGAAGGGAGTCTTTTGGATTTCATCAGTAAAAATAGTAATTGAAAATGTCGTTTCTCTGATACAGCTCCTACAACTTTATAGCTATAGAGGTTATTAAAATCACCACGATACCCCAGCTTCACCTGTTGCTTCCAGAGGAAGTCCTTGAGGAATTGCTCCCAGCAACATCCTCTGTGGTGTTTTGTCCAGCCTGGATCTGTACCAGTCCCATTGGGACAGACAGCAGGGCATTTTCTGATAGGTGCCACCTTTCAATTCCTGTTGACATCTCAGCTAAACCGAGGTCTCAGCTTTCATCTCTGGGCCGTATCACTTTCAAACGCTGGCACACCGTAAAATTCAGGGGTGAGAAACCTGCTTTATTTGCTGCCTCTGGTCGCAGGCAGGCTGGGATTTTCTCTCTGCACTCTGGAAGCTTTTTGGCTCCTTGCTAAGTCAAACCTTCCCCTGCCAGCTCTGCGTGCACACCAACCCCCAGCGCTGTTCCCTCTGCTGTTCCGCAGGTCGAGGAGGCAGAAGCTCGGCGCCTTTTCCAGCAGATCCTCTCCGCAGTGGATTACTGCCACAGGCACATGGTTGTGCACAGGGACCTGAAGCCAGAGAACGTGCTGCTGGATGCACACATGAATGCAAAGATAGCTGATTTTGGTATGTGACCCCAGCAGCATTCCAGAGGCGCAGCCAGCGCCGCCGGAGCGTGGCCGTGGAGCGGCCGTACCAAACCCAGACAGAGCCTGCTGCCCCGGCCACCAGCTGCTCCACCTGGGAATCCCACCCTTAGAAACACTGCCCTTCCTGCAGCAGCAGGCATTACTTGGTGCAGGCTGCTCCTGTGCTGGCACTGAGAGTGGAGCAGCGAAGTAATTTGTAAATCTGTGCTGTGTTTTAGTGTAATCACCCGACGTAAAATTTACCTAATTTATGTGTGAGGCAGGCTCGGTGCAGCTAATTCAGGAGGAGCTGTGTGTGTTTATTTTCGTGCATGTTCTCCCTCTGTCTGGCCATGTGCTCTTGGCCTCAGTTCATTTTACAACGAGCAGGAACAGGAGACACTTAAGTGGCATTAGGGATTGAAATCCATTAAAATACCCGGGCTACCAACTCTGTCCTGGTGAGTCCTTTCTAGCAATGTAAATCCTTCTGAAGATTTACTCATTTCACAGCCCCACCCAATTGCCACATGAAGAAAGTGCTCTGGGGTGAATTATGTCTCTTCCCCTCTGTGCTCTGGGATTTGCAACTTAGAGGAGCAAAATTAGCCTGGAGTGAATATTCCTTGGTTGGGTAGGAGGAAAAAACAACAACAAAAAATAACAACAATAACAAAATTTATAATTTTCCAATCAGTTCAGAGAAATCTGTCTAAATTATATCAACAGTTCCCTTCCAAATATCCCACTCCACTTCCTTTCCTCTGTGTGACACGCGGTCCAGAGTGTCTGGACCTTCAGATCAAACATCAATGGATAACAAGCATTTTGTTTTTAGGGCTGTCCAACATGATGTCAGATGGTGAATTTCTACGCACCAGCTGTGGTTCCCCAAATTATGCAGCCCCTGAAGTCATCTCTGGAAGGTAAGACATCCCTTTTCTTATCAGAGTTTGTGTGAGCACATGGACTTTAAATTTGTTCTTGGTATTGGGAACAGCTTTGCACATCTAGTAAAAGCAGCTGAATCCTTCCAAGCTGGGTTTTACGTTTGGGTGAATCTGTTGGCAAAGATTTGAAGGTTTTCTTGGTTATTTTACTTCTCAATAGCTGTAATAACAATCTGTGCTTTGCTACAGGTGTTTACTTTGGAGCAATTATTAATACCAGATGTTGACTGTTTATATTGCTAATTAAAGAGGGTGAAAATGACTCTTTGGGTGCAAATATTGAGGTTACAGGTGGAAAGGCTTTTCCAGCCCACCCCTTCCTCTCTAGCCCACCTGTAATATAAAACAGTGTTAATGAGGAAAACCATTCACTAACAGAAGAACCAGGAAGATCTTTAATCACTTCCCAACACTTGTAATGAAAATACTTGTCTTCTGGTTCCTTAAGCCTGGGGTTTTGGCTGCAGCAGGAGGTTCAACCTTCAGAGCTTTGTTTTGAACTGATTCATTGAATTGACAAACCTCTTCTGTGGTTGCATCTCTCAGCATGAAACATCTGTACAGCACATGGAGTGTTGAACACACCCCACAAGGTTGAATTGGCCTGCCATGTGTTGATACAGAAGTGTTGCCTCCTATATTTTGCTGTCAGGAGCAGAAATTACATAGAATGTACTTTTTTTTCTGCTAATTCTTTCTCTATAATACCTTAGCAAAGGTTGCAAATATAGATTTGCAAATTTTCAGTCCTCTGAATGGTCCTTCAAACTGCCCATCTCATTATCTGCCCCCTTTTTTTTTGAATCCCCCATTGCCATGAGCCTTACCTTTCCTAATCCAGTGTCTTTTTGCCTATATCTGTAGCTTTTAAATAGAACATTTTGTTCAGAATGTGTTTGCTATGATTATGATTATTTTATCCCTGTTTACACCAGAGCAAGTGTTGGCAGAGCATCCTAGGAATTAGACTAGCATCCAAAAACCCTGTTGTGACTACAGCTCTGTGTGTGAGAAGAAACCAAGTAAATCCTCATTGTCAAGAAGGGGACAAAGCCAGAAACTACTGGGATTCCAAAAGAATATTGATAGTATTTCCATCTCAGTGAAGGCCAGATACATGTTTTTCAATTTGTATAGGAGACAAGGCACATGGCAGGTCAGCAAGAAGGATTTACTCCCTGAGTGTTCCAGGGCTACAGGCAGTTCAGCTTAGTAACAACAAAAGTAAGAAGGAAAACTAAAACCAAGCCCACATGTTGCTCTTTCTCGCTGGCAGGAGCTGCATCCCTCCCTCATCACTCCCACCTACAGGCTCAGGGCTGCCTGAGTTTTATGCCCCTGCTCAATCTGCCAAGCTGACCTCTTCTCAGAGCTGCAGCAGCCTGGGAGAGCTGCATGTGAGGGGGACAGGCACAATCCACCCTCCCTGCCTTGCTGGTGGGTGTGTGGGGCAGGGGGCAGCTGACTCCTGGCTCCTGCTGCCTTCTCTGATAGAGCACAAAAGTAGTAGAGTGTGACAGCTCAGGTTTCAGAGCTATAAAAGTGCATCTCATTTGGGTTTAAAGGTCCAAAAGACTGCTCAGGCAGTGAGCTTATCAGCAAAAGAATCAGGTTTCTGATCTGTGGGAGTTGGGCGTGGAGGCAGGGCTGAGGGGGCATCCAGCTGAGCCTCTTGTCTTTCCAAAATGGCTTTGCTGCTGTCCCTGGCCTCAGCAGGGAAAGTCTCACCCTTGGACAAGCAGACCAAGTGTTCTGGGGGTGTTCAGAGGATGCTCACGTGCATGACCAGCACGATTTCTACACTGATATGTCTGCAGTGATGCTTTTCAGGAGGAGCAAGTGCAGGATGCTGAAGTTTCATGAAGAGACTTCTGTAGTTGCATTTCAACTTCTGTATTTCAGTTGGGCCTCACAGCCCAGGGGCAAGTGTTGCCTCCCAAAATCTCTGGGGAGGCATCAGTTGTAGCAAGAAGAGATGAGCAGGAGCAGCAAAACTGTGTATTTGGGGTGTCCTGAGTTGGTGATGGCAGAGAGCACATTTGGCAGCTTGTCGGAAGCGGGAGCACTTAGATACCAGCACACCAAAAATAAACTCTCAGAGATAGAATTATCTGTTGCTGCTTGATGTGCCTCGTTCAATTAACAGAAATTTCTGGCTGAGCCTTCAGGGCAAAGGAGCAAACAGCCAGGCAGGGCTCTTGGAAATGCGGGGTTTGGCTTTTTGGAGAGTTTTGGGGAGTCAGGGAGTACACAGGAGTGTGGGCAGCCAGTGCCAGCCCTGCCATTCATTTCCCTGGGTAGTTTTGGCTGAAGCAGATTTGGTTTGGGGGGAGCCACATGAGCAGCCCTGGTGAGGGATGGAGCTCTGTCTCTGGTGGAGCTGGCAGGAGGTCCCTCACCTGCACCCTGACTGAGGAGAGATGGGGGTGACACAGAGCCTGAACCCTGATGGAGGAGAGAGTGGGGTGACACAGAGCCTGCACCCTGACTAAGGAGAGGATGGGGATGACACAGAGCCTGCACCCTGATGGAGGAGAGAATGGGGGTGACACAGAGCCTGCACCCTGACTGAGGAGAGGATGGGGGTGACACAGAGCCTGCACCCTGATGGAGGAGAGAATGGGGGTGACACAGAGCCTGCACCCTGACTGAGGAGAGGATGGGGGTGACACAGAGCCTGAACCCTGATGGAGGAGAGGATGGGGGTGACACAGAGCCTGCACCCTGACTGAGGAGAGGATGGGGGTGACACAGAGCCTGCACCCTGACTGAGGAGAGGATGGGGGTGACACAGAGCCTGAACCCTGATGGAGGAGAGGATGGGGGTGACACAGAGCCTGCACCCTGACTGAGGAGAGGATGGGGGTGACACAGAGCCTGAACCCTGATGGAGGAGAGGATGGAGGTGACACAGAGCCTGCATGCTGAGGAGAGAATGAGGGTGACACAGAGCCTGCACCCTGACTGAGGATGGGAGTGGGGGTGACACAGAGCCTGCACCCTGACTGAGGAGAGGATGGAGGCAACAGCTTTCTCCTGCCCTTGTCCTCCTGCAGGCTCTATGCTGGCCCAGAGGTGGACATCTGGAGCTGTGGTGTCATCCTCTACGCCCTCCTGTGTGGCACTCTGCCTTTTGACGACGAGCACGTCCCCACCCTGTTCAAGAAGATCCGTGGGGGAGTGTTTTACATCCCTGAGTACCTCAACCGCTCCGTGGCCATGCTCCTCATGCACATGCTGCAGGTGGACCCCCTCAAGCGAGCCACCATCAAGGACATCAGGTCAGCTCAGGTGGGCTGGGGTGGGCTGGCTGCCTCTGGGGGTCTCTGCTGACTGTCCTGGGGGTCACCTGCCGGGCAGGTTGGTTTTTAGGAGTAGTCAGCTAATCCAGATGGTTTTTGTCCCAAGTGATTCAAGGAGCAGCTCTGCACCTCTTCTGTGCTGGCTGGAAGTGCGTGATGATGGACAGAATGAGGATTTTATATATATATATATATATATTTTATACACAAATATTTAAAATTCTCTTTTGTTGCCTTATAAAATAGCCTTAAAATCTCCTACCAGCACTTAGGAAGACCAGCTATAGCATGCAATAATCCCCAATATTTAATACCCAACAGCCATTTTTCCTTACTTTATTTCAGGACCACGTCCCTGTGGGTACCAGATAAAGAGGGTAGTCATTGTACTTACTGTATATCCAAAAGAAAAGGAGGAGAAACCCAAGAATTACTAACTTAATATGTAAATACTGGATGCATTACATCTAGCTATGTGCTAAGCATAAACATAAATGTTACTGGGGCTTCCAGGAATTCTCAGGTTTTTAATGCCTTAATTTTACCCTCCAGGCAAACCCATGCAAACTTCCTTTTTTATTTCTTAATTCCTTAGGATTAGAGGATTTAATTACATATTAGAGAGGTAGCACATGTGGTGAGATTACTGTCAATACATAGAACCTATAGACAAGGCACTGTTTTGGACACTTAGTTATCATTCCCCTCGTTGTAGATTGGTGGGAATTGGGTAGGTTTGATGCTGTGTCTCTCCATCAGGCCTGTGGGAATCCCAAAGTGTGAGAACCTTGGAAGTGCTGAGTTCTTACTTCAAAGCCCGGTGTGCAGAGTGCCACCATCGTCCCCGTACCGGGGCTGCGTTTTGCTCCCGGTTCATCAGCCGGGCTTTACCCTTTGGCTGGCCACGGTTTCCCCGTCTTGCCTCTCACACAGATCCTCCCCTCTGCCTTCCCTAGGGAGCACGAGTGGTTCAAGGAGGAGCTGCCCAGCTACCTGTTCCCAGAGGACCCCTCCTACGACGCCACGGTCATCGACGACGACGCGGTGCGCGAGGTGTGCGAGAAGTTCGAGTGCACCGAGTCGGAGGTGCTGAACAGCCTGTACAGCGGCGACCCCCAGGACCAGCTGGCCGTGGCCTACCACCTGGTCATCGACAACCGCCGCATCATGAACCAGGCCAGCGAGTTCTACCTGGCCTCCAGCCCCCCCACCGGCTCCTTCATGGACGACAGCGCCCTGCACATCCCGCCGGGCGTGAAGCCGCACCCCGAGCGCATGCCGCCGCTCATCGCCGACAGCCCCAAAGCCCGCTGCCCCCTGGACGCCCTCAACACCACCAAGCCAAAGCCCCTGACTGTCAAAAAGGCCAAGTGGCACCTGGGGATCCGCAGCCAGAGCAAGCCCTATGACATTATGGCCGAGGTGTACCGGGCTATGAAGCAGCTGGACTTCGAGTGGAAGGTAGGGGAGTTGTCTTGGTTTGGAAAGGCAGGTATCAGCCAGGGAAAGCTGGAGTTTCCTTTAGAATGGGGAATGTAAACCCCTCACCCCCTGCCAAATTATAATTTTGCAATTAAGGGGCTTTCAGGCAAAGATTTGGGAATTGGAATAACAGTTCTTTACTGAGAATATTAACAATACAAATGTAGTAGAAAAAACAAAACCACCCAACCAAACCAGCAAACAAACAATTTTGGAAAACCCTGACAGAGTCAGAGCTGCAACCTGACACCCTGTTGGTCAGGGTGTTGGAAGCAGTTCAAAAGTGAGTCTTCCTGGAGTGGCAGAGGTGGTTCTGTTGGAGTAGAGATGATCCTGTAGCAAAAGGGTCCAGTGGGTGAGAAGGGTCCAGTCTTCCTCCAGCAATCAGGTGAAGCTGGATACCTGGTGTTCCTGTGGCTCAGTTTTATCCAGGTAGGAATGGTTGGCTCCCCCCACTGGGTGGAGCATCTCCCAATAGGATGATGGAATGTGGATAGTCTGTTTTGGGGATGTGTGCTTTTAGGGGTGTCTTAATGGTCCATTAGCAGAAAATATTCCCCTGGAGGGAGGATGGGCAGTGAAAGAGATAAGAAATGATGCCCTAGCTGGTTTTAACAGGTTTATCAAAAGGCACCGCCCCCCCCCCTCCTCCCAGAGTTACAAGAGATAATGAAAAACATCTTCCCAACTGCTTTCAGCAGATGAAATAGAATACACATTTTTGGTTCCACAACCCAAGACAGGATTGTTAATGCCCCAGCATTCCTGTAAACTCAGGGGAGGTTTGTGAATGTGGTTACAGCCTCACCTGTTCCAGATAGATGCCCTCACCTTGCAGTCATCCCTGCTATTCCTTGTTCAGGCAGACTCACTGATTCAAGGTGCCAGCTGTGTGCTTCAGTGTTTATTCATGGCGTGAAATAAGGGGTTTCTTTCTGAGTGCTCCAGGACTTCAGCTGGAAAGATGATTCTCCCTCGTTTAGCTTCAGGGATAAGAGGAACTGTTCACATTTCTAATTTTAGTGGCTAATTCCTTGCGAGGTCATCTCGAGTGCTCCTGAGCAGAGGAACTCTCATTATTTCTGTCTGGTCCTGTCAGGACTGAAGTGGTACAGTACAAGTTGTCCTGAAGGATGCATAGATGAGGGGCAGGGGGCCTTGGGTGCAGAGTTTGTATCACTGATATGGTGGCCTTTTCCTTGATGGAGATGCAGCAGTGCTCACAGACCAGATGTGTTTTCAGACACTTACTGCTTCCTCAGTTTAGGGCTCAGCTTCTTGATTTAAACCCAGATGTTTTAGTTGACAGTACTCACTGCAGGTATTTCTCCAGGGCTGTGCAACATTTAGTCACAGTGTTTTTCAAAGTTGGACTGGTAAATCCCTAAATTAGCCCTGGATCTCTGCTGCTGTGCTTGACTCCCCAAATCCTGGTGCAGCCCCTGAGGTGAGCTCTCCTGCCTCGTAGCCATTGGCAGCAGCATCATGTGAGCATTGGGATCCAGGTAAGGAGAATTTCAGCCCAGATCTTCATCACCAGAGGAGCTCTCCTCCTCCCTCCAGGTCCCAAGTGCTGTACTGTGTGAATTTCACTGTGCTGCTTCTTTAAAACCTCCTGACTCCTCCTTATTTTTGATATTATTACATCTTTAAAGCCAAGTAGCTTCCAGAAATCCCGTTTCCCTGCACCAGGCAGGAGATGGACTGTGGCCAGGTGCATTTGCCCACACCAGCCAGACATTTGTTAGCTGCATGGTTTTACAGGGAGTGAACAAACCTGCTGTATTTCTGGTGCAGCCTCAAAAACCAACTCAGCCCATCATCTCTGTGTAGGAAGGGGAGCTTATTTCATACAAGGAGGTTTCACAATAGCCTTTCCCACCCTAAGAATAACTTCAGATGTGACTCTTCGTCAAAATTAACTCTCCCATCCACGCAGTTGCCTCATAAATATAGCGCAGAGAAAAGATCTCGTTGTAAATGAGATGCAGCCGATTGTGAGGTGGGAAGCATCGAGGGGAAATACTCAGCCTGAGGCTGATCCACAAGCAGTGGGTTCAGCTGTGCTGATGGGAGAGGCTGCTCTGCCCAGCTTGCCCTGATTTCATGAACACTGTCCATCTACGTGGGTCCAGGAGTGGACTTTTTGGTTCATGTGGCCTCGGCTGCTGGTGAGGGAGGAGCAAACATCAGTTTTGTGCCTGGCAGATGGGTCACTGCAGCTTCCTCAGCCAGCAGCTGGTGAATCAGAGCCTTGAGAGGAATATTTAAAGATAGGAGGGAATGAAGCCGTTTGCTTCATTTTATAGGCGTGGTCCTTTTGAGAAACTCTTTTTCCCAGAAGATGCCTTGCTGGTATGTAGGAGAAATAAGGAAAGGAGTGTTCCTTTTGCTGCCTGGAGTGTCCCTGCTGAGGGCAGGTTTCCCCTTGCAGGTGGTGAACGCCTACCACCTGCGGGTGCGCCGCAAGAACCCCGTCACCGGCAACTACGTGAAGATGAGCCTGCAGCTCTACCAGGTGGACAACCGCAGCTATCTGCTGGACTTCAAAAGCATCGATGGTGAGTAGGAGATGGAGAGCACGTAGAAGGGCAAGGCTGGAAGTTTTAAGAAGCCTCCTCTGCGTTTTGCAGCGCTTCACAGGTGTGTCATTTCGGCAAAAGCGCTTCCGAGCCGTTCGTCTCTGCTGCTGTCCTCGTATTATTACCTGCACTGCAGCTGCCGAGCTAATCCCACTTTTTCTCTTTTCTTCCTTATTTTTTTTTTTTTTTTCTTCTTCCTTTGGGCCTTCCAAGACGAGGTGATGGAGCAGAGGTCTGGCTCCTCCACGCCCCAGCGCTCCTGCTCGGCCGCGGGCTTGCACCGGCCGCGCCTGAGCATCGACGCGGCGGCGGCCACCGAGTGCCAGTCGCTGATGGGCTCCCTGAGCGGCTCCTTCGTGGGCAGCATCCCCTCGGTGCCCCCGCGCCTGGGCAGCCACACCATGGACTTCTTCGAGATGTGTGCCAGCCTCATCATGGCCCTGGCCCGCTGAGGGCCGCCCCCGCGCGCTGAGAAGGATCTGCGCCGACTCGTCCGCCCCTCCTCTCTTCTGAGTCCTTCTTCTTCCTCCTCCTCCCCTCGCTGCCCCGCAGCCCGTGGCACAGAGCCGAGTCCAGACCCCCAAAATATGCCCCCCTCTAGCAAGGCACCAAGGAAATTAACTTCGTTTCTCTCCTTGTGCCTGGTGAAATGTATCCGGTACCCTCTTTGTTTTCCCTTTCCTTGTGAGCCCCGTGGGAAACGTCAAGGCTGTGAAGTGACAAAGGTATCACTGAGATTTTGGAAAACACCTCCCCCCTGGTTCATCCTGAGGTAATGGAGGCACAGCCAGGCTTCCTGCAGGGAGTTGGATGTTTGTTTCCCTGATGCTGTGCAGAGCAGGGACAGGATGGGCTGAGCCAGGGCAGAGGGGTTTGGCCAGGAGCTCTGTGACATGAAGTGGAGGGTGACGAAGCAGCCCTGCAGTGTTCACACCCAGGTACCGGCCTCTCTAACACTTTTCTCCCCAAAGCAGCAGCTGCTTGGATGCTTCTGCACTAGTGCAATATGACCTCCCTCCCCTCTCTTTTCCCCTCTGCTAAAGATGGGGAGGGAAGGTGGGATGTGCAAAGGTCCTGGTCCAAACCTTTCAGCCCTGTGTCCAGCCTTTGCAGAGGAGTGTCCCTAAGGTGCTTTGTTTCCCCCCCGAGAGCTCCGGACAGCACTGACCCGCTCGCCACGCTCGGAGCTGAAGGCAGATTGCCTTTCTCCTTGCCTGCTCCCCCTCTCCTGCCTCACCACGGGCTGCAGGGGCTGAATCCCAAGCGGGGTGAGCAGAGGACAGGATCACCCACCTGAAAACCCAGCGCTTCACCTGAGGCTTGGGATCATCCCTGCTGGGCAGGAGCCATCAGCAGCGCACAGCTCCGGAGCACTCACCTCTCACCTTTCCCCTAGGGAGCTCTGCCTGCTGTCTCCTCCCCAAAATCACTGCCAAATTTGCCTTCCCTGCTGCTGGACACTCACTGCACCTGCCCAAGGGCTCTCCTGTCCTGCTGCTGCCCACTGGACTGACCATCGCCCCGCCGCTGACCAGGCAGGCATATCCCAACCCGGAATTTTACTCTTCCTTTGCTACTGGCTGTCTGAAAGATGGGATTTTATTTTTTAAGATGAACCGTGGGGATTTTTTAAGGTCAAATTCTTGTTACCCAAGGGAAAACCCTTAATGCATGTGTGACTTCTTTGTTTAAAAGGGTTATTATTTTTTATTACACGGGATTAATCCAGTGGGCAGCGTTGGCATCTCCTTGGCTTTGACATGGTATTTAATTCCATTTACTTGATTATGAAGTAATAGTCTAATCAAGGAACAAATGCTTTACGAAAGCTTTGCCAAAAAAAAAAAAAATCCTGGCTGGTGGGGGGTTTGTTATTTTTTTTTCATGTTCTGTTTTAAGAAACAAAGCAAAGAACTTCTGCTGCTCCCAGTTATGCAGTCATTCAACTTGAAAAAGAATTTAATCTGTCTTTTTGATAGCTTCTTACGACCCCTTGAGGTTTTTTCCTAGGTTGTTTTTTTTTGTACAGTTGCACTTTAATTTATACTTTCTGCAAGTTTGTATGAGAAGCAAGGAAGAGAACAACACATTAAGCCTTTTTTACTGATCATTTAAAGTAATCAAGACAAACACGGGATATTTTTGCCATCTACTGGCAGTTAAATGGACCTTTTCAGCTTGAAGTCCTTTTTTTTAAAAAGAGAACCACAAAATTGCCTTACTTTTGTTACAGATTGTGCTTGGATCCTCACTAATGTGACTTTACAGCTCCAGTTTTTCCAGAAGCCACACAAAGTAGTAAGCTTCCAAAAAAAAAAAAAAAAAAAAAAAAAAAAAAGAGAGAGAGAAAATCAGTTTTTTGCTGTTAAGCTCTTTAACACTAAATCCAACACAGAAGTGGTTGAGTGGTTGGACTGTAAGCCCACAGCAGAACAGCTCTGTTTTTAAAAGAAATACTGGAAATATTTGTAGCGCTCCTAGGTTTTGTAATGAGCCTTTTATTATATTATGATTATTAAATAAATACTCTGGGGTGGAGGATGGCTTTGGTGCTGTGCCTGGTGGCTGCCAGGTGATTTGTGTCCCTAGTGCTGTGGTGTGAGTTTGGATAGAGAATCCAAACTCCTGCATGCAAAAAAAAAAAAAAAAAAAAAAAAAAAAAAAAAAAAAAAAAAGAAAAAACCCAGCCCCACCCCAGAGTCAAAGCTGAGGAGCACCCAGCCCTTCAGCAGCTTTTGGAACAAGGCTGAGATGAGCAAAGAGCCCTGAATGGTTTGGGGTGATGGAGATGAACCCCTTTGCAAAGGAGCAGGAGCAGCTGTAGGGACAGGTATTAATTTCCATCCAGGAAACAGCAGTGAGTGAAATGTGTTTGAAATGTTAAAGGCTTTTCAAATCTTCACTCCCAGCTGAGCATCTTGCCAAAATCCTGGCAGCAGCTGTAGCCCCCTCGATAAGGGGCTGGTGTGTTACAGTCTGGGGCTCAGGAGCAGGTAGATGTATTGATGTCTTTTTTAAAATTGACTCTTGTCCTCTGGGATTTCCTACCCAGCAGAGCTAACAGTATTAGGCAGCAGCAAATGCCCTTGGGGAGGAAATATTTGCTTCCTGGAGGCGGGTGGGATTTCTGGGTTGTAGAATAAGCCCCTTGTGGCATCTTCTCAGACCCGTGCAAGCATTAACTGCTGTGTGGATCTGCAAAACCAGTCCTGCCTGGAGGGCAGTCAGAGTTACTCAGCTTTCCATATGGAGAGGCACAAGGAGATGAAGCACTTCCCTGCTCAGGGTCAGCAGAGGCAGTGGAGGGAGCAGGGCTGGTGGAAGCACCTCCTCAGTGACCGCATCGGACTGAGCGGTCCATCACAGCCTTACCCCAACCCCTGCTGCACTTTGAAACACTCTGAGGACTTTTCACTTCTTTTTACTGTTTATTTTACCTTCAAATGGGCTGTGTTCTGTTTCCCAGCTGCAGAGGAGCTGCTGACCTCCCATTACATTTTCCAGAGGAAGAGTTTAACTTTCACACTGTTACACTGTGGTCAGCTCTTTTTTGAGTTTTGCTGGTACATGCACAAGCATCGGGAAAAGCAGGGTAGACAATATTTGAACTGCAGAAACTTGAATTACTCCAAGTGCAATTTTTCAGAAGCCACTGGACAGCTGTGCTTTGCAAGCCACAGACTCACCCAAATTTTGCTTCGGCCCGAGTGGGAGAGAGACAAAATGCAAAGGATGAAGGGTTCAGATAGGCTCCAACAGAAACCTCCAGCTCCTGGATGAGTTAATTCAGAAATACCTTGTGCTGTTCTTGTTGGAAGCTATATATATGTAAATATTATGTATGCATACATACATATATATAAAATGTAAGTGGCACCCCTGTTGTTGGCCTCTCAGCTTTGTTCTTCCAGCAGGGCAGGTGTGTGCCCCGGACACTGCCACCACTCACTAATCCCAGCCTCTGAGAGGACCTGGACAAAGGGGATGCTGTTTTTACACCCTCTTTTAAGTGTAAAGCTCATGAGCAGCTTAGCTGACCCCATCAGGCTCGGCATGGCCTTGGCCAGGGATGGGAGGGGAAGTGGCATCAGAAGCTGTGAGAATCCTGCCCTTCCACCCTCTTGGCCAAAGCCCCGGTGCCAATGGGGTTTGGGGCAGGTTTATTTTCAGGAGCAGGAGCTGAGCAGGTAAAGGCAGCAGGATATTTTTTTTCCCCCCTTTAACAGGTCAGAAACACATCTTCAGCTGTGTGTCCAGTTCAGCATTTCATGAGGTGTGCAGGAGCAGAGGGGAACACGCGGGCAGTGTTGTAAAAACCGCGGAGCAGCTGGTTAGTGTTCGTTAGTGTGCGTACGTTCCTGTCCGTGATTGTAGCGGCACTCGTGTCGGAATAGATGAGCTTTGAACAAAGTCACCCTTCTGTCTACTCCTTTTCATTTCACTGCTCTTTGCTGTCAGCCTGCAGCCCTGCAGGAGGAGGAGGGAGCTGTGTGCAGGACGTGAGCTCGTGCCTTCGCCGCGCGTTGGGACTGCTGGAAGTGGCAGCTTTGTTTCACGAGGTGCACAATTTCCCCAGCTCGTGCAGGATCCCCCCGCTGAGACGTTGCAGGCCGTGTTTCTAAATACTTGAAGTACCATTTGTTGTGCAATTATTTGGCTTCGCCCTTTTATTAGCTGAGAGGAGAGAAGGGAAGAGGAATCGCACATCTGGATGAGCCAAACCAACCCCGGCTCGAGCTCCTGCTGTTTCTTTCCTGGAAAGTTTCAGGATCTGGTTTTGTTCCAGGTGTATGATGTACCTTACTAGAGTCACCTTGCTTAAGGTCTTACTTTGGTATGGGCTTTTCATTTAGTGCTTTCCTTTGGCTTCCTTCGCCCTCCCCTTATATATCCCTTTTTCATCATTCACTTATATTAAAAAAACA
The DNA here is from genome assembly GCA_027886175.1 of Phylloscopus collybita. Classification (NCBI taxonomy): domain Eukaryota; kingdom Metazoa; phylum Chordata; class Aves; order Passeriformes; family Phylloscopidae; genus Phylloscopus; species Phylloscopus collybita. The sequence goes on from JAJNNQ010000021.1 coordinate 20,138,398, forward strand.
AAAAACGCAACAGCTTCTTGTAATTCTGAGTTCCCAGTCTGCCTCCCGGCCGTGGAGTTAATGATTCAGCCAGAGGTACCTCACTCCCGTGCCTGAGAGATGAACTGGGTTTCAGAGTTCCCACATGACACCTACTGATGGAACACTGACTTTTGCAGAGAGCACACCTGGTATTTGATGCACAGATCTTTGCTCATTTTAATCGTCAAAATTAGGAGAACTGGACTGTGAATCAGAGCTCTACCTGCAAGCACGAGTACACTTTTGGTGTTAGAACAAGTCTGTTTTTAACAAAAGCCTTGAAGTTCCTGCTGAAGCTGCCTTAATTTAAAAATCAAAGTTTATTTGTAAGAATCATCTCTGATTTTTTTTTTTTTTTTCAAGTTTGGGAATAGGTTATTTATCCTCATCTCACAAAGCTGTGAAGTAGATCCTGTAGCCATGGTAATATTTATTCTTGTTGCTGAAAGCATGTTCATGTGTTCTGTATCATGTTATATTCACGTGGTTTGTACCTCAATGCATTTGTTTTGGTTTGTTTTTTATTTTTTTTCTTTTAGAGCACAAAGCAAAACTGAATCCCAGGATTTCTGTGGTGTCCGTGGTCCAGCCTCCTCTTTGGGCAGACAAAATAAGAAAGGTGAACTAGACTTGTCCACTGCAGTTTTTAAATTCATACTCTAAGGAGTATTTATGATTTATAATATTACGTATTTATGATTTTAAGAAAAATATGCTGAACTTTAAGAAGTTCTGAGTAGAAGCATCCCTTCAAACATATCATTAACATGAAGCTCAGAAAAAAAAACCCTGAGCTCCATAAACACTCCATCCTTCTCAATATTTTCTATTTTGTCAACTGAGGGCCCAGAGGGGGCTTTGTTTTCCAGTTTGTGGCTGTAGTACTTTCTGTTATGGAAGAGCACAGAGCCCTGGTTCAGTTTTGTCCTTTGTGCACTAGATAATCACAACGAAGCCTTTTTCCTTCCATTTATGGTGTGGAAAGTGTTTCTCGGTGTACTGCACTGCATGTGATAGCTGTCTCCATGGTTGACATTTGCACTTTAATAAACTCAGAGATGAAAAAGAGATAAAAAGCAGCAAATCCTTCTGGATTTCCTTACTGCACAGTCCCTTTCTGCAGCCTGGGCTTGGCTGCTGGAGTTTCCCTCTGGAGATCCTTGCACGTCCACAGATGCCCTCAGGGCTTGGTGGGGGGCAAAGGGGCAAAGGATGGAGTTAAGATTTTTACATGAGTAATTCCAAAACAACTTCCCCAACCCAAAATCCATGCCAGGAGCCAGGCCCATGCAGTTACACGTGCTGACTCAGATTTTGACTCCTTTCAGCAAGGAGTGAAGAGAGAGAGAGAGAGAAAGTATTTTAAAGAATCATGCAAAAATAACCTTGCACTGCAGAAGAAGTGTTGAGGACCAAACTGGGCACCTGTTTCCTCTGTGTCTGTGGTGCAGGAGGATGTAACTCCAGTTCAAGCACACAGCTTGCAGGGAGTGCTCCAGATTTGTCCCTGTCCTATCCCCTTTTTGCACAATTTCAGTTCTCCCTCAGACTCATCAACTCCCAGCTGTTCCCATGATTATTTCCCCTTTGAGGAGAAACGTGGAGGAACAGGGCTTAACACTCACATGAGAATTATTTTAAGTTTTGATGTGGTTAGGATGTACCAATAAGGCTATAAAAGAGAAGAAAATTTTTAAAAAAGGATGAGTTTAATTTCCTGACCACTCTCTTGACCTAAATATAGCCAACCTGTGGTTTAACTGAGGAAATCTAAGTTTCTGTATCTAAAGCATTTTTGTATTATCTGGAGTCAGCCCATAGCAAGCTCTTTTCTTCTTTGCATGCACTGGAATGTGTTCATGAGGGGAAAAAAAAAAACCCAAAAACCAAAAACCCAAAACCCAAAAACCAACAAACAAACAAACACAAAAAAACCAACCAAAAAAACCCCAAAGAACCCAAACAAAACAAACAAAACAAAAACAAACAAAAAAACAAACAAAGAGGAAAAAACCCAACCACATTTCTAAGGGTAATGCAAGGCATCCTTGCATTAAATCAGCTGCCTCTGGCAGTGCAAGAAGTTTGTGTTTCACAGGGATTTGGGGCACAACCCCACAAGGACCGTGCGTCACCACAGCGGGATCACATCTGTCACAGGATACAGGGGGAGATTCCTTAAAAAAACCCTTCCTTTAAAATAAGGAAAACTTGTTCAATAACTTCCTTGGGAGGCTAAAAAAAGAGCTTGCACGTGTGGCTAATGCAGGATTTGCCTGTAGTGCTTACAGAGGGGGTGATGAAGAGACCTCATGAGTGGTGACCAAGGGCTGGCAGGGAGGAGGATGAGGAGGGGGTGGAGGAAGGGTGTGTTTTCTTCAAGGTTTTAATCCTAAACATCACCATGGGGAATAAAAAAAAAAAAAAAATCCTGTGGAGAAACTGTCTCCAGCACTTCCCTGGGGCCAATTCCCTGCAAAGGGATGGAGGTGAAGGGCACAGAGCACGTCCCAGCCTGTGCCAAAGCCAAACACCTCCCCACCTCCCCAAACTCTCCCTTTCCACCAGAAAAATCCAAATATTTGGGCTGGCAGGGCTGCAAAGCTGCGCATGCTTACAGGGGAGTGCTTTATTTATTTAATTTTTGGGGTTTTTTTTTCTGCAAGGATGGATGCAGGCCAATGCACTTAATAGTAACCACATGGTAAAATAAATAAGAATGCCTGTATAGACTTAAAAGTAAATGTTAAATATTTGCTCTTTTTTTTTGTTTTTTTACTGATGTCTCCTATGCCAGCTTTGAAATGGCCCTGTGGCAAAGAGGGCTTTTATTTTTCTTAAGCCTGGAACATTTAATAATTTCTAATTAAAACATCTTACATTTTTAGGGTATTTATGAGCAAACTGATATGGGCTCCTAAAATGTGCCAGGGAGGGGTAAAAGCTGTACACTACAGCCAAATTTAAAGGTTTTTCTTTTTTTTCAAAGCCATGTAAAAACTTTATCCGCATTTTTTTTTTTCCCTTTTGAAGAGGTGTCTACTGAATACATGGAGGAGAAGCCATTAGCAATTTATGTTTCTCTTCCTACATTTAGGAGCATTTTTCTGAAAATAAGTAATCATCCTCCAGGCCCACAGTGGAGAGAGAACAGCCTGAACACAGGGGCAACTGTTGGGTAATTCCCTGTAGCTGCGAGTCCTTGGGAGCCAGGAGTCAGCCTTTACATATCTGGGATGCCTAAGTTAGCTTACAAAAATAAAGTAGTTTTTGACTGAATGCTTTATTTACTCTTTTTTTCATTTTTTTTTCTTTTTGCAAAGAAATGAGTCAACTTTTCCACTATTTTATAAATTTAACAGAGCAAGAGTGGTGATACATACTACTTCTCCCAATACTTTTAAGACCAAAAGCAGTTCCAATTTATATGGTTTGCTTTTTAAAGAGCAAATCTTTTGGGGAACCTTTGCAATTCTGACAGCAGTGGGACTGAGCAACTAAACTGCACTATTCTTTTTCTTAGAATGTAGAAACATAATGGCTATTTCAGAGCTGACCAACAAGGCACTCCAAAAAGTTAGAAATACTGGAAGTAACTAATAATCAGCGAAGACATACTCCAAATGGCAGGGAAAATAATAAAATAAAATAAAATAATAAAAATTAAAATAAATAAAATAATAAAAATAAAATAAAATAAAATAATAATAAATAAAATACAATACAATAAAATAATAAATAAATAAAATAATAAAAATAAAATAAAATAAAATCATAAAATATAAAATAAAATAAATAAAATAGACATCTCTTGCACATTGAACAGTGTAAAAAAACCCAGCTTTATTTACATTCCCATCATCACCCCACAGCTGACCAACGTGGGCTGTCACAGATGCAGGAAGCACAAAGGAGACCTTCAGGGATGCTCCAGGGGAGAGCAGCTCTCAGGGCAGTTAGTACTGTCTGTCTCAAAGAGAAAAAAAAAAAAAAAAAAAAGACATTTTCCCAGCCAAGGGCCACCTGGGCAAGAGAAGGTTCATTTGTATGAATTATGCATGAGCATGCAAGGAAATGCTGCAGCAGGGAATTTAAGGGAGTGTTTTGGCAAGGCACACCGAGTGGCCCATGTTTGCTGCAGATGTGGATTAATATGGCATATCTGAAGGCAAGTCAGGAATCTCCAATTTATGCAAGCCATGACTGGACAGGGCTTTTTTTAGCTGCAGTTGGACTTGGAAACTTGTCTGGCAGCAGAGCAAAACTGGAAATACTTATTTAATATTTAATGCTGGCTGTTTACATTGACTCCCCCTGCCTTCAGAAGTTTCAAGCAGGCTCCCCCAGCTATATCACCAGGCAGGAAAGAGAGGGAAAACACCCATCACAATAAATAAAAAATCTGAGTTTACCTGAAGTCCAAGTGCTCCACCAGAACGTACCCATCTGAGGGAAGAGGGAAAAGGAAGGGGGTTTGTAGCCACGGTTTGTGCCTGCCATGTTTTGGTTTCAAGAAATCCTGTTCCCAGGAACAGAACTTGTAAACAAGGTCGTGTTATTATAAACTAAGATATTTTTCTACGTGTTTTCATAAAGGAGGGACTTTGCTTGATGGTCTCTTCAAGTGGCCAATGGGTCGAGAGGTCCCCACCTCTAAGGTAGGTGCATTTGTAGAAAGGTATAAAATAGGTTTGAAAAATAAATCGGAGCTGTTGGGGAAGATGAAAAAGGAAAACAAATATGACTGCTTAGGTTTTGAGAATATGAAACCTATGGGTGAAATAGAATTGAAAGCAATTTTGGATGTTTAGAGCTTTAGTTAGTGGACAACTGGAGAACAATAGTGTGGCCAGCCACAGGTAATCCCCCTTTGATTAAACAATGCCCTTCTCCTCACCGAAAGTCCAAGGGTCAGAGCAGACCCTACCAGCTTGGCAGGAGGGGTCCGAAGAATAGTTTTTAGGGTTTAAAATATAACACAGTATGGTAATGTAATGATTCTTATAGGCTGTATGTAAATGCTGTAGGATTTGTATCTTGTATTAGATTGGTTGGTGTCAGTTAGAATATTCAGTATAGAAGAAGATTTAATCTATTGTAACGGGAACTTTGCTCTCTTACTACTCTCACTGCTCTTACTGCTCTTACTGCTCTCTAGCCTCTCTCTTGCTCTTGCTCTTCTCTCTCTCTCCCAGCTCTGCTCTGAGCTGCAGCTGGCAGCTCTTAGCAGGGCTCCTTCACCCACACCCTATGCAATAAACCACATGCTTCAAGACCAGCCTTGACTCTAGAGCTCTCTCATCACCGTCCCCCCAGGCTCCTACAGGAACTCCTCCTTGGGAGCCACAGCCTTCTGAATGGAGTTTTGTGTCTTCCCTTCGTGCCCAACAGCGACAGGGGTCAGGTTAGCAAACCCCCAGCCAAGGCGGCCGAGCACCAGGGGCGTGCATGTCGCTGTGGGACACGATCAATGCGACACGGACTCGTGGTTCAGAAGGCTGATGCTCCGAAAAAGGGGGCTGGTTTATTCTCAGAACCTATTTTTATACCTTTTTACAATGTGCCCACCTAAGAGGTGGGATCCCTGGACCCATTGGCCACACCAAGGGTCAACAAGCAAAGTCCCTCCTCAGAAGAGGGAAAAGTGAAAAACAAGAGAGTTTACATAGAGTGACCTTGTTTACTGACTCCGATTTCTGGGAAAGAGTTTAAGAAAAATGCAAACATGAGAAACAGTGACTACACGTGCAGGGGGTTTGGGAGCAGATTTAAAGGTTTTGGGGAGCTGGTTTGGGACCCAGAGCAGGGGTCAGAGACTCACATCTGCCCTGGGCGTTGCGGCAGATGACGGCGTGGCCCTGCTGGGCGTCGATGACGTCCAGCCGCTCCCCGGCGCTCAGCGGCAGGTCGGCGCGGCGCCGGCTGGGCACCGAGCGCTGGGCGGTGGCCGTGGCCAGCACACGGATCTCCTGGTGGTACTGCAGGGCAGGGAGAGGCCAGCAGTCAGTCTGTGCTGGTGTGCAAACCTCGCTGAGGGCGGTGGGGAGGGGGAGAAGGGATTTCAGGATGGGTTTAATGGCAGAATCGCTGGGTTGGAGGAGACCTCCAAGGTCATTGAGTCCGACCCATGCCCTGACAGCTCAACTAGACCATGGCACCTCCTGCCACATCCAGTCTTGTTTGGAACACGTCCTGATGCCTTAAGTTTTAACTTTCGTGTATTTCAGATTCTGTGCTGCCTAGGCATGCAGTTCTAAGCCTCACATTCAGTGTCACTCAGCTCCCTTCACAGAGTAGGGACACAAAACAAGTCCTTTTCCTGCTGCAGACCAAGGACAACTTTCAGCCCAAAAAGCACAAACAACAGTGGACTGAAGGGAGGAACAAGAAAGATGAGACCTCACAACCTAAAGCTGTAATTAGACAATTAAACCCCAATATGCAAATGGACCAAAGCTTATAAAAGTGTGAGACCTGGTGACCAGTTGTCCATTTTGGGACCATTCTTAGTCCACCTTAAGTGTAGCCCTGGTCAGGCTCTTGTGCTACTGCCCAGGGTGTACCCTAAAGGCCTTTCAATAAATATCTACTTTTTTCTCCAGCTCTGTCCAGTCTCTGTTTCAGGTCAGCCTTCTCAAGGCATCACCCAGGGATGGTGACTCCACCACCTCCCCGGGCAGACCATTCCAGTCCTTTATCACCCTTTCTGTAAAAATCTTTTTCCTAACATCCAACCTGTGTTTCCCTTGGTGCACCTTGAGACTGTGTCCTCTTGTTCTGCCTGGAGAAAGAGACCAACCTCCACCTGACTACAGCCACCTCTCAGGGAGCTGCAGAGAGTGATAAGGTCACTGATGAGTCTCCTGTTTTCCAGGCTGAACAATCCCAGCTCCCTCAGCCCTTTCTCACAGGGCTCATGTTCCAAGCCCCTCACCAGCCTTGTTGCCTCCTCTGGATGCATTTGGGCACGTCCTTCCTTGTGGTTGTGAGGCTCTGGGGAGAAGGAGGGAGGAAAACCCCAGCAACACCCCTGCTGAAGATCCAGATTAGGGGAGAAGGCAACAGGAGGGTGGGACTGACGCCTTGAAGTGGCTTCCTAAGACAGTGGCTAGACAAATTTAAGAGAATAGAAGTGGGTTTATCTTGAAGACCTTCAATAGGTACAGCTTGGGCAGCCAGAAGCCTCCCAGAGGCTACACCACAGATGGACAGTGGTCACAAGTTTTTCAGACAGTTATAAGTTTGGTCCATTTACACACCAGGGGGTTAATCCTCCAATAACAGCTTCAGGTAACAAAGCCATATTCTCCCACTTTACTCTCCCCCAATTCACTTTTCTTTATACTTTCTGAGGCCTGAGGCAGTAGGGTGTCCTTGCTAATCAGGCCTAAAGGGATTGTTTTGTCTGACCAAAACGTGAAGACACTAACCAACACTCTACATGGAATTTAGAGTTATACAGTAACACAGTACAGGATTTGAAAAATATGAGAGCTAAATCCTAAGGCATCAGGACAAAGAAGGTTCCACCAGGTGTCTTTTAAGCAGACCATGGAGCTGCTTTTCTCCTCTGGAAACCCCAGATCCAGCAAGAAGGAAACAGGTCAGGGGATAACTTCCCCAGCATGGCTGAGGACCAACAAGATGTGATTTTAAACAAGGCACAGAGCTGCTTTCCTCCCCTGACACATACCATAAATGTCTCTCTGAAGAGCTTCTCCTCTTTGTCCATCTTCTTGCTCTTTTCTTCACTGCTCCTCTTGAATTTGAAGATATTTCTGCAATAAGAGAGAGACACACACATATGCACTTCTGAGCTCCATTAAAATAACCCCTGGCACATCTGAAATTGCAACCCAGCCTTGTCTGCAAGGAACCCTTGGAACAGCAAAGCACACTGTTCACATCCCTATTTTTCAGAAAAGGGTGAATAGAGAACTCAAATTTGCTAGTGAACCACAACTTGAGCCATTTTGTATCTCCATTTGGGATTTTTTTTTTTCTTTTTGGTTTGTAAGCAGCGTGGGAACAAATAAATTCTATTGAGTGTTTTAAATCAGCCCTGTTTTTATGGAAGTCAACAATTCACTTTTCCCCCAGCAGTTTGTCTCCTTCTGGTTTTATTTATACTGAGAAATAAAGGGTCCCCAGATAACTCTCATCCTGAGTCATTTGTGGAAGTGGGGTTTGACACAGCTGTCCAGATGTTCTTTGGGTTTTTTAGCATGTGGAGGAGAAAGTCTCCCAAGCAGGCATTTATATGGCACTGTAAAGTGGAAAACAAGTTCTTATAAAACTCACTTAAAGTGAGTGGGGCATCCCCTGCATATGGGGATGTCACTCTTTCTGATACACAAAATTACAGCTGTAGCATTCATTTTCAAACTAATTCAGGAAACAACCAACCAAAGAAAAATATCCCTCACCCATTTGTAACAAATTATTCACCCTTGGCTCATTTTGATGCAGTTAAAACTAAGGAGGAAGGGAAACAAGAGCTGAAATTAGGGATTTTTAAGCTGTGAAGAGATTCCTCCTTGGGCAGGACCTGTGATCTCTGAGGGAAAGTTGGAATTGCATGGACTCCCTGGTGGCCTGTAAAGCTACACCTGTGACTGCACAGCACAGCCAGTGGTGTTTGAGCAGCCCCATACAGGAACTCCATGGTGAGAACCTGAAAAATGGTTCTCTGATTTACATTCAAAGTCCCAAGTATTAAGTCATGAAAAAGGTCATTGTGGTGCACATTTTTGTGATCTAAAAGAGGAAGGAAATCTCTCACTTCCGTGTGAATTTTTGCAGCACCGGCAACAACAACAACAAAAAAATTAAAAATAATAATTTGCTTTTATGCACAAATGGCACAGCAAGAGTCAATGCAATCAGACCAAATAATCAATACTTTAAAATGAAAGGCTCTTGCCAAAATCATAGAATCACAGAATCATAGAATGGGTTCCTCCAAGCTCCATCCAGTCTGGCCTTGGATGCTTCCAGGGATCCAGGGGCAGCCACAGCTTCTCTGGGCAACCTGTGCTGGGGCCTCCCCATCCTCAGAGCCAGGAATTCCTTCCTAAAATCTAATCTAAACCTACTAAAATAGTAAAAAAGGAGCCAAATATACAGCAAGTGACAACTTTTTGTCTCAGCTCAGTGGAAAAGTCAGGACAAGACTTCAGGATAAGAAGACTTATACCAGACTCTGGGTATCCCGCCTTGCACTCAGCTCAGATCCAAGAGCTTGTTTCACCCTCGAGGTATTTTCTGCAAAGATTCCTGAAAATCTGGCTTCAAAGGGAAAGGACCCTGGGCTACCAACCAACACAGAATGTCTGTGCAATCAGGTACACCCCGTTCCTGAGACCACTCAGAGACGTGTGCAGGGTCAGACAAAACGGGAACACAGAAAGGGAATCAGGACCTCTCCGCGTCGTCGATGCTTTTCCTTTTGTCCTTGTACTCCATCACCCTCCGAAGTTTTGGCATCCGCACTCTGTACTTCTCATTCTTCCCTCTGGGAGGAACAGACAGGCAGGAATTCAGGCTTTTTCCCCAGCAGATCGTGTCCCCTCCCCAGGCCCATGGTTTTCCTCCTCTGCCTGCCCCCATGCCCTGCACTGCAATGCCAACACGTGCTGTGATTTACACCGTGCAGTCATCTGGCAGCTGCACACCAGTGTTGGAGAGGATGAAGTAGCTAGGCCCTGCAGAGATGATTTATTAGTAAAAGATTCTAAAAGTATGAAACCCACAAGAGGAATAGAATTAAAAGCAAGATTTGAACTGTAAGCATGGACAGGAAGAAGGTGATTAGACAGCTGAAAAGGGCTTGGCTGAGTGAATCAGTGACACCCCTGCCAAGACAAAAGGATGAATAAAAGGTTGGACCTTCTCAGGTATCAGGGATAAGGTGGGTTTCACAGGTTTTGGTATGTAGAGTAGTATTGTAATGTTGTAGTTCCCATAGGCTGTATGTAGATTCTGTAGGTTTTGTATCTAGAGGTGATTGGTTAATGCTCATTAGAATATTCACGATAGAAAGGGTTAAAATGGAATGTAACAAGGAGCTCGGCCTCTTTGCGCGCCTTCCCTTGGACCCTCTCGCCTCTTGCCCTCTTGGACTCTTTGCACTGGATCCCTGGACTCTTCCCCAGTCAGGCTGCCTCCCCACGACCAATAAAGCACGTGTTCCAAAGAGTATCCTGGTCTTCAGATCATCTCTCTCGTCGGACACAACCAGCGTGCTTTCTAATACACCAGGACACGCTGCTCCTATCAAAAGCAATTTTTTTTTTTTTTTCCCTGAAAAAGGAGCCTGCCAGGAGAGGCCTGATGATCGGGTCTGGGAGACGGAGTTTTCCTGCCTTAGGAAAAAGATCTGATCTTTCACGTGTATCAGGGAGCTGCTCTCCCCTTTTCACGTCCGCGGCACTGACTGGGTAACAGCAAGGAGATATCCTGCTAGTTTAAACACACACAGGGAGGGCACCTGGACTGTCTCCAGAGGACTGAATCTCAGCCAGCTCGTGGCCCTCAGTGGGTTCAGCACCAGGCACAGGTTTGTGCCAGGAGGAAAATCTCCTTGGGTTGAGGACAATGCCAGGACAGGGCGCGCTCCTCACCTGGTCTCTCTCTGCCCCGCCTCGACATCTTCATACACGTTGTCCTCCTGGGAGACAGCAGCTGGCAATCAAAATGCAGGACAGAAAATGACTGGGAGATGTCACTCAGAGCCTGGTACTCCAAATAATCTGTTGCAGAAGAAAATTTGGGCTGCTGCTCGTCACTCAACCCAAAGGGGCCAAGGAAACGCAGAAGGAGCCTCCGGGGCTCCCGAACACCCACCAAAGGTCCAGCACAATGAATGATGCTTGAGTTGGTTGGTTGTGTTCATGGGCAGTTTTCTGCAGGGGTTTGGCCATCCAGCTCCCTGGATGGAGCAGGAGCAGCAGCAAAGCCCCAGCTTTGCACTGCAGCCAGCCCAGGCAGGGTTCCCAACATGAGGACTTGGGTATGTTCACTCCAGCACCTCCTCAAGGCTGAGGCTGTACCCACCCCATTTATGTAAAGGATGAACTTGGCCCTCCAGCAGGCAGGAGCAAGGAGTTTTAAAAGAGCTGCTGGAGTGCCCTGGACTCACACACCACTGCCAGCCTGGGAGCAGTGGTCCTGCATGGCACTGTTTCACACATTTCCCTCCTGGATATCTCCAGATCTGCAGGAGGGATGCTCTACTTTAAAGCAAACCCACCCAAAAATGAGCAAAACCCCCACCCTCAAAGGAAACACAAATCTCTGTCAAGTCTTCAAAGCTCCTGCTGCCACAGTACATGATTTTCAGGAAGGCACAGTGCACCAAGCTGATTGTATAAAACATTTGCCTCTTCAAACACACACAAATCCCCAGGAGACAGGAACAGGTATGTGCTTACCTAAATTTGGTACTGAAATGGAAAGCAGTCTGTGGATAGAAAAAAAGGCTTTCAGAAACAAATCTGCACATCAGCAATGCCCAAAAAGCCATGAGGAGCCCCAAAAAGCTGCCAGTGATGCTGCTCAAGTGACAGAGACAGGTCGAGGTGTGCAGGCTCCATGGCACCAACAGCACTTCCCAAAATGACATCCCTTGCTACATAAACATTTCCATCCTGACAGCAGTAAGAGCCATGGGTTCATCAAGCAGGAAAGACCTACACTGCATCCAAAGCACAGCCCAAACTCCTGCTGCCCCTTCCCAACAGGAAGGGGGTTGCTGGAGAGTTGGAATTTTTAATCAGTAGTAATTCCTTCCTGTAAGTCTGTAAACATCAGGGCTTGTCCAGGAATTCAAAGGTGATGATGTCTGTAGATATCTAAGATGATTTCAGGAGCTTTAAGGGTTCTTTGAGACAGGAGAATGGCACAAAGCCTGGTGGGTCTTTGCCTATAATGATATTTATATTTGAAGGAGCCACTGCAGGGCATCTCGTGTGAAAAAGGTTTACAAGGAAAACAAACCTTCCTGACATAAAAGAGGAAAGATTTAACCTGGAATTTCCAAAGAAATGAGAAAAGGCAGCGTTTTCCTGGAGTTCAGGCACAGGAGGACAGGTTCTGCACTTGAGAAAAAGGCAATTTCCCTGGAGTCTTACTGATGGGTTTGAATATTGGAGTACCCCAAAAGGCACTGTAGGAACATTCTCTACCCTGTTAGAATGAAAACTCACTGTGAAACTTCTTCAGCAGATGTTCTTGCTAGCTTGGCTCTGAATCAGCAAGGCTGTCCCTAATCCTGGCCCACAGGCCAAGGCAGCAGGTACCACCTTTCTACATTCCCTTGTGCACCAAAGGCAGCAGAAATTCCATGTAAACCTGGGAACTGCTGCAGGACCAGCTCCTGGAGATTCCTGGTGCCAGAGATTTTGCAGAGGCTGCAGAGATGGACCATTGGCCACATCTGCCACAGTAGCTCCTAGTGAGTTGATAGAAGCACTTTTGGCTTAAGTTTCAGGGAAAAAGAAAAGCTGTATTCCTTACTCCTAGACCTCCTGCTCTCAAATAATTGCCAGATGGAATGCTCAGGTTTGAAGGGGGAAGGGGTGGGACCACCAACATTTTCTTACCTTAAGTTGTCCTTGAGCCTGAAATTGTTCAGCTTCAACTTTTCTATCCTAAATAGGTTTCCAAATCTCTTTTGTTTTTCTGTTCTGTCCAAAAGAGAAACAGGCTTTAAATTAAAAGAGAGGTGCAGAAGCAGCCCCAGAGATCCTGAGGCAGGGAAAGGAAGGGCAGCAGACCCTGGACCATAGCTCAGAAGAGGAACTTCAGTGTTAGCAGCATCCTCTGGATGACAGACTCTCTGGGACAAGCACCAGCACAGCAAAAGGTGCTTAATTATTAGGTCCAAGCTCATATCTTTGCTTAGCTTTAAACTTTTCTGTGTTAATTGAAGTCGTTCTCCTCTGATCCAACAACTAGAGTGTGATCCAGGTTTCTTTGGAGTGAAAATTCCTGAGGAAAGGGCAGCAGTACCCAGAAGCATTGCAGTGACCTTTAAAGGAGACATCAGGGGCACCTTCTGAGCCACCCTCCATCACACATTTCTACTGTGGGTGTCCTTGAGGAGGCCAGTCCATGGCACACACTTCTCCCTGAAGTTTACAAAGGGTTGCAAATCTACACAGCAGTTTTCTTGTAAAGTACCTGCAAGCAACCAGGGTCCTCCCCTGGGGGTCATTACCCCTGCACAAGGACCATTAAAAACCCTTTATGTGTCTCAGCACACTTAATCCTGCACGTGGGATCAATAGAGAGATCACAGAAAGGGGATTAAGACCCAGACCTCTGAAACCTGTGAAGTTGGTCCCAAAAGGTCTCGAAATTCCTTTTCAGCCCCGGCAAGAGGCACTGCTCCCTCTGTGGATCAGCAAGAGGGTTTAATTTCTGCACCCATGTGCAGAGGGGAGAAGAGGCACTGATGTGCTTCCCAGGGGGTGGGGATGTGCATGATTCATCTGGGAATGTGCTTCCCTCTGGATGGAGAAGCTGGTACACCCCCCCACTGCACAACTCCCACTGACAATTCACAGAGAAATGACACTTCCTTCTTTTAATAACCATCCTGCCACCTCCAGGGGTTCAGCTTTCCCCCTTTTTCCTCCCTCTCTGTCACACACAGGCTCTGCATCCACATGGAAGCTGGACTGGGATCCAGATGCAGGCCAGTGCAAGCCTCCCATCCGTAAGGGAAAAGCAGATGTACAGCAACACCTAGTTATTCCTCCCACGCTGCTCCTCAGGAGAGAGCCACCAGCTGCACTCCAAGCAATTGTGTGCCACACATGCCTCTCCCAAAGGCTGTCTCTACTCCTCACAGAGGCAACTTTTTACTGCAGGAGGGTAGGGAACCACACACAAAACACAACTAGACGTCACGTTACACCTCTTAATCCGTTTGGGAAGCTCAAGCAGCGCATAAACCCGAGGCTGCAAAACTCATTGGTTTTGTAATGCACCCCCTGGAAAGCAAACATCCTGAGAGGCCATGCAGAAAAGAGCAGGTTGCAAGTTAGTTACAGCACATCAGGCTCTTCTCCAGCCTTCTGTGATCTCGAATGTGAGCATTTTGTCCTGTTTTATGGGGACAATTTGTCCCTCGAGCATCGCCTCCTTCGGCAGGCACGAGAAAGGCGCCGACTCTCAGCTCCAGCTGAGCAACACTTTCCATCAAGGGAAGGCAAGTGAGACACTCCTGTGTGCTTGATGCAGGAAGAGGTCTGGGAGGGCAGTGCTTCCAAAGGCTGGAGGGTGTTACAGGCAGAAAAAAAACCCTCACTGCTTTGGGAATTAATTTTGGTGGCAGCGTTTTGCTCCCTAAGTGTCAGCCAAAGGGGAAAGAGGGAGGAAGGAGGGAAGAAACCCACACAACAACTTCTCTGCAGTTGAAAAAAAAAAAAAAAAAAAGGCTTCCAGTCAATACCTGGCATGTGAGATCAAGGCTGAACGGTCAGAATTTCAAAATACAGGCTAAGAAATTGCAACTTACTCTGGTTTTGCTGGGTTATCACCCCCAATCTCAACATCTTCATATGTTTCCTCGTTGCTGTTCCCTGAAACTTAAAACCAAGGCCATTAAGACAAGCCCTGTTCAGTAGCAATAAGGTGAGGTCTGCAGGACAAATTGCACCCAGACCTTTTGCATTTTACTCTTACAAAGGCTTCAGGGCTGCTGAAATGAATTCCATGCTAGTCATGGACACTGCTCCCCACTGGTTTTAATGGGAATTCGGAGCAACCCAGCCAGAAGGAGACACTGTAGATGCTGAAAGTGAAACAAAACCATTCCCAGCAGTTCCCAGGGACCAGCCCAGATTAAAAGCAGCTTCTGTCTGAGCTTCCCCACTTACTGCTGTCTGAAGTGAAGGAGCTTGAGGCATCTGAGCCGTGGCTGCTGGAAGACACAAGTGTGACATGGGGGGGGGGGTTTGCTGCAGGAGAGATTTTCCATGAGATCTCACAGACACAGGCACTGCAAGGCCCACACTCACAGTCTGTCCTGCAGTCCCTCAATGTCATCATAGATGTCCTCTGGTGCCTGCAGAGACTGCCAAGGGGTTGGGTCTGAGGATGTTCCTTCTGGCTTTGGAGCACCAACACCCATGCTGAGCCCTGGAAATGAGGAAGGGCCTTTGCTTTAGGAGTTTTCTGAAACATTTCTCTCAGAGAAATGACACACTGGTGAGGGCAACACAACAAATAAGAGCCTACAGATGGGTTCTCTCCATTCCAGGAGTCCAGGAAACTCTCTGCTCTGAGACGCTTCAAGAAACAAAAGTGAATAATTTTCTAAGCTTTTAGCTTTAAAACTTTTAAAAGTCATAAAAATATTTTATGTCCAAAGTACTTAAAATGCCTGTTGATTTTTTTTAAAATGTGGCAGCTCTGACCCAAATCTTCCTCACCTAAAAGCATCCAAAAGATTATTCCTGGATCTGCAGAGAGGTGATTGGAGGGAAAGCTTGGCAAGGTTGGTGGAAATGTTAAGATCCAAATGATGAACCAGTCCCTTGGAATACACCTGTAAATCAACATCTTGGAAAGGCCCCAAGGAGGATGATCATCCCTGAGATGGATTTCACTGAGGGCTGGAATCAAGCCTGGCAGTTGCACCTCACGAGGTTAGAAACAGATTATTGCTGGAGAACTCTTAAGTTAGGCAATGTTAAAACCTTAAAATTGATTTGAGAGAGGTTTGGGGCAATGCAGAAAAACAGCCACACAAATAAAAGCAGATAGTGTTTGCAAATGAACATGGGGGTTGTGCAAAGCCAGGCTGGGCAGGGCTTGGAGCAACTTGAGCTAGGGTTAGAATAGTTGCTAGCATAGTGCAAAATGTCCCTGCCCATGGCACGGGGTGGAATGAGATGATCTTTAAGCTCCCTCTAACCCAAACTATTCTGATTCATGCAGTAGATCTTGCTGGACACAGTCACCACCTCAATATGGTCCAGCTAAAGACCAAAACTTCTGCAAAACACCCACATTCAGCGAATTAGAAAAGCAGGCAGGGGTGGAACAAACAATTCTCCAAATCAGCCTCTCTGTTAAAGCAGGAGGCTCACCAGGAGTACTTTGGGGGAAAAAAAAAAATCCCAAAAGAAATTACCTCCAGCTGTTTGAAGGTCAAGCACACCAGCAAGATCTTTTACAGAAACAGACACCAACCAAACCAGAAAATTATTATGAGGTGATTTAAAATAATAATAAAAAATAAAGAGAAATACCTGAGAACCACACCAATAAAAATAACCACGGTCACAGCCAATTTACACTTTCTCCTTTACACACTCCTGGTCTGTCCACAGAGCCCAACAGAGCTACTTTTTCTCTCTTTCATCTTTGAAATGCTGCCATATCACACCAGTGGCTTGCAGAATGGTGAGCCCATGAACATTTATAGCTGAAGCTGCAAACCTGTGCTTACAGAGGGGACGTGATTTGGTTTAGCTGTGCAGCTGAGGTGCTGATCAGCAGCTCTGGCCACTGCCTCTGAGTATCCTGAGAGAAGGAGCCCAAAGTCAGCCTGGCACCACCAGGGGACGGAGCAAGGAGCCATCATCCACCTGAGTGAGGGACAGAGGGAGACCGCAGGCTCTCATCCTGCTCACATGTATTTCCACCCCAAGCCTTGGCCAGCCCCTTTTCCTGAGGCTCCATAAATTGTAAGGAGCAGAGGAGATGGATTTCAGCTCTCAGGGGTAAGGGCAATCTGCTAGAAAAACAAACACGGCGGCCGGAGTCGCGCAGATGGTTAACCAACTTAGGAAGCCATTTGCACAGCCAAAATAAATGAGCCAGACCAGAATACAAACTCTCATGCAACCTTTTGCCCTGGTTTAACTGAATTGGTTCAAGAGTTGCATCCAAATTTAACGTTATTTCCCATATGGAGGAGACATTTGGGCGGCAGATGGGGCTGGGGCTTGAGGAGACGCTCGGTGGTGCAACGAGATACTCACAGTGCTCTGCTCTGTCTTTTGCCAGCCCTGGTGGGGCTGGGTACGTTGCAGTTTGGGGACTGGTCACATCCTGCTGCCCTTGCAGAACCTGCAGCCCACCTCTGCCATCTGCCTTGGCGTGGCTGGTGGGAGACATGTACTCGTTTCCACCTGTCTGGGATCAAACGTCTGGGTTGGTCAATGCAGCCCTCAGGAACAGCTTTAATATATATTTCTATTATACACCTATGCATCCATAAGAATATAAATGATCTGTGGGCTTAAAACTGTTTCACACCCTTCTCCATCAACCTTTCAGGCTGAAGCAGTTGAGTGGTGAACAAGCAAAAGAGGAGGTGGAAACCCCCTGGGATTAAGGGCTCAAGTTTCCCAAAGAGAGGGAGGACAGAAGAAGAGACATACTGGAATAATTATTAAAATTAACCTCAATACCTTGAAAATTTTGTTCTCTTCCAGTTTCGTTCTTTCATGACTTGGCTTTCCCTCTTTTTCATCCTCTACTGGAGCTCTCTCTGGACTGAAATGTTCAGAAATGAGAGAGATCTCAGCACACAGACACTTCAGCGAAGTCACAAACACATTGCCTTATGGCAGTGCCATAACAAGGAACTTATTTTCCCTCTGAATGAGGGAGATGCCCAAATGACCACCAGTAAATTCAGGGCAAATCCAAATTTAAAGGATTTAGTGGTCACTCAGGGATGCTACGAATCATTCTTGGAAGAGAGACAAATCAATATGGTTGTTTCCTCACAGCAGGAAAGGACAGAATAGATCAATGTGTGGTGGCACCTGGATCACACCATGTGCCTCTCACCACACTGTACTGAGATTTGGGGAAGAAGAAACAGCAACAGGATGCAGGACTTGATCCCTTTTTTTTTCCCCAGCATCACAACATTTCCCACAAAAGTGATTTTATCACACAACTCTTTCATCACCACCAAAAACCCAGCCTTGAGACAGTGACCATAAATGCACACCACAAGGAGCTCAAAGTGTGACATTTGTAGGGTGAAATTCAGAATGGACCTTGCCTTGCCTTGGACCTAGAACCAGGTGCCCCAGTTTGAGAGCCCCATCACTCTCCCTGTTTACACTGCTCAGGTTCCAGTAGGAATAGACAGTGTGATTTTTCACAGTCTCCCCTCCAGATATGCTTTAGAATGAAAGCAATCTTAGAAACCATGAGCTGCTGGCATAGAAAAGCATCATTCTAGGCTGTCTTGGTCATGAAATACATGAAACTTCTTTTTATTTACGGAGTGTTACAATATTCGATTCCTAACCCGAGTCAGTTGTGGGGCTAGAAGAAGTTTGAGAGAGAGGAAAGGAAATTACCTGGATTTGGCAAAGGGAAAAATCTTCTGTTTCTGGAATAAAGAAGAGGAAAGCCTTCAGCCACTGTGCTTTTCTCAGCAGTCAAGTTTCATACAAGGCCTCAACTGTCAACTGGCATTTAAAGAAATATTTCTTTAGAAAGCCCAGAAGCATTTTATGTTTGGAATAGTCATCAGACAAGGATATTTCATCTGCTTTTCAGGGCAGGGAATACACACACTGACAAACTGTACAGGGATAACAGAACAGTGCTGTGGTTGGATCAGTGAAGCTACTGGCCAGCATGGAAGCTGTTACAGAAAGGAGAGCTTGCAGAGGAGGAGGAAGTTTTTTAAATTTAAATAAAGATTTCCCAGCCTGACATAAAATGAAACTCCAGCCAAGCCAGAGAACCTCTCTGCAAATCACAGAGAGGTGAATATGTTTGGAAAGCTGTGCTATTTCCCAGGCAGTTTGGTGGCTTGAAAGTGGAGTTTGACATTTCACAAAGAGTAGTTTCCCCTGTTTCAGCAGGGCCAGAGCTGATGGGCAGGACGTGGACATGTCCTAGCTCAAGGTGGTGTGTGCTTTCAGCTGAGCTCAGCCAAGCTGGGCTTCCCTAGGAGCAGCTTCAGCAATTCCTGCAGGACCCTGCCTTCCCTGCAGGATCTCCCCCTCTCCCCAGGGAAACTGCCACCCTCTGCAGCCAGGGGGAAGTGGAAAGGGTGATCTGCAGCAGAGATATCCCTGCAGCAGGGGGTGAAAGCCCCCACAGCTGTGCCCACCACACTCGTCCTTGCTTGTGAGCCAGAACTCCCAGTGTGCTGCCAAGGCCCAGCAGCCTGGCTCCATTTTGCTCTCACATCTTCACAGAGGCATTGCCAGCACCAGCTCACCCTTGGCAGGAAATTCCAGAACATTTCAGTGGATTTTTTTTGGTTTTTTGTTTTTTTTTTTTTCTCTCCAAAAATTCACATTCTTGATGTTGGTGCTTAACGTTTGGTCCACCACAAATATCCACCCAGTTGGTGTTATCAATTCCTTGCATTTCTGCAGAGGAAATCAAGGGAACTGACACTTCCCACTGGTATGTCTGGGAATCTCATTAGTCTTTGTGTCCCCTCTGCAAATTCTCATTTATTTTTTGAGAGTCTTCACAGACAGCACACAGAGAAATTCTTGCCAGGTGAGGAACACAGCTATTGGAAGTTTTCAAGACACTTACCTTGTGTTTTTGAGGCTCTGCCTTAGGCACTAGGAAAGATATTTATGAACAGGTATTAATTTTTAGCCCATGTTCAAGCCACTGCACTCTCAGGTGCAAAACTCAGCTTCAGCTGGGATGCTCAGCATCCAGGCACACACATTCAGCATGGACATCCACCAGGTCCTACAGCTCCTTCCCTTTGCTATTTGGGCACTGGTTTACATGCAGGGGGCTGCAGCACCAAGCCTGACTGGCCACAGTTTTCAGGGATCTGTGGAATCCCAGGGGGCTGTGGCAGTCCCCCCTCAAGGGAGTTTTGCTTGGCTCCTTTCCCACTGGGAGCCAAAATCCATGCACTTGGCAGAAATAACCTCCCCAAAAGAGGCAACACTGGGAAATGTAAAAGCAGAGCAGTGGCACCTTTGATAGAGAAAATTATACTGGGAAAAAAACACTGATGGACCTGGAAAAGTCTTGTGGTCTGTGCCTCTCTGCTCCCAAGAAGATGCTGAGGTTTTTCCTCACTATCTTCTTTTTATTCTCCTCTACATGGGCAGTGTCTTATGATATTCCCCGCTGAGTTTTACTGTAATCATCATCTTACTCCCACAATTTTAACCTTTTTTTTTTTTGTCATTGCCCCAGAATACTCACACAGAGGGACAGGACAGTCATACTAGCTCTCCCAGACCCCTGTGCAGCTGCTTTTCTCAACAAGAAACTGCATTATTTCCTATTTTAAAGGCTTTTTTCCTCCTCATCTAGCACGTCATTCACCTCACAGCCCTGCCTTTCAAAGTACCTTCAATGACACACAAGGTTGTGGTGTCCCCAGACTGATTCAGGTACATCGGGGTTTCTCCATAATTATTCCACTCTTCAAGTTGAGCACTGAGAAGATGAAAAAAAGAGAGAAAAGATTTTTTTTTTTCCCTGTCCCTTTTAGTAGTATGAAAAAAAAAAAAAATTCAATCTTAAGGACAAGGAAATCAAGTGCTTTGATAGTGAGCTTACAAAAAAGCAAAGTGAAATCAGGAATTCTTGGGAGGGAGAGGAGACCCGTGGCAGATGCAGGGCTCAGCTGAACCTTCCCCCCTGACTCCATATATCCACTGCTCCTCCTTTGGGAGGCCAGGCTGCATTTAGAGGGCTCAAAGCACACCAGGAGAATTCCTACCAGGGTAAAGAGTCTCCTGCCTACAGCAATCCCTCAAGTAGAAACAGAACAAAAAAAACCAAACCAAACCAAACCAAACCAAACCAAACAAAAAAAACACAAAAAAACAAAAACAAACAAACAAACAAACAAAACCAACAAAAAAACCAAAAACAAACAAACAAAAAAAAAACCAAAAAACCAACCACCCAAAAAACACAAACAAACAAACAAAAAAACAAACAAACAAAAAAAAAACAAAAACAAAAAAAAAGACAAGAAAAAACCAACCCAAAACAGAAGAAAAACCCAGGGAAATGGGAGTGCAGTGTTTTCCAAGCCCACTCAGGTACTTTGATAACAATTCCCAGTCGCCCTGCTTGGCACGTGGCTTCCCTTCACGTGGAAGAGAAGAAAAGGGAAAGCAGAGATAGCAGAGGGGACGTTTAAAGGTCCTGCTCCTGAGCTTATCCAGCCACCCACTCGGTGCCAGCACCGTGAGTGGCAGGTGCCAGCCACAGGAGGAGGGAAAGCACCACAGCTCCAGCACCAGGCAGCCTCGAGTGATGGGCTCCCATCATCTCCCCATCCTCCTCTTCCCTCCCCTCCTCCAGAAATTCCCCTTTGGTGTCGTTTGGGAGTAGGTGCAGGGGGAAAACCCAGCATTCCTGAATTACCCAGGTGGATCCCTCAACCTTCCCCTCCGCCCACAGCGGTGGAGCTTTTGGCATTTTAGGAATGCACCAGGAAGCAGCAGAGGAACAAGACACAGCTTGTAACACATCGTGGGGGACAGGGTAAGGTGGGGAAGGAGCACCAGGGAGAATCCTAGCAGGAACTTCTCTCTCCTAACTGAAACTCTGTAGAAAACCTCAGTGTTTTTTTCCTGGAATCACAACTCAGCTCCAAGCGAGGAAGGACTAAGGGCAAACCAGAGCACGAGGAGCAGGAAACTCGAGGTGCACTTTGACAGCAGTGAAATCAGAGAAAGAAACAGCCCCTGAAGCCAAGCAGGAGGCTGTGCTGATAGCAGGGGCTGCCCCAGCCCCCCTGGTGTCCCCAGCTATGGGGACACTGCCACTGCCTGTTTGCCCCCACACCAGCAATCAGAGCTCAAGAATGGTCAGCATAAAAAACTGTGTCAGGATCTCAGAGAGACCAAACTTCATTCCAGGTGAGGCTTCGAGGAGGGGAATTCCTGTCCCCAGACTGCTGTAGTTTTGCCTTTATGCCAGAGTGTGTAATTAATTTCCCCTGTTATCAGACAGTTAATATTTAACAAGTGACCTCCTGTAAAGACCGTATCTCAAGTGTTGGAGCAAGACAGCTGATCCTGCTGCATTACATTGCTAGAACAGCTTCTTGCAATGCAGAACAGCTTTGAAGGAGGTTATTTTTTTTTTTTTTTTTTGACCAGCTCTCTTCTGACAAGTGCAGGTTAAAGGTGAACACCAGCCCACACTGGCAGGAGCACCTCATGATGTCAAGAACAACTTGCTGCTGATAGCTGGAGGAGTTGTTTGGGCACAGAAAGTATTCTGAGAATTCCCCTCTCTTTGCTGTGCTTCAGCTGTTCCATTTCCCCTTATCACAACTATAACCAAACACAGGTATGAATATTTTCCTCCACTTTTGCTGTTCTTGTTGCACAAAACCCAGGCTGCTGCCCAACCACTCGTCACAAGTCAGAACCAGAAAAAGTCAGGACCTCTCTGCATACAAAAGGATTGTGCCTGTAAGATTTTTGAGCTGGTTCAGGCAAACTCAAGTGGTTTTGGACCACCACTCAATAAATACCTCACTTCAGCATGTGAAGGGTTGGGATGGTGAGGGAGGGCAGTGGCTCCTGTGCCCTGGTTGTGCTGGCTGCACAGAATCGTGCAGGAATACAAATTCCTTTGCTGCTGGCAAAGAACCCCCCAACATCTGCTGGTTATGCCAGGGCTTTGTTTCAGCAACAGTTTTCAAAAGCATTTCTTTTCTGAAAACACAAAACTTGAGTACACAGCAAACAGGAAGCAAAACACCACACGGGGGGTGATGACTGTGCAGCTAAAGCAATGGCAGTGTTCTGCTTCCCACCAGCTAAACCAGACCTAAAGACACCTGGATAGGCTTCTCCATGAGGCTTTAAGAGCCCACAAGAGAAAAGAGGGGTTTACTCCATTAGGAGAGAGCCATCCCAGCCAGCTTTGAGCATGCCATGTAGGCTCACACAGCCACAGGATCCCAGGATGGCTTGGGTTGGAAGAAGCCTTTAAAAATGATCCAGTTCCAAGCCCTCCCTCTCCCACACCTTCCACTAGACCAGGTTGCTCAGGATCCCATCCAACCTGGCCTTGCACACTCCCACTTCCCTGAACAACCCCTGGAGCAAGCTGCTGCCTCCTGGAATGGGACATTCCCTCTGGGCTGAAGGGGAAATGGGATGGGGATGTTCCCACCAGCTGTGAGCCACACCTCGCCTCTCCCCAGGCTCACCTTTCAGGGGTCAGGTAATCCTCTTCTCCAGCAGCTGCAGACAAAGACACAGAGGATTAGTGTTGGAAGGCAAGCCCATGGCCCCACAGAGCCCATGGGAGGTGTGGCAGGGACAGCCCTTCCTGGCTGCACACAAGGGCAGGCGTGACACAGGACTGCCAGCACAAACCAGGGATGTAGCTCTGTTAATATGTCATCATTATTTCACATTTCCATTATTTCACATTATTATGTCATCATTATTTCACATTTCCATTATTTCACATCATCATGTCATTATTATTTCGCATTTCCAGGCAACAACCTCAGGCTTTCTAGGGACAGCTCATACTGGGAGGGCATAGAGATGATGGCATGTAAATGTCACTAGTTCCCCCCATTAGATTAATATATTTAGAAAATATAGCAAGTCGGCTACAGAAGGATTTCAGTGAAAAAACTCTCTTTCCCTCTCATTCCTATCAAAGCCAGGGCACACCAATAAGCCCTGGCACTGTAAAGCCAAGGAGACTTTAGCAGAGCCCTTCTTACAAAAGCAGCTCCCTTTGAATTCATCAAAAGTCGTGCCTAAAGATCTGGCTGTAATTAAGGCTCTATCTATAAAGAAACACCACTTAGCAGCTTAATAAGTGGTCCAGAATTTTGTATTATGCAACATCAATAAGGTTTTATTATGGGAAACTGAACTTTTGCATTTCTGGATGTCGGAACACTTAACGACGTTGCCCTCTGTTGTATTTAAAACAGAAGTGGGGCGGGGGGGGGGGGGGGTGGGATTAGCAGACTATTTTCTAACAATTTTATTGTGCCTTCCCACAGTTGTGTGCTCCAGAGTCGAGGCATTTCCCATTGAAGAGGAGTGATAAAGATCAGCCCAGCTCACAGGCAGCTGCTGCTGCTGCTTTACAGCCAGCTGTAAACTGCTCTCAGCACGCTGCACTGGGGAGGGAAGCGGGTTTCTGAGCATAGGATGGCGTCCAGCCTGGAAAACCAGATCCCTTTTCCAGATCAAGAGCAAAAAACCGGCCCCACTGCAACTGCTGGGCTCCTGTTAATGTTTGAGGAAGGAGTTATAAACAAGTAACAATGCCTGATTTCTGTGTGCTGGAGATCGCGGCCTTACAGATGTCAATAAACTGAGCGTTTTAATTCATTTTCTGTAGAACAGATCTGCAGGAAAAAAAAAAAAAAAGACTAAACATCTCTTACTTGTTTCATTTCCTCTGTGGGCCAAAGGCATGGTGCTTTGGAAAGCACTGAGATCAACCTTTGGGGGTCTTGGAGGCTTCCCAGGGGCAGGACCCAGGGATTCAGCTGAAGGGAGAGGTTTAATCCTTGGCCACTTGCTCCCAGGGCTGTGAGACCATTTTCCTGCTCCAGGCTGGCAGAAGGGAGGTTCTGATTCTGCTCCAGAGAAGCACAAGGACAGGCAGCAATTAGCCCTGATTTAAGCAGAAATCCACGTAGGACCATGAGTTGTTGTGCTGACATTTCTAACCGGCTCTGCCTCCTCCCAGTTTCAGTGTCCCCATCACACAGCAGGTCTCTCACCAGAACAGAACAAGTGGAAATGCCCAGTTTTACAGATTTTTACCACGTGAACCATGCTGGGGTCTCAGCTCTCGACAGCTCCCATTCTCTGGATTACAAAATACCAGCCCAATCTTCTGTGCTGATAGCAGCTTAATCCACCAGGATTCGGGGCCGTGGCTGTTTGCTCACACCAGGTGAGGTGGCTTTCCAGGGTAAACAAAGACTTAAGGTTTTCAGTGCCCCCATCAGCCAGTCACGTCAGCAAGGGGAACTTCACAGCCTCTGAGTTTCCCAGCAGCAGTTTCTCTAAGAACCATCTTCTCAGATCTTAAATATGACCTTTTGGAAAGCTGGGAGGGCGTAGGGGGGTTGAGGGTTGGGGATTCAGGTTTAAGCTCTTTTAATTAGAATTAAACTGTCTTTGCAGACCAGCCAAGCCTTTCACATCTGTGTGAAGTCACATTTACCTTGGGATTGCAAACACCCAAAGCACACCATAGTTAAGATAGTATCCTGTCCTCAGTTTTCATCCTACTCTCAAAACATGGACAATTTCTTAGTGTGAGGTTTTTTTAAAAAATTGCTGGAACGGGGAATCCTTCCCTTACCCAAGCAGAGCAGCAGTTTGAGACCCATTTCTTATCTCCAGGACCTCCAGAGCAAGAACAGAGCATGCCAATGGGCCAGTTTGGCCTCTTGTTTGAGGGTCCCATTTCTTATCTCCAGGACCTCCAGAGCAAGAACAGAGCATTCCAATGGGCCAGTTTGGCCTCTTGTTTGAGTGTCCCGACCCTTGGGAGCTTTTCTCTCCTGCTGCTGTATCCTGCACTCCCAGATCCCCTATATACCCCTATTTTTATGTATTCAGTGCTAAGAACACCCCACCATACCTTTCTGGTGCCGAGGTGGCTCTCTTGGTGCACGACGACCCGGCTGGCAGGGCGCAGGTGCCACCACACCCTCAGCACCTGCCCCATCACAGCTCCTGTGTCCCCTGGGAGCCTGAGGAAGAGCTATCCCACTGCCAGGCAGAGCATCCTTCCTCTGGGCATGCCAGTCCAGCACAGGGGAGCTGCCAGAGGGTGGCATCCTGTCCCTGCCTGCTGCAGCAGGAGCTGAGTTTGCCGCCCGCTGGGTTGGGACTCTTGGGCTTGTTTCCTCCTTGCGGGACAAAGTCTCTTCCCAGATCTGTAGGACATGCTGGAAAGAATCTGGGAGCGGAGTGTCCTCTGGAGTTGTTTGGCTTGATCCTTGCTGGTCAGTGCCACGGGACAGCAGAGGCTTTTCTGGGCTGCTCTTGGGAGAACTCAGCCCTTTCTCCGAGGCGCTGCCCTTGTGCTCTTTGCTGTGCTCCCTGCAACCCTGAGGCCGTGCCCAGGGGTGGTGCTGGGTGAGCACAGGGGGCTGGGAGGTGGGATGGGTGGGTTTTGGTACTTTCACCTCTCTCTTAGTCCGGGGCAGAGGGCTGGACGTGGTGTTCCCTGCAGAGCCAGGCTTGGGGCTGATCTCCGTGGGAGGTTTCTGTGCCAGCCTGTTGGCCAAGCTGGAGTCATTCTGGAATTTTGCTCGGAGGGCTTTGAAGTCAGTCACACCTTCCTGGGTGAGGGGAGAGAGGAGAGCACAGAACAGCTGCTTACAGGGGTGGCAACAGGCAATTCAAACAATCACACTGTTTTCAGAGAGAAACAGGCTGCACACTCAACCTTGGTCGCCAAGGATATGCCGATCCTGGCGAAAATTTAAAAGCAGCAGAGGAGAATTTGCTCTTTCAAAGTATCCTCCAAAGGCTCACAAATCGCTTCTGGTGAAGACAAAAGAGCTGAAAACAGGGGGGAAATGCAGGAGCACAGCATAGAAACCAAGCAGGACCAGGGGAAATGCTTCCTTCTCCCCAGTGTCACCCAGTGATGGAGAATTTCCCTCAGGAGGATCTGGCAAACACTGAATTGAAGGCCAGAGCTTTCCTGGCAGAGGTGCTGCAATGCTGTTTATGCACCTGCTGGGTATGAAAGCTGCACTTTATTTTCAGTACACAAGCACCAAACAGTGGAGAGGCCAGTGCTGCTCCAGACGTGCCCAGTCCATCCCCACCCTCCTAGAGAAAACTCCACCATGAGAAGAGAAGCACTAAATATCCTCCTTGGTGCTGCACTCCTAATGACTCCTGGGACAAAATGCTTTTCCTCCATGGTGCTGCTTCAGCTCAGGGTCCCCCCAAGGCTCTTTGGATGCTTCTCCCTTTGCCTTTAATGCCACTCCAGGAAGCAGAGCACACACAACCCAAACGTGTGGCACACAGAGACATCAAGAGCATCTCCCAGTGCAGTGATGGATGCTGGCCATGACACTCAACTCCTCTCCCACAGAGTCACCAGGTTCTTGAAGAAAAGGTGCAAATCAGTGACAGTGCAGTTTAAAAGGGCACTTAAAGAACATTTTGTTTCAGTCCCTCACTCCCCTGCCTCCCACCATCCCACGCTGGAGAAAAGGGACCACAATTTTTGCCTGCAGTGCCGTGGCTTAAATTCAGCCCTGAACTGAACTAGGGAGAAAATATGAAGAAAAAATTTATGAGCTACTTAAGTCCTTGAACTGCTCTATAACTTTTTATATGCCATGATTACATTAGGTGCTCTGCTCTGGCAGCTTAGTTCAGTGCAAGGCTTCACGAGGACCTGTCTAATGAGGAAATTGGAAAAAATTATCTAGGACAGAACTTCGTTATTCTGAAAAAAGCCCCAGCCTTAAGTGTTAAGACAGAGCAGATGAATAGCATACTGAGGTTTTATTGCATTTAATTGCACGATTTATTAAACACTGACAATTTCTCTTGAATAACCCCTTTCACTGACTTTATTACTTTCACAGGGTAGTACATGATGTAAAGAAGCAGCCCTTGGGGGAGAGGCTTGAATTGCTCCAATTATATTTCATATTAGTGGTCAGCAGCCTGATGCTGTGTGAGCTGCCCAGACAGGCTAATCTAGCAGTGAGCCACGGCAGTGGGAGCTTCCAGAGGCACATGGAGGATGAATCAGGTTTTGGGGAAGAAAAAAGAATAAAAATTAAAAAAATCCCACATGCACCCGATCCCTCCAGCGATGCCAGGCTGGAAATAAAAGCAGTGAGGTGCCCTAATGCAATTGCAGGGAGCTGCTGCACATGCTGCAGCAGTGGTTGAAGAGTTCAGCCCTGCCTACCTCCCCTTGCTGATTTTGTTTATTGGAGCAAGCAGTTCCTCATCAGCACCCTCAGAGACAAGGAAAAGAGAAAGGGGAAAAATACCTGCTTGTCTCAGTGTGCCCCAGGTGAGGCAGACACGGGGTTTTTGGTCAGGCCAATCCCTGGCACTGGCTGTGACAGAAATGGGCTTTGACAGAAATGAGCTGTGACAGTCACGAGCCTAGCACTAAGTTTAATTAAAGTGGGATGGATACCAGCTTTCCTTTCCCACCCTTAAATTGTTGTTCTTCTTGCCTTGAAACAACTGATTTGCCTAATTAAGAGGGAGATTGTCTGTGCTCAATGCACTCCCAGTGCCCCTCACTAGGATGTGGTTCCCCCAGCCTGATGGGATGCTCTTGGGAAGGAGGGACAATTACAGCCCCCAGCCAAACACAGAGAACTGCTGGGGTGGATGGGGTTAAATTGCACCTCCTGCACACCCACACCCAGCTGGGCAATCCATCCCTCCCCAAAAACCTCCTGCAAATGCTTTTCCTTGCACAGGGCCGAGCTTAGCCAGACCCTCCAGGGTGCAGTGAGTTCTCCTGTTCCCTGCAGGGACCACTCCCCATCAGAGCTGGGTCTGTTTCAAACCACAAACCCATCCAAGCAGCTCTCCTGTTCGATCCACACACCTTCAGCTGGTCCAGGGAGATGCTCAGCTTAAACACAGTGCTGGGCAGGTCACAGGCAGGACACACGAGGAGTCCCAGGGAGGGCTCAGGTCCCCTGAAAACCAGACCAGCTGACAGGCAGGGAGAATACACTCACAAATTTAAAGGCCTGCCAAAAGCTCACAATGCCTATTACAGCTACATCTGGCCAAATAATTGACTGTGAATAATACTACATTTGGCAAAAGCCCACGCAGGATGAGAGGGGAAGGGAGAGAAAAAAGGAAACAAACTTCCACTGGCCGGAAAGCTGTGAGCATGAAGGAGTCAGGGGACAGAAGCATTACAGAGTCAGGGGGCAGTGAAACTTCCCATATTTTCTCCCTATAAATAAAATGCTCTTCTAACATCAAGAACAGTCTAGGAAGCAGAATAAAGCTCAGCTTAAGCCTATGAAGGGCCCATTTTAGAAGGAGCACCAGCAGGAGGTTTGTGCTGATGCCTTGGACCAGCCAAAAGGAACCTGAATTACAGAATCCCAGAATGGTTTGGATTGCAATGGACTTACTTTAAAGATCAACCTGTTCCAACCCCCTGCCATGGGCAGGGACACTGATCAGGTTGCTCATAGCCCCATCCAACCTGGCCTTGGACACTTACAGGGATGGGGCAGCCCCAGCTTCTCCAGGCACCCTGTGCCAGGGCCTCCCCACCTTCACAGCCAGGAATTCCTTCCCAGCAGCTCATCTAACCCTGCCTTCCCTGTGGCCTCACTCCAGCAGCTCCATGTCCTTTTAGGATTTGGGGTTTCAGACCTGGATACAGCACTGCAGGTGCTAAGTGAAGAATTTATTTCTAATATCTGATCTAACCCTGCCCTCTTTCAGTTTGAAGCCATTCCCCCTTATCCTGTCATTCCAGGGCTTTGCCAAAAGTCTCTTTCCAGCTCCCCTGTAGCCCCTCAAGGTACTAAAATGCTGCAATAAGGGTCACTCCAAAGCTTTCTCTTCTCAATTAATTAACTAAATCGAACTAATTCTCATTAGTTTCCTGAAGCTGCTTTTCTAAAATGAGTCAGCACAGGAAGATAAACCCCGTTCAAGACGTGGCACGCCGGACAGCTGAGAGGAGGCACTGCCTGTTCCCCTCCTGGAATTTTTCTGGTTTGCTCCATTCTTTATCTTGATTCCCAAGGGAGCTCTGGTGGGTAAATGTTTAATCTGTGCTGCCCTCTGTCCTGGCGTGGGACTTGGCTGGAGCCAAGCCCAGGCACCCGGGGCAGGCTGAGGAGAGCAGATATCATCGACTCATTAACCCCAGGAAAGAAATAAATATTTGTAAAACACATTCTCCCCAAATAAAAAAAATAAAATTAAAAAAATAAAATAAAATAAAAAAAATAAATAAATAAAACCCCACTCTACTACTTGTACAACTGCAGCCCACGTCAGAGCGAGAGGGGAAGAAGGCAGGAGCTGGGAGCCGCCGTTCTGGGGCAGCAAAGCAGGATCTGTGCGGTCTGCCCAGCAGTGAGGGCGTGCACCTCACTCCCTTGGAGAACCTGCGGAGAGAACAGCCCCCAAGCTATCAACCAGCAGCAGAAAAGCAAGCAGGGATGCTTCCCCCGGGCCAGGTGAGGAGGAGGAGGCAGAAGCCGCAGCAGTTACCGGCTCCATCCCTGGCTGCTCCACGCCCGCTCCAGCGGCTCCCTCAGCCCGGCATCTTCGTCTGCCCCGTGTCCCTCCCGCTCCGTCCGCAGCCCGGCCAGGCGGGGCCAGCCCTGAGCACACCTGGGCTGGGCTGGGGCTGGGGCTGGGGCTGGGGCTGGCTCTGCCCCCGGGGCGGGGAGAGCCTCACCTGGGCAGGGCTCAGCCCGTCCCGGCGGCTCCCGGAAAAAATGCCCACAGATGTCAGCACCGCGGCAGGCTGGGGATGGGAGAGGGATGGGAGAGGGGAAGATCAGGTTTGGTTTGCTTTTTGAGGGTGCTTGCCCTCGGCGTGGGCGCCCTCGCAGCATCCTATGTGTCCATAGGGTGTCCTCCCGGGGAAGTGGTGGAGTCACCATCCCTGGATGTGTTTAAGAAAAGACTGGATGTGGCACTTGGTGCCATGGTCTTGTTGAGGTGTTAGAGCATGGGTTGGACTCGATGATCTTGAAGGTCTCTTCCAACCTAAAAATTCTGTGATTCTGTGATTCTGTATCCGTGGAAGCTTATAGAGCCTTGGAGTGGGTTGGATAGGAAGGGGCTGTAGAGTTTGTCCAGTTCCAACCCACCCCCCGAGGTGTTCTCAGGTCCCTTCTCACACCTGGGGCAAGCAAAACCCAGGAGAGGTGAGGAGCCCCAGGAAGCCCAGCAGTAACCCTCACCCCAGATTTTAGGTGTCCCCAGAGGTGACAGCCACCCTTCTGCACCAAGCCAGCCTGCACCAGGCTCTTCCCACAGCAGTGCCAGAGACCTGGGAGGGACTGAACCAGGCATTTCCCCAGGGGAACCAAGTGTTTCCTCCTTCTCTGGGCAGCAGAGCCCAGCAAAGCCAGCCCTCCCTGCTGCAGCTCACACACACTCCCTTGGTGAAGCAGCTCCTCTCCATGGAGAGCTGTTCCTCAGGGTCCTAAGGTCCAGATAAATCAGGGCAAACAAGACTTCTCCTATCACTGGGTATTTCTGCCCTGGAGAACAGACTGGAAGTGTCTGTCCAAACACTGGGCCCATGTTTTTATAGAGCATGTCTCCCAGGAAAAGCAAGGCTGGTTGGCTTGGCAAGAAGAGAGCTGAGGGCCTCAGGACTTCCCTTTTCCCTCTGTAAGTGGTCAAATATTATTTCATCTCTCTTTTCAGGAGTGCTTGGTGTTTCCCTTGGAGCAGGGAGAGCTGCTGCACGGAGCCTGGGTGCTGTGGCATCCAGAGGTGGCTGTTGATGGGGCTTGGGAGGGCAGGAAGCCACAGGCAGCCTCAAGACCTGACCCTTATCCCACACACCAGGACTCAGCCCCTCTCCTATAGATCATTCCCAATAAGATGCCTGGAAAAGAAATCACGAAGAGACTTTAAAAATCATCCAATTCCAACCCCCTGCCACGGGCAGGGACACCTTCCACTACCCCAGGTTGCTCCAAGCCCTGTCCAGCCTGGTCTTGGGCACTTCCAGGGATGGGGCAGCCAGAGCTTCCCTGGGTAACCTGTGCCAGGGCCTCACCACTTTACAGGGAAGCCTTATTTTCCTAATCTCTGCCCTAACAAACCTGCCCTCTTTCAGTTTGAAGCCATTCCCCTCTGTCCTAACCCCCTCTGCACATGGGCATTGAGCAAACCCTTACCCTGAGCATCCCTAATGCCTTCAGGAACTGACCCTGCTTCCCAGAGCCAAATGTGAGGGGAGCTGAAAAATAACAGGGAGAGAAACTGAGGGAAAGAAAAAAAAAGGCTTATTTGTCAGAGGCCTGACTCGGAGCATGAGTCTGGTTCCTCACCACATGAAAAGCCCTGCTGCTGCGTGGAGGTCTTGGAGAAGAAAGGGGGATCCTGCCGAGCTGGAAGCTGGCAGGGAAGTCTCCCAAGGCAGTGCTGGAGTCACAGCACGATGGGAATCAATGCCAGCTTTGTGTACAGGTAGCTGGGGAGGATTTATGGCCCGCCCAGCCGTGAGAGCACAGACCATGAATTAAAGCACTGTTGGAGAATCAGGAGGTTCTGGCTTCAGAGCTGCACTCCCGAGGAAAAGGACAGGGTAGGTTCCTCTGTGTGCACTCTGAAATTAAAGTGAGATGCCAGGGGTTTCTTTAAAAGGTGCACTTTGTGAGTGCTGGCCCCGTGGGACCCCGCTAGCCCCACCAGGGCTGCCATAAATCACACTGGGCTATGACTGCACGGGGAGCAGGGGGCAGCCACGGTGCTGTGAACAACAAACCCTGCACAACTGGAAGCCAAATCTTTTTTTTTTGATGTCCCAGCAAAGCAGAGTGATCCCCTCCTTTGGGCAGGAGCTTGGGGTTTGCTCTGGGGTTGCATCTCTGAGGATGGGAATTCCCAGTGGGAATAAACCCAAACACCACCACTGAGAGCAGCAGCCCCAAACACTCTCTGCACAGCCTCCATAGAACAAACCATTTCAGCCTGTTTAAAAGTTGTAGATTTCATTTCTTTTTCATTTCTTGCGTGGCTGTGTTTTTTTGGGGTTTTTTTGGGTTTTTGGGGGGTTTTTTGTTGTTGTTTTTGTTTTGGTTTTGGTTTTTTTTGGTTTTGTTTTGTTTTCTTTTGTTTTCTTTTGTTTTCTTTTGTTTTCCCTGCAGTGAAGCATTTAGGACATTATGTAGTTGCTGTATCAGTCTGAGGGCTGCAAGCACGGCATCCAGCTGACTTATTTTCCCTGAATTATTCTTTTCAGCTACTTAGTGGACTGGTGGAGTTTGTATATAAATCTGTTACAGAGATTTGGGACTTTTTCTTTTTGACTTTTCAATAATTTTTGGATTTTACAGAGGTGCTACTAGAAGCCAAGAACAACAGCAGATCTCAGGAATATGCTTTATTCTTAATATTTCAGCATCTTAGAAAGGCAGGGCAGCGTGACTGGTGAAGATGAGACCAATTTTGTGGCAATCTGGTCTTTTTTTTGGAAGGTGACAAGATTTAGGTATTGCCCATGACATAACTAGTGATAACATTAGCCCAGTGTCAAGATATTTTAGATGGGGGATGGCCTGACAAGCTGTTTTCCTTTGTCACAGAAAAAGCTGTGGCCCCATACGTGGGGCAGCACTGGGAAAAGGCAGTAGGGTCCATATCTCTGATAAAAGCCTACCACAAAACCCCTAAAAAATGGAGGGAAATGGAAAGCAGGGCACAGCCTTGTGCTAGGGAAGGATTTGGCTCGGGTTTAATGCCTTATTCTGTTCCCAGTAGGGCCAGGACACTCCCCCCAGCCCCTCGCACATCTCGTGGAATTCTAGAAAGGTTTGGGTTGGAGGGGACACTAAAGATCATCTAATTCCCACCCCATGGGCAGGGAGGAGGGTGGCTGGGATCTCATCCTTCTCCTGCCAGCAGGTCATATCCTGGTTTTCCAGCAGAGGGGGAAATAGGATCGCTTGTTCCACCACCCAGCTGCCTGCTCTGCCTCTCGTTCCTGGCAGGAGCGAGGGGTTTAGGAAAAGGCAGCGCTGCTACTGATCCTGGCACTCCAAAAGCCAACACTTGCTGTGGCTGGGCAGGACAAGCGTTGTTTAGGGGCCCGTGGAGGAACCCACACAGCTCCACCCAGAAGTTTTAAGATCAGCCCCACCAAAGCACTGCAGGACTCAAGGAAATGAATATAAAAGCCTTGCAAAGTGTTTTATCTGCCCAAGCCACACGGTTGCCCTGAGCCCACACTTCAGTGCACACCTTTCCTTAGCAATACAGCCCATAAAATCCCTTGTGTGTTTAAAGCTAGGAGTTTTCTCTGGAGAATACCTTTCCAGAGCAGTTCTGGGTTCGGTGGTGTCACACACCACACAGAGAAATGACACCCACACCTTGTGATGTCCAAGGCTGAAAAGAGGAGGTTTATTTACAACTTCAACATGTATCTAATTCCAGCAGTGACCATGGATTGGAGGAGGAAAATCTTCCTCTTCAACCACACTGGGCAACCCAAGAGTCCATCAACAGCCTCCTCCTTGTGAGAAGAATGTAAACTTACAATAACAAAAGGTTGTCTATTAAAATTGTATCTGACTCCATTGCAAAAGGCAATAAACACAGAAGGCTAAAAATGAAACTTTAGAAAACTCCCTAAAGAGACAGAGGAGAACAACAAAAACCCAGACAGCACAGTGCTCCAAGTGAGGACTGGCAGCTCCAGCCCTGGGGCTGTGGACACCTGCTGGACCTTCCCAGAGCCCTCCACAGCCAATCTCAGCAACTGAGAGAGGAGCTCAGTGCTGCACAGAGACTTTGAGCTGGGGATGGAAACCAGGGGTACCTGAGGAAATGGGGTGCAGCAGCAGTGATGCACAGGGGGGAAAGCCTGGTGGGGAGAGGCTGGGCAGGCAGCAGAATTTGGCACCAGTGATGAGCACAGGGTCAGGCACAGCCTGCAGCAGCCTTTCCCTGCTGCAATGCAGCCTTCCAAAGTGCAGGAACAGCATCACAGCACCTGCAGGGTGA
The DNA here is from genome assembly GCA_027886175.1 of Phylloscopus collybita. Taxonomy (NCBI): domain Eukaryota; kingdom Metazoa; phylum Chordata; class Aves; order Passeriformes; family Phylloscopidae; genus Phylloscopus; species Phylloscopus collybita. The sequence goes on from JAJNNQ010000021.1 coordinate 20,173,101, forward strand.
ACTGCACCAGACATTGTGTCCTTCTTCATGCTTCTACTCAGGTCTCCTGCTTGCTCCACGATACGAAGCCATCTCTGAGTGTAAATCCTTCTCTTGATGACATCTGCGCTGGGATTCTGATTTTTGGAGTTCAGAGATGAAGACCTCGGTAGCCAGCTTGGCTTCCTTGGCAAAACAGAAGTTTTCTTTCACCGAGCTGCTGTGCAGAGAGAGAGAGAGGATGAGCTGAGAAAAGCCCATTTGTGCTGCAAAAGCACGTGTGAAGCAGCAAACTTTCCAAGGGCAGGGCTCCAACTGCAAGGCACAGCTTCTCGATCTTGCCACAGCCCTCTATAACCTCTGCACATTGCAACAATCTCTGCATTGTTCAAAAAAAAAAAAAAAAAAAAAAAAAAAAATCCCCACCACCCCTGAACAAAAGGCTGTCTGCTCTGCCCTTTTCCCTGGTGAACCAGGAGAGAGCAAACAGCACGTGGCAGGTGTCACTCACATCAAACTTGGTGGGTAGGATGGCTTGAACAGAATAAAAAAGGACAGGCCTCTCTGCCTGTAGATGTTCCTGGTCTTCAAGTAGGAACAAAATTCAGATTTAAAGTGCTGCATGAATAATATACTACAAAAAATATAAATAGAATATTAGAATTTTAAAAAAGGATGGTTTGGTGTTTTTTTAACATAAATGTATCCCCTGCAGCAAAAGCTATCTGAATATACTAAAAATAAGAAACCCAGATATGAGGAAGAAGGAACAAATGCAAATTGCTGGATGACAATAACATAATGGATATGTAATACCCAGTACAACTTCACCCTGGGGCTAGGCTTGTGCAGCCAGCCACGTTACCCACAGGCTGCTCAGGTGATGCCTAAAAGATCAATGCACTCTTCAGGCAGAAATTAATTCCCTTTGTTGGGCCAAACACATTTGAAGTGGAAGCTTTTTTGAAGTGGAACAAAATCCTTTGTTGCTATCATGGAGTTTGTTTACAGGGAGTTAATCTGCCCTGATTTTAGATACATAAGAGCTGTGAGTGAGGAATTGTGTATCTTTTAATTAAAAAGGGTTCCTCAGTGTCAGGGAAAGAGCTCCGTGGTGGGAATAGCCACAAAGTGATGATGTGAGCTCACTGCCCACCCCAGCCTGCTCACAGCCCTTTCCCCCTGCTCCTGAGGGTGCTCATCCTTCTGAAGGTGACTGCCTCACCATGGACAGCACAGCCAACACTGCAAGGCAAAGGCCCAGAGACTTAATTCAGGTTTGGAGTGAAGGATCTGACATTTTAGACACGTTCAATTCAAAATGCTCTAAATGGAACCATAGGTGTTATATACATCTATCTATCTATCTATCTATCTATCTATCTATCTACCTATCTATCTATCCATCTATCTATCCATCTATCTATTTATCTATTTATCTATCTAACCATCCATCTATCTATCCATCCATCTATTTATCTATCTATCTATCTATCTATCCATCTATCTATCTATCCATCCATCTATCTATCTATCTAACCATCCATCTATTATCTATCTATCTATCATCTATCTATCCATCTATCTATCCATCTATCCATCTATCCATCCATCTACACATCTATCTATCTATCATCTATCTATCTATCTATCTATCTATCTATCTATCCATCTATCTATCTATCCATCCATCTATCTATCTATCTATCCATCTATCTATCTATCTATCTATCCATCCATCTATCTATCTATCTATCTATCCATCCATCTATCTATTTATCTATCTATCTATCTATCTATCCATCTATCTATCTATCTATCTATCTATCCATCCATCTATCTATCTATCTATCTATCTATCCATCTATCTATCTATCCATCTATCTATCTATCTATCTATCCATCCATCTATCTATCTATCTATCCATCTATCTATCTATCTATCTATCCATCTATCTATCCATCTATCCATCCATCTACACATCTATCTATCTATCATCTATCTATCTATCTATCTATCTATCTATCTATCCATCTATCTATCTATCTATCCATCCATCTATCTATCTATCTATCCATCTATCTATCTATCTATCTATCTATCTATCTATCCATCTATCTATCTATCTATCTATCCATCCATCTATCTATCTATCCATCTATCTATCTATCTATCTATCTATCTATCCATCTATCTATCTATCTATCTATCTCACTTTTAGCACATAACTCCTCTGAGAAAGGCTCTTTAATTTCCCCTCCAGCATGGAGTGCCTTGCTGGCTGCTTAAATCTCTCCCACACGCCTCTCCCCCAGACGACCTCACCTATCAGGGAGAAATTGGTGCTGGGCCTGATTGCACAAACCTGCCCTGCCTTTTACCTGGGAGATGTGCCACAAACGGCTTCCATTTCATACAGGGGGTGTTTCTGATGCTGCTACCAGGCAAAAAAAAAGAAGAAGATGTAATGCTTCGACAGCCTTGCTTAGATGCTGAGGAGGCACTTGGCGGTGCAAAACAGCCATTTGTATCACAGGACAGCCCAGGTTTGCATGGAAACCAGTGGGGTGCATCCCCACCAGACCTCTATAAGCATGGCCAGAACCTTTTGATGTCGTTCTGCCTTACCAGCCACCTGCAGAGAGGCTGTGATGTTCAGCAGGGAGGTGACGAGGGGGATCGCCTCAGGCCAGTTACATTTCCCTACTTTTTCCTCCCAGGCGAAAGCAATTTAGGTTTAATAGTATATTAAAAAAATATTAAACCCCTTATTGGAGTTCTTCTAGCACAGGCAAAGAGAGGAGAAGGACTTTCTGAGCCCATCTGCAGTGCATTAGGATGTGAAGGATTGCATTAAGGTGCTCCCCAAGGTCAGAGAAGGGCACTGCTCATTCCATCTCAGCACTGAGCTCACCCCTGTGCTACAGTTCTTAGGGTTTAGCAAAGACAAGCCCCAGGGTCACTCTGAACTTTAATTGCATGAAAATAACTTGCTAAGAGGTCCTTTCATTTTGATAATTTACAATGCCAGCTATTGAAATGAGCTTTGCAATTGATTTGGGAAATACACAAAATGGCACTTCCAGCCCTGCCTTTTGTGGACGCAGGACAATTCACTGTCTATTCAACAGCTATAATAGCCCAAGAGCAGACTTCCCTACAATAATTACACTTTCTCTTGAATTTATTGAGGTTCAAACTTCCAGTTGTCTGCTGGGAACACTTCATTTATGCACGAAGCAGCTCAGCCTGCTTATGCAGAAGAAAAAGCAGGGAGGAATGGGCACCTGTTTGAACACACGAGTCTCTATACACCTCTTACTCCTTTTTTAACTGACACCTAACGAAGATACAGATTCCTTGTGCATTTTTTCTGCCTGCCCAGGGCCCTTATAGGGGCATTTTGGAAGCTGTGAAATCTTGAAGAAACAGCTATGAGGCAACTTGGGCTGTGACCAAGTGTCTTTCCCACGGCCATTTTTATATTTTCTTCTAACACGGCAGAACTAAATATTGTCATCTCGTGACTGTTATCTTAAAAACAAATAACCTGTGGTGTTCTTGCTTTTCTGGGTGGCATTGCTTTCCTACGCTTGTGCACATCCACTCAAGATGCCACCCAGCTAAAAGCACTAGAGCCACCACCAGCAGATGGGTTTGCACAAGGTATGGCCACAACAATTCCAGATGCAGGGGATGTCTTCCTCCCCTCAAATCACTTTAGGAAACAAGGAATTCGATCTTCACATTGCAGTGGCCGTGTAGGGCCACCCAAAAGCCAGGTGATAACTCACATCAGCTTTGGAGGTGGGAAACTGCCTCGTGGGGCTGGCAAGGGTAGGAAGCTGAGCTGACATTTCCTTCATGTATCTGGAAGGTACACATTCCCCATAACACAATTCTGTGCTAATCTTCAATTTGCTGTACTGGGAAGCTTTTCCCTGGTCAGCAACCAGACACATCAAAATTACAGTGAAGTCACTGTGGGAAATAACACGAGTTTCCTCCTCCTTCAAATTAAAAGAGGGCGCAGGCTGGATAAGAAACACACTGCTGCAACAGGACTTGATTGACTTTAATGTGGAAACAGTTGCACAGTTTAATATATTTCCTTGCCAGAAAACTGGGAATTTGTTTCCAAAAGGGCAAAGGCCCCTGGGACGTGTCCTGATTCTTTGTGATTCGATCTGTGCTGCTGTCAATGATTTACTGCAGCATTTCGGAGCCTGGTGGGCTCCCTGCTCCTTCCTTCAGCAGTCCTGAAAACCTAAAAGCTTTGGTTTGCAGCTGATCTATAGCAAGCATTTACATATGGCAAAGCAATGTGGTGGAGCCTGGCTCAGCTCTGTCCCTTGATCCTGTCTGTGTGCTCCCTGGCTTTGCCACCAACCCAGGCCACGGCGTGCAGGGAGCTCCAGGCACTGCCTTCCCACAGGTGAGTCTGTTCCCTTCCCCAGGTCTCCATACAGGAATTACCAGCACCTCAATCAGCCCATCAGCTCTGTCCTGACTTGAGGCATGTACACAAAGCTACCAGGAAAAAAAAAAAAAAAAATTAAAAATTGGCAGCTGTCCAAACCCCAAGCCAGGCACGGTAATTCCTTCTTAAAGGAACTGTTTGCACAACGGTTTTCCTTTCAGAGATGACTGCTAAGCCTCCTTAAACTCCCTTACCGAAATTACCAGGCTGGGTTTGGGCACTTGAAATGAATTCTCTTTACAGGATGATTTATGAGTTAATATTTTTCATATTCTTTTGCATTATAATTATTTTTACACTCTACAACACCAAGCTAACAAGTTCATGTGAATAACCCAGTTTTCAGTCCAAGACAGATCCACATACCTCAGGTTTTGGTTGTTGTTTTTTTTTTCCCCATGAACAATATTATTACCCTATCCAAGTGTCACTGGAGCTTTGAAGAAAAGGAAAAAACAAGTTACATTTTTTCTAAAGCTATAGTGTCATGATGGGGAAATGGGTGGATTCATTTCTTTCTACAGCTATTAATTTCAAGCTTGTTGTAAAGGCAAATATGATTTAGGAGGATCAAAAAAAGGTATCAGTGATAATTGGAACATGGAGACAAGGAGAAGGCAGAAAGGAAAAAAAAAACTGTGGTAGTGATACACTTAATTATGAAGGCTTATTCTGATAATCCCTTTTGAAAATGAACAAAGACGAGATTTTTGATGTTTGATGAACTTATCAAACAAGGCAGAATAATGAAGAGGTAAATGCAAAATCCAATCAAAGGTGAGCCAATTAAGTACTTTGCGAAGTGCTGAAGGATGCAGCCCACAAATCCTCCTGTCATCAATACCTGCCTGTCCTCCAGCTCTGGGTTCATCTGCAGGCTCCTGGGTTTCCATCTGCACCCACAGGCTCCCTCACTGAGCTACTGTGGCTCTCATTTAGTAAATCTCTCTTCCCACGAGCTACATACCTCTGCTAATTATCAATATTTCTCTTTGGACTTCAGTCTTGTAAGTAAAACAGACTGCTCATTAGTTAATCACCAAAATAATAATAAAAATAACAATGTTCTGGCTCGGAATAAACCCTCAAAGTGCTTCTGAGGCTGTGGCAAAGGCAGGGTTGTGTCTGCATGCCACAGATTGCTCCTCAAGACAAAGAAATGGCTCATACAAATGGAGGTTTTAGGAGTGGAGACAGAACTGGAGTTTGCAATGACTGGGCTGGGAGGCAGGAGAAGTGTTTTCTGGCTGTTGTGTAGTGATGTTCAGAGTATGTGCAGAGAGTCTGATCCAAGAGCCACTACAATATCTTACCTTTGCCCTCTTCTCCTTATAATATTCCTTTAGTTATTTTCCTCTTCTCAGAATTTGTGTATTTTGCTTCAGAAATACTCAGCCAACAAATTCTTAGTCAAGGTCCTTTGTACTTCATTCTCTCAGCACTGTTGGTGCAGCCATTCCCACCCCTCCACAAAGCCCATGGAAACCAGGATCTGATTTCACACTTGCTGGGAAAAATCCTGACCATGAGCAAAGAAAGTGACATCAAAAGAGGCTCAGTAGTGATAAACATCCCTGCTCCTGGAGATGGTGATGTGCTTCTGAAAAGAAAGGGAAAAAAAAATAAATTAGCTTTTCTTTAAAACCTGCCTCTTCACCACATTCCTTCTGTTTACTCAGGATGGATGGTCATATATAAATATATATATATACACACATTTAATTGCAATCTACCTATTGGAAAGGGCAAATACATTCTGGGAGGGCAGGAATCCCAAGACAAAATCCCCAGGTACTGCACCTGCAGGCCCTGCTCTATTCTGATGGTGAATACTTGGATGGGACATCTTGAGAATGCTTCCCATTTCCTACAAACCAGCTTCCTGGTGGAAAAGCACCCACACAGAGCTATTTTCCCCTTCTTCCAGCCTCCAGCCCCTCTCAAAACACAGCTTCAAAGACCTTAGACCACTCTTTCTTCCCCTCCCTAGAAGAAGCAGCAGAGATGTTAATTCTCCATCTCCTGTCGACTGTCATCTGAGCCAGTGGTCAGGATGGACTGATTGCTTCCCTTGCCAAGAGAAAAAAGTAAGGATCCACTGTAATGTATTCATTTATCTTCAGATGTGTCTGTGATGAGGATGTACACACATTAATTATATATATTATACATATTCATCATTCTGAAGCATCCAGTAAACTCATCCAAATATGATGGAAATGCTCCTCTGCTAGAGAGGCTCTTATTTACCCTGGTGTAAACTGGGGAATAAATTAATTCCAGGCAGCAAAACAGGAAAAGCAAAATCAAGGCAAATGGTGGAAGAATCAGGCCGGAATACTTGCCCAAGACTTTACTCATTTTCTGTCTCAGATTTAATTAAGTATCCCCTGATTCTTAATGCAAATAGTCCAGTGAAAAGAAATTAGGAGCAGCCTTCATGCATCAGCTCCTGTTCTCATATTTTTATATTATTTCACATATGTCTTCATAGTTCGAGAATTTATTTTCAAATACCTGACATAAGTCTGCTTTCTACTGAGTTTATTTTATTCCTGCCTTTTTTGTTCCTGTGCTTATAGACAGTATATTACCAGTAAATAATATGGCTCTTCTCCCTTTCTTTTTTTTTTTCCTTCCTAGTTTAAAGAGCAGCAATTCTCATTAATAATCCATCAGAAATGTTGCAGGATCAGTGTTGTAATTAGTGTCTGTGTCCATCTGAGCCTGGTGCGTTGCAGGACAAAGCACAGGCAGCTGGAAAAATGCCATATTTTTCCAAGGTATAAAACAGAGATATTCTTAAAACACCCACCCCAGCCCCCTCTAAGCTCACGTGGATGAACTCCAGGCAAATCTGAGCTCCCAGCTCGCTGCTGACTCCCCTGCCTTTATCATCTACCAAGTCTTCAAGCCACACACACACACATAAAAAAGGGAATGCATATTAAAATGATGGTTTTGATGGCTTTATGGCCTGTGGAGGGGATGCCTGTGGGGGACACAGGGGGTTGTGTCTCTGTGCAGCACAGGTACCGGCGGCTGGCACAGCCGGCAGAGTTTGGAGGGCGACGCTGCACGGGGCACCTCTGGGATGAGCAAGCCTGTCGAGCTGAGACAACGTGCACAGGGCCACCAGGGTGTGGGCAGGACTTCCAGTGCCAGGAAACAGGTGAGTGAACCAGGCACAAACCCCTGCCACAGAGGTTTTTTGGTCCTGGGGGTATCAGTCCCCTGCCCCGGGCAGCAGGAGGGTGAACCAGTACAAGAGAAAGCAAGAATTCTCCCCTTTTCTGTGTTTTCCCCCCACTTTTACAGAAACCCATCCATGTTACACTCAGATTTGGGTAGAAAATGGGGCTGTGTGGCATGGAGAATGTGGACTTTTCAGTGGAACAAAGGGAATAGGAATATTCTGCTCCAACTGCTGTGATGCTCACTCACACTCCCCTCGGCGGGCACAACGCTCCCACAACGCGCCGCTTTCTCCCCTGCTAGAGACAGAGTTCAATCATCAATCCAACCAGCAATCTGTTGGGGTCATTTAGTTATTTTTAGCCAGCTCTGAGGATTAGGATATAAAATGGCTGTTCTCTGAAACTTTGACAAGCCTTGACAGATTTCTGTTTCTACACAAACGGCTCAAACTTCCTTCCTGAGCATTTAACGAAAATTCTATCGGAATTTGGAGCCACAGGTCAGCTCTGTGACCAGCTCATCAGCTGGAGCAGGTTATCATCACTCCACCGGGGTAAATTAAGCAGTGCAAGTTCCCTCCTTAAGGCTTTCTCCACGCTCCCAGAAGCAAAAGCCCTTCCCTGTTGCCTTTCTTGCAAATATCCATTCTTGCAATTAATTATTGCAATAAACTCCCCAAATGCCTCCTGCAATGGGAAGAGGAAAACTTGCACTATAATAAGATGGAGTTGACTTCCTTAAGCCAAAGGGTGAATCTGTTCCTATAGCAGCTTTCCAAGAGTGTGATTTTAGAAAATAAAGTCAGGACAGAGAGGTGGCCTCTCCTTGATTCCCACCTGAGAGAAGCCCATGGGAGCGGCCAGCTTGGACTCTGTGCTGCGTTTAGGCCCCAGAAGCTTGGAAAAGCAAACTCCCCATGGAATAACGCCATGCTTAACACCCAGCATGACTTCTTGTGGCCCTGAGATGTGGGTGAAAAACAGCACAATCACTGCAAGCTGCCAGCCAGGATTTCTGGAGGGCGGATAAGCCACCGCCTGCATCTGTGCACTTTAGGGCGCTGCATTAAACGGCATCTCGTGTGCAACGGAGACAGAGACTGCAGAGATGGGTCTGATGAGGATAACTGTGAGGATGAAGATATTGAAAGCCCTTGTGAACATCTGTTCCCAATCCCAGGGGTGGAAAAAGCGGTCCAAGGGTGAGTAATTAATCAATGGCTGCTCCTCTCGCAATCAAAACGGGATTATGTTTCTTCCATCGCTCTTCCTTAGTGATAGCGGTGATCCATGAATTGATAGGGGTCTGTGCAAAACCCAGAGGGGAGGAGCTGCCCCCTGTGACCACGGGTAGCAATGAGGGTTCATTCCAGCTTTTTTTTCAAATTCTGTCTTGGATCTATTACCTGACCACCGTGCTTGTGATGCCCTTTTTATACTCCTGAAAAAATAGATCCCAGTTACCTCACAGCTTTCTCCAGTGTTAAAAGTAATAGACTAAAGCAAACAGCAGACCTTGGAGATGCAGCACCCTGCTGGCATTCATCCTTAGGGAAATTTAACTCCAGGATTTAGGTCTTCAGAGCACAGATTCCAGGCAGAGAGGCTGAGCTCCACAGGAGGATATGTAAATACTCCTATCTACGAAAAGGGGTTTCCCTGTTCAGTTTCAAATGTTGATTAGGTAATAGAGGCAAAAGAGAAATCCAGAATAAAATGAAACTGAAAGGCAAATTGTGACTGTGACACTCTTGTTGTTGAAAACCTTGCATTTTAACCAAGCTACTGCTCAGTTTCCCTTGGAGAACATGGCCCTGCCTGTGGCAGAGGGATTGGAATGAGATGATCATTAAGGACCCTCCCAGCCCAAACCATTCTATGATTTTATGAACATGGGCAGGAGGATGAGAATGGAGCCAGCCATGGTGTAACTTTCCCATCAGCTCAATCCAACACTCTCTGGAGTCCCTGAGATAAATGTGTCTCTGGCCCGGGGCCTGGGAGGGTCCATCAAAAGTTTTACAAGGCATGCATTAATTTTCACTGAGAACCCTGCAAAATTCTGCTCTCTGAAGTGTTTCTCCTGCAGAACACACAAAAGCAATGGCATTTGCTATCTTAGTCCTAAAAGATGGTTCCCTGTTGAGAAGAGCAGTGCTGCTGTCTAGTTTGAATAACGTTTTCACTTTGGGCCATAGAATTACATGGAATACTAAGTAATAGGAGGGATTTCAGAGGGCAGCAGCTGTGAGGGCTGGAGAGCAGGAAGAAGGAGGAATAAGGAAATAATAAGTGACAGACTTGGCAAAGCACAGGCTTCATGTCTAGGGAGGGTGTTAACTACCCTGAGAAAGGGGACCATTATTAAAAAGAAAGAGATGAAATGAAGATAGAAAATAATTGCAGAGAATGCCAGGAAGCACTTTGTGACAATGAGATGCATTAGGCTCAAGAGGAACCTGGAGGAATTCCAGGACTTGGAGACTTTCATAGCTGCACTTGCTGGGAGGGGCTGGGCAGCTTCCCTGATTTCCTCCATTTCTCGCATGTGAGTCCCAACTAACGCCTTGGAAATGAAATGGCTGTTTGTCTCCTGGCAGCTCTGGGAAGGAGACAGCAACGAGACAACAAACCCAACCAAGCTCTGAGTTCTTTTCCAGCTCCTCAGGCAGCCTGAGGACAAATAACCCCGCCAGCACCCCTGTGACAGCAATGGGGGAAATAAAACCTCAGAGCTGGGGACAAGCTCCTGAGTGCTGACCTCTCTCCAAGGTACAACATCCTGACCGGGGAAGGGAGGCAGAACGTTTACGACCCCGGGTTTTTCGGAGGGCTCTGTGAGTACGTGTACAACGGGGAGTGGCGGGAGCTGCGCTACGACGCCGCCTGCGAGCGCCTGCACCACGGCGACGAGGAGAAGCATTTCCGCAAGCCTTACAACTTCCACCTCTACCAGTTCCTGGTGGGTGCTGCGGGAGGACAAGCTCCTCTGCAACTTCCCAGCAAAAAACCAAACCAAACCAAACCAAACCAAACCAAACCAAAAAAAAAACCAAACAAACCCCAAAAAAAACAAACAACCCACAAACAAACAAACAAACAAACAAAAAAAAAACAAAACCAAAAAAAACCCCAAACTTCCCACAGGGAGGTCAGGCTCGCTGTAGGTTGTCCTTGAGGTGCCTCAGCAGGTAGTCGATGGTGTAAATGCTGCTTTACGTCAAGGAACTCACCTGCTTAGACCCACCAAGTGCCTTCAGGGTGGTCTTAAGCAGTCCATTGCACCGTTCAACTTTCCCGGCAGCTGGTGCATGATAAGGGATGTGATATATCCATTCAATGCCGTGTTCCTTAGCCCAGGTGTTTATGAGGCTGTTCCTGAAATGGGTCCTGTTGTCCGACTCGATTCTCTCAGGGGTGCCATGTCTCCACATGACTTGTTTTTCCAGGCCCAGGATGGTGTTCTGGGCAGTGGCATGAGGCACAGGATAGGTCTCCAGCCACCCAGTGGTGGCTTCCACCAGCACGTAGCGCTTGCCTTGGCGGGTTTGGGGCAGAGTGATGTAATCAATCTGCCAGGCCTCCCCATACTTGTACTTGGACCACTGCCCTCCATACCAGAGGGGCTTCACCCTCTTGGCCTGCTTGATGGTAGCACACGTCTCACAGTCATGGATGACCTGTGAAATACTGTCCATGGTTATTTAGATCCACCCCTCGGTCCCATGCCACTTACAGGTGGCATCTCTGCCCTGATGATCAGAGGCATCACGGGCCCACTGAGATAGGAACAACTCTCCCTTGTGTTGCCAGTCTAAGTCTAAGCAGGTCTAAGCCCAGGCATCCCCACTGCTTCCTCTGGCCCAGTCAGAGCCAAGAGAGAGGTGTTTTCTCTAAGTTCTGCTATTAATGAGCTGTGGAGCTTGCAGAAGCCCTTTGCCTCTCCCCAGGGACGGGGCTGGCCATGTGTAAAATGGTAACAACGCTGCTGGTTCAATCTCTGAAAGCGTTTGAAATCTATGGCGTGGCTATAAGAGGCATAAATCCAAATTCTGAGTGAGACAGGGATCCTGAAACCCATCACCAGGTTTCACAAACATAAGGTCATGTCTGATGCTGGACACTGATCCAAGCAGAGCAAGGATTCAGTGTGGGTCTCCCACATTGTAAATGGGTGCCTTGGCCACACTGTTTAACGTTTATCATGTTTTTTGACATGAATGAATGAATGAAAACACATTATTCCTGGGAAATATTACTCAATGCAAGTAGCTTTCATGTCCTCCCAGCAGGCAGAGTCCCTTAGTCCCCAGTTTGAGCACCGGGGCTGGCTTTTTACACAGCTGGCAAATGGCACAGCCCAGGCTCAGCAGAGCTGCTCGAGTCCACGTGCCAGCAAAGTAGAGCTGTCAAGGAAAAGGTCACTTCTCTAAAACACAGGCAAAACAGTGTTTGTTTCCTAGCCTTTGCCATTGTAAATAGATGTTGAATTTTTTCTTTTCCTAAATAAATTCATCCAGAAGCTGGAGGGAAAAAAAAAAATCAGTCCAAATTGTTAGGATTTGGCAGAGCTGTAAGGAGGGTTTTATAACAGGAAGTGTCAGGCTGTCTTAATAGGTACCATTACCAGCTCTGGCTTTGAGTGGCTAAACAAAACCTCTCCCCTGCTTGGAGATGGATGAAGCAAAATGCTTGGCTTTACCCACATTTCTCACATATTTCCAAATGAAGTGGCACAGGACTTAATTCCTTATTCCACATTCACTGAAGTCAGTGCTGGTGCTGTCAGGAGCATTGTGGGCTTTAACAGAGGTATTCCTTCAAGAAACAGAGATTAAAAAGGAAGGGAAGCACCTGAAAAATTAATGTCTGCTCCTTTCATTTTAGGCTCATGCTGATTCTGGATTCGCTTTTGAGTTTTACGACGACTCAAAGGACCTGCTTGACGCCCTTAAAAGTGATAAATCCAAAAGCACGGGCTTCACCATTGGAATTGGACCTGGAAGTGGAGATGTCATGGTAAACTTGGGCCTCACTTTATCAGGTGGCAAAGGATCCCTGAAGAATTTCACACAATATGATGCAAAGGTAAAAAAAACCAAAACCAAAAACAAACCAAAAAAACCCCAAACAAACAAAAAACCAAAAACAAAAACCAAAACAAACCAAAACAAACCAAAACAAACCAAAACAAACCAAAACAAACCAAGACAAACCAAGACAAAACCAATAACAAACCAAAAAAAACCAACCAAACAAAAAACCAAAACCAAAAACCAAAACAAACCAAAACAAACCAAGACAAACCAAGACAAAACCAATAACAAACCAAAAAAACCCAACCAAACAAAAAACCAAAAACCAAAACCAAAACAAACCAAGACAAACAAAAAAAAAAACAAACAAAAAAAACCCCCAAAAAACCCCAAAACAAAACAAAAACAAAATAAACCAAAACAAAACAAAACAATAACAAACAAAAAAACCTGAAACAAAAAAAACAAAACAAAACAAAAAAACCCCAACCAAATCAGTGACACATCTGCTCCAGCTGCGTCATCTGTGCATGGCATGGTCTGGCTGTAACTTATGTCAAGTTTATTCCCTCAACTGCCTTTTTTAACACAGGGTAATTGTACCTTAATTTGTTCACGTAATTGCAAATGTGTGGTCGTTAGTAATCCTGTTTGCCTGTTTCTGGGTATGTCTTAGCAAACAGGGAGTGGGAATAAAATTGAATTACGGAGTGCCACGGCACGTGTCATCTCACATCCCCACCCTGCTTCATGGCTACGTTGAGCACATAAATAAAAAAAAAATGCGTAAAAGTGACAACGAGGGAGGAGGGAATATCAAGATGCTGATCAAAACAATTATCCTCAAGGAGTGATCTCTGGCAGCAAATATATCTTGCTCAAATTAATACGAGCTGCCTCGTGACGGGGAAATAGGCGACTTTTTACAGGAGGTTAAAATACCACGCTGGAAAAATAGTACCTGATAATAGGGTGTACTTCTCACAGAGGGTTTACATCATGGACTGGCTGTGATGACCTCTTTCCAATCTAATAACATGAGTGCTGGTATTTCCCACATTTACCGTGCCCCATCTCCACTTCTCTCCAGGCTGCTGACAGAAAACAATAAAGAAGAATTACTTTGATGGTGTTCCGAGTTAAAATGCCCTTAAAAGCTGTTTGAAATGAGCACCATTATAGTATTTACTGTGCCCTTGTCCAGACTCACATGATGTTTGCAGCTAAATGATGATCAGTTATTGGAGGAATCATTTAGAGGGCTGCTCGTGTTGCAGTGGAGACTTGTCCAAAGCAATAGCAAATATAGAGGTGGAGCCTTGGAGCTGGTGGTATATCCAGGAAATTCTCCCTCCATCAGCATCTTCCTGGCCAGGGAATCTCCCCTCTGCTGGGCTGGGCTTGACCCCTGAGCTTTGTCCTTCATTAGGTTTGTGAAAAAGGCAGAAAGGGGATAAACAGTGTAGAAAGGAAACCAGAAAAAGAAATTGCAGAAACTGAGAACGGAGCGGAACCGTGCAGAGCCCAACTCTGATCATAGTCACACATCAATAAAACCCCTGCAGTATCCAACCTCCCCAAGGCCCTCCACCTCCACAGCACATCAGGAAGAGACTTTTAAAAAAGGATTACCATTATTTCATTTAAAAACGAGTTTGTTTTCATACATGTACTGACAGTCATGAGAGAGACTCCCCTGCAAGCCCAAAGACTAGAAATTCATTTGTTTAAATGAATGTTGCCTGCAGCTCCTCTTTTCTTTACCTGCAGGAGGTTGGATTCATTAGAGCTGTGACCAAGGTGCAGACAGCTCGCTTCAAGATGAGAAGGGACAACATAGTTCTGGATGAAGATGTGCTGCTCTCCCTGCAGGACCTCCCAGACACCTACAACTACGGCATGTATGCCAAATTCATCCACGACTACGGCACCCACTTCATGACATCTGGCACCATGGGGGGTGTCTTTGAGTACATCCTTGTCATCAATAAGGAGGAAATGAGAAGAAAAGGTCAGAAAAATCAAAGTATATTCTCTGTCCTCAGCTTTCTGCTTTAAACCTGGCATTTCCAACCTGCTGGCAGGCTTGGGATTAGCCTGAGTGTCACCAAATGTGCTTCCTGCTCTGATTTCAGAAGTACCTGGGTGAGGGTTTGGTCATTAAGGAGGGAACCCAAGCATTACTTTCTCCGTTTTTTTCAGTGTTATTTGCTAATTTTCTCCTATTTCTTGTCATCTTTGTTCACCATGAATGCCTGAAGGCTGCAAAGGAGCCCAGAGCTCAGCACATCAGCCCCCTCTCACATTTCAGCCTGTTCATAGCAAGGGCTGCAGTTTTCTGTAAATGGAAATATCACACTGCACTCTGCAATACCTCTGCCACTTCACTCTGCTTAGTGTCACATCTGGAGACTAACAGACCCTTGTTAGCTCCAGTTCCCAACAAATTGGAGTGTATGAGGCTGGAGAGCCCTACCTCTAAATCTCAGTTAGACAAAGCACCCACTGCAGAGGCCGAGAGCGTGAGAATTGCCATTGCTAACAACTCAAAAAGTGTAGCATTTCTCCTGATCAAAAACGTGGGGTGCAGAACAATAATATGGGATTTCAGCTCAATAACCAGGTTGCCAACTTTTGTAAAGGTGTTGACAATGCAACAGATCCCATTTCCCCTAAGGGCCATCACTCTGCTGTGCTAAGGGCACCACTGCCTTGGTAACACTGATGCAGAAGGAAATTGTGATCTTGGACAACAGGTGCAAGTTGCTCTAATTTCAATAGTTTTAATGCTTCTGCCCCAGATTCTGCCTCTGGTCTGAAAGGGTTTGGACCCATCAGCATTAGGATAACTATGCACTCCATATTGTGCATAACCATGCCAATTTTTCCACAAGAAATTACTGACTGAGAGATTTCATCAAGTTCCCAAACCTCTAATGTTTGGAAACATGATGCCTTTTCAAATTACTTCTTCAGTTTGAAGGGTGAGTGATATAAAAGTGAACAAGGTCTTGGCAAGCAAGTCTTCAGGAAGCAGACTGCCAATTTCAGAGGAAGAATTAATCAAGAGCATGTGGAGGGAAGCTATTATTTTGCTTTATCTTGTGCTTGCTGTAAGGAGATTTACTGCTACGAGATGCCTTATCTTAGGAAAGAAGGATGCTGAAGTCCAGCAAAAGACAAAAATGTGACCCAGTAGAGATGCAATTTTCTAATGCAGCACCATTCTGTAATTTTCATCTAATCCAGGCTCTGTCAGAAAGTCCACCCTTCTCAAGCCAGCAGTGCTCTGTGTGCTCACAAGGCTGACCCAGAAGGACCCACCTGCAGTGCCTGATATGCCACTGTCTGAAAGCATTTAGCAAAAAAACCCCCTGATTTCTCTAATGTTGATCACAGCCATGCTTGGAGGCTGCGTTTGCAAGAGGATTATCCTCCTTCCCTGAGGAATGGTTAGGATCAGGATGTAAGTGCTCAAGTCTTAGAATCAGAGCTTCCTTAGATGAGTCTGAAGCTCTGCAGAAGCATCACTGGGTCCCCACAGGGCTGGGCATGGCACTGCTTTAGATCAACCACTGCATCCTGAGGGCCCCACCCAGCCCACCAGGCTGTTTGCTAAATGTTCAGGAACTGAGATGATTCACTTTTTTTTATAGAGCAGTGACTAAAGCACAAAGCCAGGAAAAAGATCCCTTGGCTGAGTCCTCCCTAAATGAGACACAGCTTGGGTGGTCACTGAGCATCTGGCTCGGCACAGAGCTGGGCTTTGAGCATTTAGGGGACCTGAATGTTGAGAATGAAAGCACCTTCTCTGCCTAGATATCCACAGCTCACTGCAGAGCTTAGGGCTGCAGTTTTGCTGCCAGACCCATTCCCAGCTTTCAGGCTGCAAGGGCTTGTATGGATGTGGTCATGAGTGAAATAAATACACGTGTCAGAACGAGGTCCCTCGTTGCTCCGCCATCAATATTTTTCATTACTTGTTTTTAAAATAGATTGTTATGGTTCTATTATTTAGCAGAAAACAGCATAATGTGTTCACACATTACAAGAACATTTATGGGAGGAACATTATGCGCGGAGTAAATTAGAAAGAGTCTCCGTATATTCTGATTAATTCAAAACGCGGCAGTAAATCTTATCACTCCAGCACATTTAACTATCACAAATTATATCGTATGAAAAAAAAAAAAAAAAACCAACAAAAAAAACCAAACCCTATCAGGGCTCCCCCCCTTCCAGTGCCAATATTTACTGAGGCCACCCTTTTGCAGTGATAACCACTTTTCATTTATCAAGAGCCGATCCCGCCGCGACCAATGGCGAAGGGTATCGACAGCCCCTCGCTGAACGTAATTACTCAACGGGAGCCGTGGCAAATCAATTAATCAGGGCGTTCCTCAAGCTTAATTTTATGGCACTCCAGCACCAAGATAAGCAATCACTCATGTTGCTTTGGGTGAATGAACTTTACCCACTGTGTTTACAACTGTTGAACAGTTTAGTGCGAGTAATTGAGTGCTACACGTTTAATCTTTCTCCAGGGCCCAGTTTTTGCAGTGGGATGCAGTTTCCCACTCAAGAGTCTGGAGCATGTTTCAGCTCTCACCAGTTTGAAGCCAGGACTTGCACCCCCCTCTCTCAGGATGCTGAGTACCTCAGCGGGGTTTGGATCCACCAAGCCAAGGAGCAGATCCGTGCCCCAGCTGGCTCCAGTGAGCCTCTCCTGTAGGGTGTGCAGAAGGGAACAAGTGTGCAGTTGACACCCCAGAGGGATCTGGACAAGCTCTGGGAACCTCACGAGGTCCAACAAGGCCACATGCAGGTGAAGGGAGGGGATTCTGCCCCTCTGGTGAGGCCCCACATGCAATGTTGCATCCAGCTCTGGGGTTCCCAGTTGTTGGTCTCCATGGAACTTCTTGGGGCAAGCCCAGAGGAGGGCACAAAGATGATTAGGAGAATGTCTCCTATGAGAAAAGGCTGAGGGAATTTAGGCTGTTCAGCCTGGACAAGAAAAAAGCTCCAGAGAGACCTCATTGCAACCTTCCAGTACTTAAAAGGGGCCTATTAGAAAGACAGGTTTTAATCAGGGCCTGTTGTGAGGGGACAAGGGGTGATGGCTTTCAACTAAAAGAGGGACAATGTAGATTAAAGAAGAAAGTTTTTACAATGAGGTTGGGGAAACACTGGCACAAGTTGCCTGAAGAGGTGGTAGGAGCCCCATCCCTGGACACATTCAGGGTCAGGTTGGATGGAGCTCTGAACAAACTCAGTTGTTGAAGATGTCCCTGCCCATGAGGGAGGTAGGCTGGACCAGATGGCCCTTAGTAGGTCCCTTTTAACCCAAACCATTCCATAACTGCACAAAACCAGAGCCAGGAGCGTTTGAGCAGTATTTTAAACACAAGCAAGGCAAGGCCCTGCTCCCCAGCACTGAGGTGAGGCTGCTCAGCAGACAATGCTCCAGGGTGGGACTTGGACAGGGGTTTAAACTTCAGACCATTAAACCATAACAGACAAACCCCACTGACCTCTGTGCCTCCTTTCAATACCATGGTATTGATCACCAGGCCCCTCTGGAAAACACTTTAAGGTCCTCTGACAAAAAAAAAGAGCAATATAAAAGTTACCTATTACTTACAGTACCCGCATTTACTGAAATCAATGGACTTCTTAACTGCTAAAGAGGATGGCCTTATATTTGCAGTACACTGAAGTGCTTACATAAAAACCAGGCTGTATGAAATATGCACATTGCTTACCTT
Source organism: Phylloscopus collybita (assembly GCA_027886175.1). Classification (NCBI taxonomy): domain Eukaryota; kingdom Metazoa; phylum Chordata; class Aves; order Passeriformes; family Phylloscopidae; genus Phylloscopus; species Phylloscopus collybita. Next base: position 20,191,559 of record JAJNNQ010000021.1, read on the forward strand.
GGTGAAACCACCTCATTAGTTCCCTTCTCCCCTCTGCAGTCGCTTCATGGCTCTCCAGTTACATATTTCCATGATATATGTGGTGGTGCTGGCAGCAGCAGGCAGGAAAGCTCTGGCAGCTCTTAGCACACAGACCTTTCCTGAGTTACTCCTTAAGGTGCTGCTTGGGCCATTAATAAGTGGGTCAGAACCTGAATTTAGGAAAATTAGTGAGGATCTATTGACTTCAGCTGCTGTTCCTGGCTTTACCATAGTTATGAGTTGTCTGTAAAAAAACCCCAAAGGTTTGTTGTTAAATACATAGATCAAACAGGGACATTTCTGCCTGAAGCCTTAAGATTTTTACTTTCTTCTAGTATTTTCTAAGGAAACAATTTTTACACCTATTATATGATAGGCCAAATAAACCCCAATAAAATATTGGGGTTTTCCACTGTCCTCTGCCCAGAACAGCTTTTCACTTTGAAACATAAGCCATGAAAATAACTGAATCTTTTCTTCAGTGATAGAGAAAAGAAGCAGGAAAATGAACACCACAAGTCACTGAATTTACCTGTCTGCTTTCTGGTTTGCAGCCATCAGCAGAGAGGAGATAAGTGCCTGTGTTGGTCTGTCCCTTGGCATTACAGTCAGCAAGGAGATACTGGATCTGGGTGCAACTCTGACACACTCTGACTGCAAAAAAAAAGGACTCCTGAAAACAGGTACAGCAGCAGGGCAGGGCTCTGTTGAGGCTCCTTGGGTGGCTTGCTTTGGTCACTTGGGCACAGAGATTTGTGTAGGGTCACACAAGGTGTGAGGAAGGGAGCTCTGGTGCCATCCCCCAGACAAGGTGGGACCACAGAAACTTTGGGTCTATGTCTCCAGGAGTACTGATCCCTCTTAAAAGAGCAGGAATTACTCTGGATTAGAAACAGAGGCTGTGGGGTGGCTGGGAGGCTGCAGTCCTCAGCAATGACAGACTGGGTCTGCAACTGAAAAAAGAAGTCAAAACTGACCCTAAAAAGTACTCAGAGAGGGTGGGAACCCCCAGATCTGTACATTTCATAACAAGCTATAGACACTGTGATCTATTGCCCAGGTCCTACCCAGAAACCAAGGCTGGAGGAGTGCAGCCTCTTCAGGTCTTATCAGCTTAGAGGATTTGAGATGCTCCACTGGTCACCTTGTGATAAGGTGGCAGGGCTCACCCCACTGAGCTCCCATCGATCCCAGGAGCCAGCTCCCTGCACGACCAATCTCAGCTCCATTGAGCAGTTTCTGGGGCCTGTGTGGAAAGAGCAGCTGAACAACACAAAGTGCAATTCAACTTTCCAGATGCTGGCAGCCACGGTGCAGTCGTGGAAGACATTATTCCCCGGATTAGAGGGGGAGACACCGGCTACAGTGGAGGGCTCCTGAGCAGTTGGGACGGCACGATGTATCGTCGCTGGGGCAGGTCGTTGAAATACAATCCTGCGGTTATTGATTTCCAGGTAAGGCCTCTCTGCAGCCGAAGAAACTCGGGCAGCTCTTCAAGGAATGAAAGTGTAGCCGAGCAGATCATTTGGTATTTTCATTGTGATCCCATCACAGAACAAGATTAAATGTAATGGGCCACTGATTCTGGTAACCTCTTACTCGTTTCACCACGGGGAGCCCATCTCCCACCGGCCGCATCCACAGGGAGATGGACAAGGAGCTTAATGCTGGATTAGTGCCAGGTTGAGTTTCTGACGTGCTCCCCAATGCACTGTGGTTGTATTCACCCCCAGTACCCCTCCCTGATGCTGCCTCCCCCTCCTGTATAAGCAGGGGGACTCACAGAGGGCTGGGGAAGGTGTTTTGTTACCCAGCCCTGCACAGACAGCCCCACTCCAGGAGTTCTCTGAGCAGGGAGCTCCTGGCTGCTTGGTTAGGTGGGTCCTTTCCCCACACTCCTAAAAGGAGGTCTGTGGCCATAAAGATCAGCAGGGCTCTGGTCTCCCTTTTGCTTCACTGGATGCCCCATAAAATGGGAAGATGACTGAAGCATCTTACAGGGTTTCTGGCAGGGGGAGGCGACGGGGGTAAGCAAAGGGGACAGAAAGGGACAGAGCAGTGCATCCCTAAAAATAAATAATCCAGGGTAGAGCTGGCAGAGGCACAAGGGGGTGGCCACAACTCCTCAGCTGTGGTCAGCAGGACCACAAGTACCCCGAGATGCCAAGATCACTAGCTTGCTCCAGGAGAAGTTGTGGCATGTGGAGGAAGGATCTCTGTCCTGGCAGGGACATGCTGCCATTTCTATTCCTCTTGTCTTCATTTGAAAGCAGGTCTGAAAGCCCTGACAGTGAGTGGGAGAAGGGAAAATGGATTTGGGAATTATCTGTGTTATTGGCAGGGCAAGACCGACTGTGCAAGCCTTCCTGGGCAGCACCTGGTGGCAGAAAGATCTGATAGCACAGAATTGCTTTCAGTTCCAGCTGCAGGTTATTTACCTTTCTGCACAAGTTCCCATCAATTCTGGGCAAAATTTCTTGCACTTTTCCAGTAAACCATGCACTGACCTCTCTGTGGGCTGCTCCAGAGCCGAGCAGGCACCCTGCAATCAGTGTCCACTTCAGCAGCTCTTATCTGCAGCCCCCTCAGTTTGTCAAACAGGCTTGTGCAAATTTGCCTAAGAGCTCTTCCCAAAGCCCAGCTGATCCTGATCCTCCCCACGAATCACTCTCACAGTGCCTTGCACAGTGAGCTGACCCCCAGGTCTTGTCTGGAACAAATTCCTGGCCTAGACAAGGGAGCGTTTGCACAAGTACATTGACGGACAAAAATAAGAAAGTGTCCTCACACAGTCCTGAGTTTTTAGCTTTAATACCCATTGAATATTAATATTCAGTTGGGCAAGTTATAATTGCTGCCCAAACTGGACTGTTTTTGCTGACTGGTATGTAGGAACTGTATCTTGCTGCTGGAAAATACGATGAGTGAGTTACATTCCCAAAGCTGTAGATGACAGTATTATTTCACTACATCAAAGGGCAAAAAATATATAGGCAAAATTCCTCATTCTCAGCATTTACTGGATATTTTATAACCTGGCCACTGCAAGCGATAGCATGGCAATAAATTTTGATGATACCCTCTGTCCAAAGCTCTTACCAAAACATTTTCTTCAAAAAGGCAAAAAGCATGCAAGAATCTCAGGGACTGTGACAGCACTAAGAAATCAGTCAAAAAAAAGCCCAGGCTTACTGGGGTGTTTTAACTTATCATTCCAATCCATACTGAAACTCCAAAGCATGTCCAGAAAAGCCAATCCCACACAAACCTCCGAGATGAGGAAGGTTTTGGAACGGTGGCTCCTCGCTGGGGCAGCACCACATTTGCATGATGTACATGCAGCTGTCGAGGAAGACAAATGAGTTTTTCCCCAGCCCTGAATTCATCCAGCAATGTCACAGCATCCCAGTTGATGCCCAGCTGAAATTGTTTCCCTGCCACCCCTCTCCATCCCCCCCCCCCCCTGCAGCTGCAGCCCATCCACGAAATCCTCCGCCGGAGCAACCTGGGCCACACGGAGAGCAAAGGGCAGCACCTGAGGAGGGCTCTGGAGGAATTCCTGCTGGAATTCAGCCCCTGCCGCTGTGGGAAGTGCCAGAACAACGGGGAGCCCGTCCTGGTGGGTGACACCTGCTCCTGCCAGTGCCGCCCCGGTTACAGAGGCCCTGCCTGCGAGCAGGGTGAGCGCCCAGGTGAGAGCCCAGGCTGCAGCAGGGCAGGGGGAGAGGCAGCAAAGTGGGAGGATTTCCCCCTCCATGCAGCTAAACCAGCAGCTCCTGGCACCCATGCATCCATCCCACCTTCCCTGCTGTGTTTTGTTACTGTGTGATGCTGAGCAGCCCTGCAAGGGACTGGGATTAGCAGCTCAGGAGATGGGGGAACGGCTTTGAATTGAAAAAGAGCAGGGTTGGATTAGATCTGAAGAAGAGAATCTTCCCTGTGAGGGTGGTGAGGCCCTGGCATAGGTTGCCCCATCCCAAGGCCAGGTTGGACACGGCTTGGAGCAGCCTGGGATAGTGGAAGGTGTCCCTGCCCATGGCACAGGGGTTGGAATGAGATGTTCCCTTCCAACCCAAGGCATTCTGTATTTTATTATATAAATGGGGTAGTGGAAATGAGGGTGTGTTTAATTGCTGGATTAAATCCAGGAAATCCTCTGCAGGGGCTCGTGGCACCCCACTGAGGATGGCTGCTCCAAGGGGGGAGAGCACAAACCTCAGCAGGCAGGAAGGGGAAAGGCTCAGGTTAGGCATCTGCTCACACAATGTGCCACCAAAAAAGCAGTTTTAGTAAAAAATTGCTACACTGCCAGATTTCCCACCCCCTCCCAGGATGCATTTTGACTAGAGTGTCTATTTTGGGGTGAAAAAAAAAATGTTTTTCCAAAGTGACAGGCTTATATTTATGTTTTCTTTGTCACTTTCTATACTATCCTAAAAAGTTAAGTGGGTAGCAAAAAAACCAAGGTCGCAACAGGCTCTCTCATTTCCAAAAAGAAGTTGCAGTTCTCTATGGATATTTTTGTCCTGATTCATGATGACAAAAATCTAAATCTCAGCACATGAAGCTGGCAAAAAAATCCATCTTCAGAGCAGTTCCACCAGGCAGAGCTCCAGCCCTTCAACCACGGGCTCATCACTGGGGTCTCACCAGTGGAAAATCAAAGCTGTGATGAGAGAAGGAGTTGGAGCAGAAGTGGTTTGTGAGGCTGAATTCCAAAGCTTTGCTTCAGTGACTGCAAAGTGGGTTTCTTTAAAAAGCTTAGGTTCTTTGTCTCCAAATCTTTGTCAGGAATTTGCTTGGGAAGCCCAGGACCTGCCACCAAAGCAAAGCTCTGGACTGGCCAGCCCTGTGCTCCTTGATTTTAGCAACAGCAGGGACAGGCACACTTCTAACTCATGGGCAATTTTTACTTTCAGATTTTTCAGTTCCAAAACTCATTGAAGACCACACTAATTATTATCTTTTTTAAAAAAAACAACAACCCACAATGTCCCAGCAGATGGAAAACTCAACTTCCCAGCCAGCACTAAGCAGGAGCACACGCATCCATTTGCGCTGTCTGGATTAATAAAGTGCCCAAGCCAGGCATGAAGGCCAGATGAGTAAATAAAAAACGACAGTAAATGACAGCCATCAAGCACTCCCATCATTCAGGAGCACCGCCATAATCCATAGTATCGACCGCTCCTGACAGCTCAGTCTGGACCGTAATGAAAAAGCTCTGAAATTCCCCATCTCCAAAAGGGACTTGCCACAACATCCCCATGATGTTAGGGGACTTTTGTCCCTCTGCCTTGGTTAGAGGTGAGGAAGTTGCTGCAGAGAGAGCTGTGAGCTGTGCTTTGGGAAAGGCAAGGCAGAGGGTTTCAGAGGAGATGGACAAGAAACCGCTGTTGGTGCTCGGGGCGATGCTGATTCATCCACTCTGCCTTCAAAGTGCCTTGACCTCAACAGCCTGGGCATGGCTGGGATAGAGCAGGGAGTCCATACTCAGGGAATTTCCAGCCAGACCTGAAACCTCTTTTTTTTGTTTGTTTTTCCCTTTCTGTTCTGTGTGTCCCCAGGCGGTGAGGCGGACGGGCGCTGGAGCTGCTGGTCGGGCTGGTCCCCGTGCCAGGCGGGGACGTCGCGGCGCAGCCGGCACTGCTCCAACCCCGCCCCGCAGCACGGCGGGCGGCCCTGTGCTGGCAGGGACCTCCAGAGCAGAGCCTGCTGACAGCCCAAGGTGCCTGGGATGGTTTGGAACCTGGGCTGGGCTAGGAATACCCCAGGGCGTGTGACGGAATTACCCCTGGGAGGAATAATTGACCGGTGATGCATTTCTACGCGTGCTGTGTAAAACCTGACCGACTGCTCCCGTGGTTGTGCCCCACCAGACATGATGAGAACCCCACCAGACATGATGAGAACCCCACCAGACATGATGAGAACCCCACCAGATGTGATGGGAACCCCACCAGATGTGATGAGAGCCCCACCAGATGTGATGGGAACCCCACCAGATGTGATGGAGCCCCACCAGATGTGATGAGAGCCCCACCAGATGTGATGGGAACCCCACCAGATGTGATGGGAGCCCCACCAAACATGATGGGAGCCCCACCAGACGTGATGGGAGCCCCACCAAACATGATGAGAACCCCACCAGATGTGATGGGAACCCCACCAGATGTGATGGGAGCCCCACCAAACATGATGGGAGCCCCACCAGACGTGATGGGAGCTCCACCAAACATGATGAGAACCCCACCAGATGTGATGGGAGCCCCACCAGACATGATGGGAACCCCACCAGATGTGATGGAGCCCCAGCAGCGTCCAGCACAGCTGCTGCAGCACAGGAGATAGCACCCAAAGGAGGTGGAGCTGCTGGGTGACCACGGGGCTACAGCGTGTCATGAAATAAACTCACTGCAAGTATTTACATAACTAAGCCTGACTCTCAGGGAGTTTATGCATTTTCCCTTGGGAGACACAGGAAAAGCTCACGATCCAGGCAGTTGGTACTGACATATGCACCAGGAAACTTTTGTGAGTTGGCGCTGTCAGATTTGTAAGTCCAGCATATTGGCCAGGGCTGCGTTTGCAGCAAAGCCATATGCTGCTCTGCAGGGAGAAGGCCTCAGCCTTCTAAAGATGCCGAGGCATCCTTGCAAAATGTAGGCCCAAGCTGATGAGGAGTTTTAAATAAATAAATAAGGGAATAAACGGGGAGGCTCGAAGGCAACCGCTGGGCAGAGGATGTTCCCACACAAGCAAAGGCTTCTCCTCTGTGAGATCAGTGATGAATTGACTATTAGCACGCAGGCATTTTATCTCCCAGGCACACAGGGCCTGAGAAGATGCTAACAGGCTGCTTGATTTAAGGGGCTTTTTTTGAATGTGAGGCGTAAATCTCAGCACAAGAATGCACACAGTATTGAACTGTGTCCAGAGACCACGGCGAGAGCCTGCAGCTCCCTCTCCTTAATGAACTGCCACAAAAACCCGGGATGGAGGGAAGGCAAATGGCACTTCATTTAACTGAGCTTTTCATTGCAGGGGGAAAAGGGAGGGGGGGTGTGAAAAAAACCAGCCCTGAGAAGGAATCAGGCATTATGAACAACAACAGCACCAAAACCTCAAAGCACAAAGCAGCCCTTCTGTAGACATTGGAATGGGGAGAGGGAGTAGAAAGGAAATCGTGGTTTAGTGAAAGGAATTGCTCAGGTGCCTGGAAATGCTTGTTTTTCAACTGTGTGTCAGTGGGGATTTACAGGCTGACACTCAGCTGATGTAAATCAGTGTTGCTCCTTCACTGCAGCTGATTTATGGCACCTGAAGATCTGGCCCCATATTTTCTTTTGTGGGCACGCTTGCCAAAGGCCAAATTTTTCACCACTGGTTTTTTTGTTTTTTTTTTTTTTTTTGTTTTTTTTTTGTTTTTTTTTTTTGCTTGTAAATGAAACTACAGGCTGAAAACAACAAACCATGTTGTCTCAGGCCCTGAGATGGATTGTTCTGTGAAAAATCCCTTTGCTGGGGGGCAAAGCTGTGGCCTTTTGGGCCAACCTTGCTATTCCAGGTGAAGGAGCTGTTCACCCAGAGAGGAATTTGCTCCCAGGGGCTGGAATTTGATGTCTTCTGTGTTAGGAAATGCAGCAGCAGGAAGCACCCGTGGATCAGTGTGACCCAGAGATCCAAAGGAATGTGGAATGTAGGATCACAACAGGTGGTTCAGTGAGTGCTGTGTTTGGCATTGGGCTGCCAGGTTATGTGGAAACCTGAGACAGGGCTCTTGCACCAAGGACCAGTTTGGCCCACAAGCAATTCTCACCTTTACCTCGACTTCTTAGGACTCAGGAAAATGCCTGCAAGTAAATGAGTACAAAGTCACCTCAGTCAGAAAACCAAGCACACTTCTTCTTTGACCAGAGGGGAGAAATGAAAGAACAGAAAGATCTGATGCTTTGCAGACTGGGAAAAGATGGGGCCTGCAGGAAAACAACCTGCATCCTCAGCTTTTAGGGCTGTTTCTAGAAGGATAAATCACAGAAGAACCACAAAAAAAAAAAAAGAAAAAAAAAAAGAAAAAAAAGAATAGATCCAAGTGATTGAAGGAACTGCATGCAAAATCCCATGATGAAACATATAAATAAGAGCAGAAAAGCTGTGTTTTCTGTGTTTTACCTGCAGTTGTTCACTCTCATCACTCACCTCACAGCCCAAGGCACTGAGACACAAACCCAAGGGCTTCCTTCAGACACCAGTGGCAGGTGGGCAGTGCCCCTCTCCTCCCCCTCCACCCCAGGGCTCAGACATCCACATGCTGAAACCCAGGAGCAGCCAAGCTGAAGTCAGAAGAAAGGAAGAAGCTCCCTGTAAGGTCTAGAGGGGAAAAAAAGGGAAAAAAAAAAAAAAAAAGTTAAGAGCAATTACACATTTACAATGGCAGTGGAATAAGCTAATACATCTGGTGCTGAAGTGGGCAGCAGGAGAGTTGTGCCAGATGAGATAAGCAGCAAAAATGTACGTTTCTTAGTTAAACTTAAAAGCTTAGAGGGTACAACAAAACACTGCAGCTGCACCCGGGTTTTAATGAATGGATCTTCCCCTCTTGCACGCTGACATACATTTGATACAGTTATTTATCCTATACATTTCTGGCGGCATATTTCCCAGGAGACCTTGTTTATCTGGCTCATAAGCACATGATGGATGTATGGCGCTTGGGATAAATGGTATCACAATCAGATATTTTTATGGATATAGGCAAACTGGGTTATTAACAAAGGAAGGGCAGAGAGGAACCAGCACGCAGGAGAAAATAGGAAATGATTGATGACAATACACCTGAGGTTGCAAGGTGTAGGCTCCAGATAACCAGCTAACAGGAGAGGAGATAAGGGCAGTGCTTGAGACAGAGCTGTTTTCTACCTCAGGGTCAATGTCACATCAGCTGCCCCAATGCCTGCATCCCTCTGAGCCCGGGAGTTTAGAGAAGGCAAAAATTCCCTGGCTGGAGCAGCTCAAAAATTGTTGCCTTCCCCTTTTTATACAGGGGAATGCACAGGCACAGGCAGATACAAAACACTTAATCCCAGCAGAAAAACCTGAAAACAAAAGAAATTCCAGGTTCTGGTGAGTTTAAGGTGGGACTAGCTCTGGTGAGTTTGGTGATGCTGCCCTATCATGTCCACCACAGTGGGACCTGTGGTGCTGCACTACAAATAAGTAAAAATATTTGTTTATAATGGTAATAATTGCTGTGTTCAACTCCAGCTTTTTGATTTACAGAAACAGGAGGTATCAAAATGGGATATAAAAGGAAGATAAATCTGCAGGCATGATTTGAAATCTGGAAGCTGTGTTGGGTGCTCACTTCAGCCACCAGGGTAAAAACAGGAGTTTGGGATCTGGGGACTGCTAACACCTCTGCAAGGCCTTTCTGGTTTGCTTTCAACAAAACATCTCGATGTGGGGGAGAACCTGGGCAGGAACAACATCCATCCAAAAGGGGGAGAAACAGCAGCATGATAAAGGAATTCTGAGTTTGCAGGTCCCCAGTGGCAGCCTGGACGACGTTCCAGCCTCGCAGGTGAAGGGTCTGTGTGATGTGACACGACAGGGAGCACGTGAATCCAGGCTGGAAAGCAGTCCAGTCTCCCAGTGCTGATGGAGACGTGAGGGGTGGCAAGATCCCAGCTGTTTTTGCCCTGGGAAAGCTGTGTGAGGCAATTACAGCTCACCTGAAATTCCCCTCTGGGAGTTCCCGAAGCCGCGATACCCCAGCAGCAACGTCTTCAAGCAGGGAGGTGCACATAAGTACAGCTTTTCCTCAAGAAAACTCTTGAAAACACAACATGGGATGTAGGAGAGCCCACTGAGATGAGTATCTTAGCCAGAGGAGTGGGCTAGAGCAGCAGAAGCAGTGCTGAACACGTGCACAGCTGCCTGCAGCCTCCCCCAGCCCTCACACGTGGGTTATTAAATCTGAACTTACACAGGGAGTGAGAGTTAGGAACACCAGTAAAAGATGGTACCAAAATTTAATGCCAAGCAAAATGAAACAGTAAAAGCTTCAGCATAGTATTTTTTATTGCCCTCCAGGTTTATAATAAATCATTAGTTAGGCTGATCAAAGCACAAAATCACAAGGACAAGATAAAGTTATGTCCTTTATGGGGGGCTTCTAAGCCTACAGGCTGAATGTTCAGCCACTGCTGAACTCACACTTCAGTCAGACTATCCTGATGATCTTGATGACTGTCAAATCTCTCCTCTTTTCCTCCTAAAAAAACCCCCAAAACGCCCAAATATACAAACTCAGGTACTGCCACCACCTAAAAAAATCTGTGTTTTTCTGGTTTGGGAACAACAGTCCCAAGTCAGGTCTCTCCACTTGGTTGTCCTTGCCACAGCAGTGGGGAGAGGCACCACTGCTGTGTGTTTAACCAGCTGGACGATCAGGAAAGGTGGTTAAATTTACAAAAGCCACTGGACTCATCTGGGAAATGTACTTAAATAGATTACACTGATGATTCTCAAGAAGGGCAGGCAATGACACTGCAGTTTGTGTCCTCAGAGGTGAACCATGCTCAGGGTCCTCACCTCCAGAGCTTCTCCACAGCCCCTGCAAAAAAAAAACAAACTTGGGGGAATATCCTACTTCACACAAGCAGTGACCTCTTTGATCATGACCCACAAAAAAGAATCTCTTGGCGAATTTCCATCACACAAAAGATATTGCAGCTACAGAGAGTGGAAGAGGGAAATGTTTGGGGCTGGCAGCTAAATGACGAAGCCCATAATGAGCAGGGAGCCCTCTTGTTTTACATATGCAATGTGCTCTGCCTTTCTTAGAGCTGTCAGAGGAGCCCTGTTGGTAAGTGTGGAGGCGGCGTGAGGGCTACAACTAAATGCATGTTCCATTGTTCAGGTGTCAGGGAGCCTGAGCTGCTCTCACAGGAGCTGCATTCAGACAGCGTCAGTCTGAAAGGAGAGGAGCGGGCCATGCCAGCCCACCACCACCACCAGCTCTGCTGGAAAAAACCCTCAGGAGAGGAGTTTGACCTTGCAGGTGGTTAGAAGGACTCACAACCCTCACAAACAACTTTTGCACTGGTGGGGTTGCCTTTTGGAGCAAAGCCACTGCTGGTTGTTTTTGCAGCAGGCCCGAGGAAATGTCTCGGCAGAAATCATTTACCACCAACAAAGGTGCAGGAGGCACCAGTAAAAGATGGTACCTCCCATGGCCCTGGGAGGATGCAGGCCCATGAAATGGTGCAGAGTGTTTAAAATTCCTCTGTTGTTAGACCTGGACTGTGATGCACAGCTCCAGGGATGGTAGTAACAGGCAAACCAGCTTGTGTCTTTTCATAGTGAGCTCTCTCCCAGTTAAATGTCCCACCCTGGGTGGACCCAGCAGCACCTGGAATACTGGATTTCATGGGATCAGACTTATCAACCAGAGCTTGTCTGGGGCAAAGACAGCTACTAAGGGCAGAAGACCTCAGGGGATGTGCAGACAACTGTTTCAAACTATTCAATTTGTCCCAGGAAAGCTGTGGCTGCCCCTGGATCCCTGGAAGTGCCCAAGGCCAGGCTGGATGGGGCTTGGAGAAACCTGGGAGAGTGGAAGGTGTCCCTGCCCATGGCAGGGGGTGGGAACATAAACTGGGAAAGCAGGGTAGTGAGGCACAGTGGCTCAGAATGTCACGTTAGACACTGTTGTGCTCATTGAGATTTAGGCTTTAATGTGCTGGATTTTGCTCCACATGACACAGCTGCCTTCACAGAGGCTGTGCATCAGTGCACATCCTGCTGCACGTAAGATCAAAGTGTCTCTTCTTATCTCAGAGGAACCTTCAACAACAAGACAGTGTAATTTGAAATCATGCAGCTACCAAACACACACAGAGAGATAAAGCTTGTCTCATTTAGCCCATTGCAGAAAAAGACAGGGAAAAAGCGAAATATTGAGGTCAGTAAGCACATTCAATCCCACGGGACAACTGCACATCCAGAGGTGTGGCTCCTAACACCCTCCCAGCTCCCAGCATCTTCTGAAATGTTTCTGATTTGGATGAGACCCACGGGCAGAGCGAGGCCAGCTCGGAAAGCCAGGGAGGTGATGTCTTCCCAAGCAGTCTGCCAAGTGCCCACCAGTCCTGTGTCAGTTCCTACTGATTCCCTTTAGCAAGGAGCTGTCTCAGAGTCTGGCCCTGAGCAGGAGGAGCCACCATCCCGTGGGGCAGGGTTGTTGCAGTGTCTCCTTCTCTCCTCTGACCTCCTGAACACGGGGACCAGCTGGCCCAGCACCCCCAGTTCCCATTAACAGCAGCATCTGGAAAAGAAACAACAACAGAGCTGGAAAGGAGGGTCAGAAACAGGCAGCTCCTTCCACGGGAGGAGCTGCCAGCTCCCATGAGCCGTGTCTGAGCACAAACAGCTCTGCCCCTGTCCACATCACTAACAACATACTGGAGTCATTAACAATGAGGGATTGTTCCAGAGATGTTCATTCTCTGTTCAGCATTTACAGTGTTTGTTCAAACTACACTTCAGGAAGACGTGAAAGGGGGGGAGGAAAAAAGGCAATTAGCTTTGTGTTTGCTTGAGGGATGTTTCTCCCCTTGTCTTAGTCCAAGACTTGATAGGAAACAGACCAACTAAACTTGTCTCAGCCACATTTCGAGGTGGTAGGGGCAGTGTTAGCACTTCAGTGAACAACAGCTTGACTCTTCAGCTTTCCCTCCATTGCTTTTCCTATTACACTGATTCTTCTGGACCCTGAGCATGTGAGTGACATAAATTCAAAATCCTGAGGATCATGGAGGCAACACATAAAAGGAGGAAATGGGAGTGAGAAATGAAGTTACAGTGTTGACAAAAGGATGGATGTGAGCCTTGGGAGGGTTGGATGTGACTGTGAGTGTGTAACACAAACTGCAGCAAGGTGTCAGTGGCTCCACCTTTCAAGGCTCCGTGGACTGCCATAGAAACACCCGAAAATTGACCCCCTGTTCCGTGAAATCTTGGCTTAAAGTGCACTCCAGGCTGGCTCAGTTTGGACACAGCCATGCAGAATGAGTGGTGGGTAAGGCTGTAAACAAAGCCAGTGATAAATGCAGTGCATCAAATTGTGGGTTGGTGCCAGAGCTCTTGGTGCCTGGGATCTGGTGTTATTTAGCATCTGAATTAATGAGCTGGAAGAAGTAAACAAAATGATTAAATTCATAGATGATCCTAAACTAGAAGGAGTTAAGAACATCAGTCAGGAGACAGCAGAGACGTAAAGTGACCAAGAAGCATTAATAAATGCTTCAAAAGAGCATAATAAGATTTTAAGATTAAAATGCATGGTAGCATATCTGGGGAAGAGCAGTTTGCAACACGATGGCTTTATCAAAGGGAAAAACTTAGGAAACAGAGCTGCTTCCTAAAGAGGAGACCTGGGGCTTTCCAGGGATTGTGAACGAGGCAGGAATTCCTATTTTGGTACAATTGGAAGGCATGTACATACAAAAACAAACCCACCTCCTCAGGAGGGCACAGGAACGCAGAGGAGGGCAGGGAAAATACATCTGTGCCCTTTGCAGGGGCCCAGCTGCACTGGGCTGGGCAGACTGGGGACAGCCAGGGCTGGCATCACTCCCCACCCATCATTTACCACCCCTGAACTCTCCTAGCATGGCTGGCATTGTCCCTGGAGAGGAGCTGGGTCCCTCTCACCTTTGCTCCTGCTGATCTCACAGGCGGTGCCGCTGTAGCCCAGGGGACACAAGCACTCACACTCTGTCCCTGAAAGCAAGCACAGATGGTGGGAATCACAGACCTGGAGACACATTTCCCAGCAGGCATCCACTTCTCTCCAGCACTTCATCTTCTGGGAGGAAGGGGCAGTGGGTGAAATGTCATCATTTTTCTCCAGGGCTGAAGGGATCGATGCCAATAAAGAGGGGAGCTGTGGCTGCCCTGCACCCCCTCTCACCTCCCCAGACATTTGTTCCTGCCCTGCAGCTCAGCCTCAGACTCACTGGTGCAATTCCACAAGCCAGGGGACCACAGAGTCCTCCTGCTCTTCTCCAAAAGAGATCACAGAATGCTGGAATGGTTTGGGTTGGGAGAGACCCTAAAACTCATCTCATCTCACCCCGCTGCCATGAGCAGGGACACCTTCCACTGTCCCAGGCTGCTCCAAGCTACATCCAGCCTGGCCTTGGACACTTCCAGGGATCCAGGGGCAGCCCCAGCTTCTCCAGGCACCCCATGCCAGGGCCTCCCCACCCTCACAGCCAGGAATTCCTTCCCAGCATCTCATCTAACCCTGTCTTCCCTGTGGCCTCACTCCAGCAGCTCCATGTCCTTTTAGGATCTGGGGTTTCAGACCTGGAGACAGCACTGCAGGTGGGGTCTCTGGAGAGAGCTCTTGGTAAAGCTGATAAAGAACAAACTGCAGCATCAAGAAAGAGCAAGCAGGACAGGAGTATCCTAACTTGGCTTTCTGGCAGAGGAAAAGCCCAATATCCCTGCTCTGGCTGCCCAGAGAAGAGTTCCCACTTAGGAAAACACATCATCATTTAAAACCTTTGCTGAGAAGATCCTAAATAATGAAATACTAACCTGGGCTTAGCTGCTACAAACTTATTTAAACAGAGGTCACCATGAGACAAATGCCTGAAATGCTACAATCAGCTGGCTGGTACCTGAAGTGATCGTTTCTGCATCAGATGCAATTTGGTGATAACAATTCTCATCAGGACTTTCGCAGATGCAGATTGAAATTAGGCACTTGACAAAATGGTCCCTTTGTTAGAAGCTCTCATCACATCATATATCTCTTGTTTAGGCAGAGCAGTTTTCATTTAATTTGATTATTTTTTCCCCTTCATTTTTTTTTAAATCACAGCCTGCTTACAGGGAAGGACAGCTTCTATCAGAGACAGGGGGAGGTGGTGATCACTGTGCTTGGCACTTATATGGTGCTTTTCATCTTCAAAACCCTTTTACAAACACTAATTAATGCTGAGACAGTAGTCACTTCTCCAGGAGGATGGAGGCAATCTTAAAAGGAGGAGACTCAAAGATGTCAAGGATTTTTTTTTTTTTTTAAATGCATAACTGAGAAGTAACAAATTCTTCTGTAAAACTGATACAGATAATGGTCACTCCCATGACAAAAACACATCCCTTGATTTACTGTCTTTACTTTCCAGGACTGTACAGAGAGAGCAACTTTAAAAACACAAGAGTAAGAACTGGTAGGAAAAACTAAAGAGGAGCTTGCTTGCCACGTGCTCCCCACAAATTCCCCAAACAATTTCAGTGCAGAGAAGAGGAGCAGGGCCCCTGTACCTCTCAGGAAGGGGATGCCATTCCCCTGGCATGGAGCACAGCGACAGGAGCTGCTCTCCAGCTGGAACTCATCCAGAGCCCGGCGCAGATTCTCCTTAATTCTGGTGGAATCAGCCACGTCAGAGGGAGTCACCAGCTCGTACAGTGGCTCTGCCTAAAGGGAGGGGAGAAAATTGCATTAATTCCCAAGCCCAAAACATCCCAAGGCTCGGGGGTGGCACAGCTGGAGGGGGAAATGGGTGATGTGTGGTACAATCTCCAGGCTTCCCATTGCTATTTGCTAAAACCTCGTCAACAACAAGGCCACCATCTCAGAAACACTCCCAGGGTGCAACAGATTTGGCTTCTTTTCTTCTCTGCCAAGGTCAGGATAAATAATACACAGTTTTATTAATAGATTTCAAGTTTGGACTTGGTTGTTTATTATACCTTATCTATTTAGAGACTCGCTGAGCTTAACTAGCAAGCTGGGGAAACAAGGCAAAATGGAGAGCTTCTAACTCCTTCCAAGGTTATTTAAGCAATAATCCCCCAATAGTGAAGTGGCACCTGTGTTAAATTTATGTTTTCAACCCAATAATGGCCACCCAAGGCCCGCAATGCAGACCTTTTTCACCCAATCACAGAAAACCACCCAAACCCATGAAGAAGAAGGAAGAAGAAGGTGAAGGGGAAGGACTTAGACAGCACCCCAAATCTTCCATCTTGACTCAAATGTATTACTATACACTAAAATCCCCAAATCCAAGTTTTCAGGAGTCCAACAGCAGGGATGCCCCCCCTTGGTTTCCAACACCAGAGCACTTGGAAATGTGTAACAAAACACAGCAGCCAATCTGTTGGGTAAGAAACAGGCTAAGTTGCACAGGAGTTTCATTAAATCCTTTCTCATTTATAGATCATTTATATATATAATTTATATAAACATTTATAGATCAGGTTTGCTCACAACTCACGTTTTCTGACTGATCTGTTACTCTGATTTTAAAAATGTCCCCTAAAAACCATCCACAAAGATCTCCTCCTACAGCCAGAAGCACCAGGCACAGGGGACTCACATCAGCACTTCCACCTTCACCACCCCTGCATTTCCAGGCTGCTTTCTGTCCTTGTGGAGCCCAGAAAAGTGTTTCACTGCCTTCCAGAAGGGAGAGGATTTGATCTCCATCTGCAGATGGGCCCAGGGAGAGAAGACAAGGGGGTGCAGAGCACAGTGACTGTGCAGGGACAGAGCAGACTTTGGTTCACTCATTTATTTTGCTCCTGAGAACAAGGGAAAGTTAAAGTGGGGTGTCAGTAGTGCCAGTCACCCACTGACTGCCAGGAGGATGATAAATCCATGTGCCATCAGAGGACCCATCCCAGATTCCCCTCCTCACTGCAGAGATGCTGCCATGCAGGGCACGCACAGGAAGCAAGAGAGATCACCCTCCTGCTATCACAGGCTCCAACTACAAGAACTAAAGAATGTTCCAATAAAAAAAAAAAAAAAAAAGCTCATTTCCTGCTGCTGTACATCCACTCTTCATCAATTATCTGTGATCCATACTTTGCTTTTTGAATTCAGACCATACAAATGAGGAAATACACTACGAGTGACCTGCCAAGTCCCTCCAGGAGATGATTTATGAACTGATTTGCTTTAGTTTTCCCTAACTAAGCATTCTTGGGCTGACATTTAGTCACACTCCGCTGGTACTTTTGATCTTCAAGCCCCACAGGGATATTGGTATGGAAATGAAGACACCAAATCCAAATTACATCTGCCTGAGGTTTTTCACTGGGCAGCCTGGTCAGTGATGCCAGGCAAGACAAAGAACATCTCAGTTCCTCATGGGAGGTTTTTCTGTGCCTGGGATCTGGTGCAGGGGGGCTGCATTTCTCTTGTCTTCTGACCTGAGACCTCCCAGTGCAGTTCTGGAAGGTCAATCCACAGCACACCAGGGGCTGCAGCAAGGGCCAGATGGGCACTGGCTCTATTTCCAAATTACTGACTTTTGCTTACTTCACCTTTTTAGAATTCACCTCTTTCTTGAGAAAAAAAACCCTTCTACAAATGTAAAGATTTCTGCCTAAAATCAAATTTCACATTGAAAAACAATTATAAATCAACTTCCACCTGCACCAGTCCAAACTCCTGTTTAAAAGGATGCTCTCTTGCACCTTTGTCCTATTCATTCACTTTGACATTAAAGATGATGAAGCAGAAGTGCTACACACTTCTGCTTGCTTTTTTTTCCATTTCTAAACCTCTCCAGGATCAAAAATCCTTGACTCTTCAAAGCCTAACTCCTGTTTTTAAGGTTCAGCTAAGCTGCACCAACATCCAGACACGCACAGTGAACCACCTGACCTTCTGAACCAGAAAGAGTGGTCACTGGTGCTCCCAGAAGTTGATAAACATCAAGGAAAACAGAAGTCCTTATAAAACACATGCTGCCAGATACAATTTTTGCTGAGTTATACATTGGTAAAACAGAAGGTGGATGGTCTGATCTGCCTGGCAGGCAGCAAGCAATGACATCTGCACAGCCAAGTTAAAGGGTTAATGTAGCCCTGGTTGGTGCCTGAGATGCTTTGGTTTTCTGAAACTCTTTTCCCAGAGAGTTTTCTGTCAACAAGAGACATGTTCATCTAACTGCAACCTTTGTTTACATTCCTTTCCCTAGGAGGGACTTCTTCTTGATGTCCCTCTGGCTTGACCAATGTAATTGGAGACATTTGTCTTTGTTTCACCAATTGAATTGCTCTCTGTAAAACAGTATAAAAGAGAAAAAATTCCCCAAAATAAACACAGTCATGGTCAGCCTTCTGAAGTCAGAGTCTGTGTCCTTGTGGTGTTCAACAGAGTCAGGTTAGAGCTGTTTACTTTGTGCATTTCCAACCACAGCCCCTTTCAAGCATCACACCTTAGCATTTCTGAACACTCACTTCCAGAAGCTACACTGCACAACAAGGTCTGCTATTCCTGGGTTTTTTTTTTTCATTCTCTAAATCCTGTTTATTTAAACACAGAGCCCTCCAAGGGGGCTCAGCTGGGGCTGGAGGGAGTGGAGGGTGCAGTACCTTCAGCTTTATGATCTCAGGGTTGTACTGCACAGCATCTCCCCACAGCTGCAGCAGCTGGGCCGTGGGCAGGTCCTTGTGGGCCAGCCTGGTGACCTCTTCACTTGCTCCACCACGGACCAATGCCTGGAAATCCTCCACAAACTGCTTCCTGGCAGTGCTGTCTGCAAAAAAAAAAAAAAAAAAAAAATGCACTCAGGAAGGAGCCCAGCTCTGCCCAGGCCCTGCCTTTGTGGGCTGCAGTTATCAGCTCACAGCACAAACGCTCCCATGTAGGAGCTGTCCCACGCTGAGGGCAAAGGGAAAAAGGCCACAAGTGTTGCTCTCACCTGGTTTCCTGCAAAGTGTGCCCTGTGTCCCTGCTGCTCCCTGGCAGGAATTGCCCACCCTGCACCCTGCATCCCTCCCCTGAATTCCTTCCCCATGGTTTTAAGCTCACAGGTCCTTCCACAGTTCCTCACCACCAGGAACATTCCCTGCTCTCCTCCACCTATGTCCAGGTGCACCTTCCTCCCGTGCACACCCCCAGCTCCCCACGCCCCCAGAGGCTCCCACAACCCCATCACCTCCCTGTTTTCCCCACCAGGATGCAAAAAGAGGCCTGCTGGGTCGCCCTGCTGAGAGGTGGGGGTTGATATTTAACACAGCAGGTGGGTCCCTGCTTCTCCTTGGGATGCTGAGCAGATACTTACTCTCTACACAGAAACTCCTGGAAAAATCCCAAGCTCTGAGGCATTTCCCCCTCTGTTAAGCCTGGCTGGGGTTACCCAGCAAAGTGGCTGTGAGGGAAATACTTCAGGCAGGCAAGATCACAAAGTCTTCCTTTCACTATGACAAAGAAATGAAATGGCAGAAGTGTTTCATGCTCACCTCCAATCTCTTTCAAAAGGGCTTTACAGCCAGCTGAATCTACTCCAAGCCCCACAGTGACTTTACCAAGATTCACACCAATGTTGAAGCCCTTCTGTGCACATTTCTGGACATCGCTCAGAGAATAACCTTAAATACACAGAAATTTGTAAGGTTTTAATACAACTGTTCCATGTTTTATGTCCATGTACACATAAAATGAGAGTTGATAAGTATTTTTGCTTTAGGAAAAGGAAAAAAAAAAAGATATGATGAAGAAGATTATTTTGGGGGGGTTTTTTTGATGCTTAACAGAACCACATGAAATGAAATCTCTCTGTTTCACAGAACTCTGAAGCCAAGTGGAAATGCAAGGTAAGTGCTGGAGGAGGAGGATTTTAGTCACCCAGCCAGCTGTACTGGGTTAAGCAGAGCTGCAGTGGGTAGGAAAACAGTGCACAGACTACCCACCACCCCTCCCCATGCCCAGGGTCCAGGCTTTTTAAGAGGAATGGAGGAAACAGCTTTTCCTCCTTTTACCACCTCATATCTCCAATTCTCTGCTGAAAGAAGAGCCTTAAGTGCTTCATGGAAATTTAGACTGGGTATCAGGAAACATTTCTTCATCCAAAGGGTTTTCAGGCCCTGGAAGAAGTTTCCCAGGGCAAGGGAGGAGTCACCAACCCCAGAGGGATTCACAGGATGTGTGGATGTGGCACCTGGGGACATGGTTTAGTGGTGGCTTTGGCAGAGCTGGGTTAACAGCTGGGCTCCATGGTCTTAGAGAACTTTTCCAACCTAAAGGGTTCTAAGATGTGGCAGATTGGATTCTGAGTGAGGACAGAGCAAGTACCAACCTCATCACACAGTGTGTGACACCAGATCTGCCAAAGTAAATTGCAATTCCAGCACAAACCTGAATTCTCAGACTGGACCTACAGAACCCTACTGAGAACTTACAGACCAGCTGAGCACTTGTGTGAAAACGTTGTTACTGCTGCAGGATCCTGATCTGGGTCAGCAGGCACTGAGCATTTTGATGCAGACAATAATACACTTTAGTTCAAATAAACGTGGCTTGTGATGGGCCCACAGCAACAGCTGAGAAACTGGGAAACTCTGTTAGAAACTGAATACCTGAAATGTGAATCTAAATTCTGTCCCTCTCTCTGACTCTAGGGTAAGGAACTTCCCACACAGCAGAAGAACAAACAGACAGAATATTACACAAAGCAGAGCCCAGCAAATGCCTCTGCAAACAGACAGCAGAGGCAGTTCCTCACTCCCCTGCCAATGAATAAATAATTGAGAGTGCAGCTATTGATTAATGTCACACTGCTCGCTCTGTCCTACACAACAATCATCATTTCTCACGACAAAGAGCCAGAGCCAAAGAGCAGGAGCAATGTCAGGCACAAGAGTCACCCAGCAAATTATTTACTGTTTCCTACACGCTGGAAAAGCTCTCCAGGCTAAAGGTGTTTCAAAACTGCCATTTGAAAGGCAGTGGAAAAAGGAACTTGGGTGAAGGTTTTCAAAGCTAACAGAAGTGTTAAGATTCACGATTCTCATTCACCTCAACATCTTGTCAGCCTCTAAAATGTGTTGTCTACAATGCCTGCCACAGGGCCTTTCTCTGTGAACTGAACCCAGCCCACAACGACGCTGGGCATGCCTTGAAAACCTCTTCATTCACTGCCAACGAGCACCTCTCCTCCCACATTTCCTGCAGGACTTTTCTGAGATGCTGCTGACTCCTTCTCCCACCACCTCCCTCTCCTGAGCTCAGGGCTGAGCCATCCCTGATTTGGGGGTTTTCCCACCCAAAACCCCCCAGAGCTCCCTCCCTCCCCACCACGGGGTGCACGTACCTGCCCGCTGCAGCTCCTCGCTGTTCACCACCAAGGTGTACTCATAGATGCCTCCAAGGGTGGCCTCCTGGATGAAGTGTGTCCCAAAATCCCTGTAGAGCTCCCGGTACTCCCCGTAGCTGTACTCGGTGGGGAGCTGCCGGAGGCGCTGCAGGAACTGGTGGTGCAGCATCAGGGCTCGGGGCTTCAGCTTGGAAACAGCCACAGCCAGCTCAGCACGGGCGTGCAGGAACTTGCTGGACTGCAGGAAAGGCACAGGAGGGCCCAGGAGGAGTCAGGGGTGTCACTCTTGTGGCAGTTTGTTATTTGCTATTTATTTGTTATTTGGAAACAACCAGCGCTGGTCGGGATTTGTGGATTTCACAGTTTCACAACGGGAAATCTCGTGACTGGGAATGTTCTAATTAACTTTTGCAAAAGCAGAACTTCTAGTAGGAAAAGTTCCTGAGAGCCAGGCCGTGGCTGGGGCACAGGAAAAGGCAGGCTCCAGGTGCTGATGTGGCACATCCAGAATGCAAGGACACCTCGGCATCCCGCAGGACTGCTTTAACCCCCTAAGAAAACTTCACCTCTCACAAGCTCCCTCCTGAAATGTAGCCATGGTTCGTGCTGTAATGTTTGGGTTCTCTGAAACTCTTTCCCAGACACTGTTCTGTCAACAAGAGACACGTTTTTCCTAACTGTAACCTATGTTTACATTCCTTTCCCTAGGAGGGACTTCTTCTTGATGTCCCTCTGACTTAACCAATGTAGTTAAAGAAGTTTGTCTTTCTTCCACCCCTTGGGTGGTTCTTTGTAAAATAGTATAAAGGGAAGAAATTCCCAAGTAATAAAGACTGAAGTCATGTCAGCCTTCTGACCTCAGAGTCTGTGTCGTTGTAATTTTAAACAGTGTCACTGAAAAGTTCTGACATCTGAAATCATGATTTGTATGGGAAGTGGTCATTCTCTGGCTGAGCCAGATTCATATTTGTGTTTCACAGAATATGCCCTTATCAGAACTGAAAGAAGAAAACACAAACACTCCCTCTCTCTCTCTCTCACACACACACATTTATATGTCTCTGTGTAGATAAATATGTAAACATGGATAATTTTTTTTTCTCTCCCCTATCTGGCATAAAAGTCTGGAACAGAAAATGTCTTTCATTACGTTCAAAGGATTTCATGTTCAGTTGTCTGGGCCAGCAGGACAAGCACATCAGGGAGGGATCAGTACAGAATGCTGCAGCTTAAATAATGAAATCAGGACTTAATATTTGGTTTTCTTTATGGATATCTGTTGCAAATGCTTCTCACCAACCTCTGACCTTGTTGTGAGAAATTCCACTATGCAGGAAGCAAAGTCAAGGAATACTTTGCCATTCCTGAGCACACTTTATACTGAAGGGACACAAAGATTGCTGATGCTATTACACCACTGATATGAGCTATCTTTGTTTATGGCAATAACAGATGAAAAAAAACCCCAAAAAACAAATGATGGCAGTCGTAGGAGTTACAGATTCAAGTCCAACAGGCTTCTCAGTTTCAATTTTTCACTACAAACATTCAAAGGTGGATGCCCAGCAGGGCAGTGGACAGAGACCACACTGAGAATCAGAGAACATCCACAGCTGGGAGGGACCCACAAGGATCACTGAGTCCTCTCAACAAGTTGTGGCTGATTTCAAAGGTCAAGCAGCCCAGATGCTGGCTGAGAGCTGAATGAAAAAGCTCCTGGATGTTGCAAACACAAAGGAAGGCATTGTGGGGATAATCAAGACTTGAACAAATGGCAGAATCCAGTTGGGGAAAGGATTTGATTTATCCCAGTCCTGGCTACTGACCTGAGGAGGAGCCTCAAACCAACACACACACAGAGAGGGAACACTTTAGCAGGGAATTAAGTGGAGCAGTGCTTACACTTGAAGAAAATCTTTTCATCCTCCGCATGAACTTCTTGAACCTCATGTCATTTGAATTGTAACCAAGTTCAAACACTTTTGGTATTTTTATACCGACGCTGAAGCTCGTCTGTGAAGCTTTTGCCCTCAGGACACTGCTTTCATAATTTGAGTAGGAGTCATATTCAGTCATTGTAAATTCATATTTGCCTTTGGTCTAAACAGAAAGGAAAAACAACACGTCTCATTTCCTGCACAGTGATTGTACACCTGAAGCGTGGGGAAGGAATGCAGACACAAATATGCTTGTGAATTAATGCTTGCACTTTGAAGATGAAAAGCCTTGTATAATTGCAAAGCACTATTATTATTAACACAGGTACTTCAAGAATACCTGACTTACAGCAGCAGGAAAGCTGCTATCTCCTCCATACTGCAAGGTCCTCAGGCTTTCACTTAATATGTCAATCTTATGCAAAGAAGGTGAAATCTTAAATGCAAGCATCAATTAAAGTACAAATCCTGAAAGGAAAAGGTTTCCTAGTGGGCAGCACTCAAAAACATCATGTCATCAGAAGCACTAAGGTCAAATATATAATATTTGAAATGCAGCTTTGAGGCATGACAGGAACAAGTCTTCACACAAAGCATGTGGTGTGTTCAACATCATGGAGTGCGTGGGGTATGAGGATCTTCTAGGACAGGGTAAAAAATCAGCCTGATCCTGTTGGGTGTCAAGAATTTTGTGGGGTTTTTTTAACAAAATGATCCAGCAACGAAGCTTTGGGCATGAAATGCATTGGAAATTGTGTGTGTAGGTCTGTCTGCAGGCACATCTGGCACGTACCTCTGGTGTGTAGCTTTCTATGTTGTACGGCTTCCTGAACCTCGTGTCCGTGATGTAGTGGGGAGAACATCCCCCAGCGTAGTACCTGTGGTCAAGGACCAGCCCTTCCAAGCTGTTTGTGAAGATATTCAGCCTGTAGGTGAAGCAGGACAGCAATATTTTATGGCACCACCAATTTCAGAGCTAAACACTAAATGCCTTGGCTGAGAAAGGCAAAAGATTGTTTTATTTGGCCACAGGCTCTTTGTTTCACACTTCTTTATTTTGCAACTCCAAAAGAAACCTTGGCCTCTTTCACTGTCCAACCAACCCAGGTGCTGCAGAAGAACTTGACTAATGAGAAAGCAAAAAGAGCTGAATTTTGACATTTGATGAATATAAATGGCAATTTTCATCCCCCAGCTCTGAATGACACCAGTGTTACTGCCACCAGCACTGGCAGCTTTGTGGCCTGTATTGGAACTCTCCAGGAAGAGCAGAACAAACTGGAGCAGCCAAACCCCCACCCCACCAGGCTGCTCACCCTGAGCACCCCCAAGTACCCACAGTGTCCATCAGAACCTTCAAAGACAGGTTTGCCAACCCATGCCATCAATCCAGACTGATTCTTAATTCACACTTCTTCATCCTGGTTTATCAGCCAAAATCTTTGCCAGGTTGGTCAAGGGTCAACCAGAGGCCAGTAGATAACAGTAAAAATTGTTGGGGAACAAGAAAAGAGGTACTCAAGCAACAGCTCAACTTATCCTTGAAACCACAGAGAGTTTTCCTTTCATTTCAGTGGATGATGGGCAGACACCTTAACCTGTCTGCTCTAAGAAAGGATGGAGCACTGCAGTTTGTGGAGATGAGGAGATTAAACCCCACCACTTGCTTTTCTCATTGCTGCTGGTGGGATGAAACTTCATCAAAAAAAAAACCCCACCAAAAACTATCAGCGCTCCAGGACTCTGTTGGATCTGCCTCTTTTGATTTGGGGGGAGAGAAGTTGCATGATAATGACTCTGAAGCTGTAAAATTATTAACTCTAATTTTAGAACAATCTGGGAAAAAAGGGAAGTCCACTAAAAGCAAATTAGTGAGCAATTGTAGCTTCAAAGAGATGAGAAGCATGTTCCTATAATTGTCCAACATTATTTTTAATTTTGATTAAACTCAGAAGTACAAAGCATTAGCAATGACATGTGCAGCAGCCACCTCTCCAGAGAATAACGAGAAAATTATATTTTTTCCTTGCAATATGATTTTCCTTTTTCTTTTTTTTTTTAATGTAAAAGCAATTTTTTCCCTGCAGAGTAAGAAAAAAAAAGGCCTCTTTTCACACAGTCTGATCTTATAGAAAGTTGTCACAATCTTAGCCTGCAACAGCTGAATCAATTCAAACGTAGATTTTAATCCCCCACAGAGCTGCTAATATGCAGGTTTACCCTACCCCACTCACACAAAGCACAAAAATTCCACCACCCCTCAATGTCATGGAAGAAATCAAAGGAATCTGAACACCTTTCCCCCTCCCCACCAGACCAGCACAGGGTGTAAGAATACAAACCCAAGGAATCATGGAATGGTTTGGGTTAGGAGGGACCTTTAAAGGTCATTTAGTCCCACCCTTGCCATGGGCAGGGACACCCTCCACTATCCCAGGCTGTTCCAAGCCTCATCCAACCTGGAATTGGACACTTCCAGGGGTCCAGGGGCAGCCACAGCTCTGGGCACCCTGTGCCAGGGCCTCCCCACCCTCACAGGAGTGAATTTATTCCCAATTCCCCACCTAACCCTATCCTCTGGCAATGGGAAGCCATTCCCCCTTGTCCTGTCACTCCAGGCCCTTGTAAATCATCTCTCTCCACCTTTCTTGTTGACTCCCTCAGGTACTGAAAGGCTGCAATGAGGTCACCCCAGAGCCTTCTCCTCTCCAGGCTGAACAATCCCAATTCTCTCAGCCTTTCCTCTTAGCAGAGCTGCTCCATCCCTCTGACCAACTTGGTGACCATGCTCTGGACTTGCTCCAACAAGTCACTGTCCCCCAGGCTATTGGATCAAGTTCCTGGATCCCAACTCACTCCTGGTACAGCGACTGCTCCAGCTTTTCTCTGTTCAGTGTTTGTCTGAAGTCACATTGGATCATTCTCAGCCTTAAGTAAGAGAGCACCTCACCAAAGCCACAGGCTTACCCTTTTGCCAGATTCTCTATTCCCCAATACTCCTCCATCTTCTGGTCACATTTCCTGAACACTTTTTTGCAGTTTTTCTCATCTGAGTGGTCCCCACAGTCGTCATCCCCATTGCAGAGCAGCCTCCGTGCAATGCATCTCCCTGGGATGGAAGGGGAAAGTCACTCACAGAACAATCTGTGATCACACTCCCTGACATGGAGTCTAGGAGCAAAGCAGAAAATTCCTGGAATGAATGGTTCAAATCTAGCTAGGAAAAAAATAAAATTCTTTTCTAGCTGCATGGATCCCCAAAGTCCATCTGCTCAGTTTCACTCAAAAGCATCATAATCTTAAAAGTCCTTGCTCATCTTAGGAAAAAACCCACAGTAATTAAAAGTATATAAAAAAAGAAAATAGAATGGTTTTGATTTTTTTTTTCACTTTGGGAGAACAAAGATGCTGTTTCAGCAGGCCTTGTATATGGTACTATTTTTTTTTTCTCTCTTCCCATGCCCACAATTACTGAGTGTTTTCAGTCTCACCAAAACACTGGAAGATGGAGAGCAGAGGCTTTTCCTTTGCCCCATCTCAGGTGCTGAGCTCCTGTTGCTGTCACTTATGGTACAGATTTTGCTGGCATAACCAGGTCCTAATTTCCTGTTTGGAGATTCTAAAGATGGCTAATAGGCTCACTCAAAGCCACTGACACAAACACAAGCGTGGAAGGAGCCAGGTCAACTCCTGGCACCCCTCTGGCCCAGCAAACTCCTGTAAGGAGCACAGAGCTCAGCACAGTGGCAATCAGGAGTGAGACACAATTATCTGAGCCCAAATCCTCACCTGTGACCGCACACACAAACCCATCGCACCGAGCCCTGCTCCTGCAAGGGCTGCTTGTGACACACTCCTCAGCTTCTCTGTCAGAGCCATCGCAGGGATCTCCACTGAACTGAGAGGGCTGCTCCAGGCGGGCAAATCTGTACTGTGATGAAACAAAAAATATTGACTCAAGAGCACAGCAATGGTGCGTTTCACGCTCCTCGGGTTGAAAAACAAACTCCGCGTCGCCGAGATCTGATCTAAGCGCGCTCTGTCGTATGAGAGGAGAAAAGTGTCAGCACGGAAGTGTGATGCTGGTAATTTGCCTCCTTTCAAAGGTTTGTGATCTGCGACAGTTTTAATTTTCCTGAGGAAGGGCTGAGGACTGGGAGGGATGAAGGAAAGTTTGCTTTTCTTTGACAGTTTGTTTAAATGAGCCTGACAGTGCAGTGCGGGACTTTGCAAGAGTAAGGAAGGATTCAGTTCCATCTCCTCTCTTTCAATTAGTGCTGGTAACGACATCCCTTGTTATTTTCTGTCAGTGTATTTACTTGTCCCTCTGTATCATTAGGGATTTTTTTTTTTTCCCCGCCCACAACACTGCTGTGAAGCAGTCAATTACTCTGTCCAATATGTTAGCCCTCCTTTTTTCCCCAGCTTCTGAGATTAACTCTCTGATATGAAGCTTCACTCCCCCCATCACTGGTTATTTCTGCTTAAGCCTGGGAACAGCTTCTCCAACTTGTTAGCAGAGGTCTCTCTAGCAACGGGGATTTTGCTCTTCACGCTGTTGGGATCATTACTTTCATTTGATGGGGCTTCTTGGGTGGAAAATTCTGTCTGGCAGACAAGAAAAAGCATCTTAATCCTCAGAGGCACCGAGTGTCTCCAGGTCCCACAGGGAACCATTAGCAGGGAAGGTGCCTCACACTGATGCTGGAAGGCCAGGACTGTTGGTAAGTCCCTGCAAAACCTAGCCTTACACTTTCTCAGGACAGTGAGGCACCCTGGAAAACACTGGGATTCCTGGGGGTGGTGATCTGAAGAGCTGAAAGCCACCCCCAAGCAAAACACACAGTCTCCCTTGCGCAGGGCATTCCTCAGCAGCCCCCTTGGGTTTGCCCAACCCCATGGGCAAAAAGGACAAAGCTTTTAGGAGGTCCCACCTCCTGGTTCCTGGGTGGTCCCCAGCCCTGAGACACTCACCCTTCTCTTCTGGCAGGGGTCACACTTGCTCCAGGAGGACCAGGCGGAGAGGGCGCAGTGGCGGGGCTGCGGTGGGGCGCTGACGGAGCGGGCGCGCCTGTCCCTGGGGCTCGGGGACTCCTGGCCACTGTGCCCAACAACACCAGAGCTTCAGGCTGTGAAACTGTGAGCTGTGCCACCTCAGCCTATGCCTGTGTGAAACTGCACACCAAGGACAGCTAACACTCACCACGCCTCACGTGCAACCTCTGGATTTCAGCCCTCGTCCTGGTGGCATTGGTTCCACTGGCACTGATTCTGTACAAAACCCCATCCACTCTCCAGTGGGAGACTAACCCCATGGAAACTAAACCCGTGGTCCACCAATTTGGGCTTCACCTCA